>QJPP01002950.1:0-278376 GCA_003996215.1 Jaltomata sinuosa
ACCGCTCGGCTTAAGCATACTCATTCTAATCATATTCACACAATGACATTCAAGGATCCAGACAGTCAATCGTTTCAACATAAGCTCAAAACCATAAAATTTTTAAAGGGGCTTCGTTTGCTAAGAAATCGCATGCTTTGCTATAGAAAAAAAAAAAATTTAAAAAAAATTTAAAACAACAACCTAAACATGCCGGTTCTACTAGATAGCACACCGTAGGGAAAAGAAATCGGCAACAAAAACCCTTGGTGGTGACTCACAGGTTTCCCAACACCCTCAACTTAGACTTATGCATTGTCCCCAATGCATATATATGAAAGCTAAAAACTGTGAGAATAAAGGAATACCTGTGAAGTCGATATGACTCAAATTTCGGAATGATGTTGGAGACCGCCAGGGTCTCCAAAACAAGAGAACTCAATGGAGTGTTTGCACGCGCTGCTGATTCGATGTTGCTGTCCAATTTCTTCTTTTGTTGGCTCCGCAGCTAGTCGTGACCGCTTCTTCGCTCTTTCTTTGCAGATTCTCTTGCGGTGTTTTCGCTTTCTTGATTTAATCTCACCGCCTTCCTCTACATGTTTATGCTCTCGCACCATACTTCTTACCACAGCTAGAGTCTCGACCAAACTCTTCTCCTCAAGGTGCACATCCGCCGGGGCTTCCTCAATAGCATTGATGACCGCGACCACTCTCATGTCACTTGGTCGCTTCATCAGCTTGGTCACATCGAACTTGACCATTTCATTGTTCAATCGGAAGGTCAGTTCGTTTTTCTCCATGTCAACCAAAACTCTCACCGTAGCTAACAATGGTCGTCCCAAGATTATGGGAACTTTGAAGTCCACTTCACAATCCAAAATTACAAAGTCAGCTGGGAAGATAAGCTTACCAATCTTTACTAGCACATCAGACAATACTCCAACAGGTCGTTTTATCGAACGGTCAGCCATCATCACTCTCATGGACGTTGGTTTAGGAGCTCCCAAACCTAATTTGTTATACACTGCTAGCGGCATCAAATTGATACTAGCACCAAGGTCACACATAGCTCTCCCGAAGTTGAGCTTCCCGATAGTACATGGAACAGTGAACGCACCTGGACCATCCTTCTTTTCAACTAACGACCTTGAAGAGATAGCGCTGCAGTGATGGAGGTTGTCTTCCGGTTCAAAACTCACCGTCCTCTTCTTTGTGATCAAGTCCTTCATGAACTTGGCATAACCGGGCATTTGTTCCAGCGCTTCCACCAATGGTATGTTTATTGAAATTTGTTTCAACATGGTGATGAAGTTCAGGAACTTACCGTCGTCAGCTTTCTTCTTCAACCTCTGGGGGAAAGGAGGTGGGTGTCGAAATATCATAGTTGGAAGCTTTTCAGCTTCCTTGCGTTTCTCTGCGGGCTTTGGCGTTTCCTCCTCTACCGCCTCTTTATCATCCACACTATCATCTTGAGCATGAATTACCGGATGTGATTCCGGTAATACTTTTCCGCTTCTTGTGGTGATCGCCATACAGCTTGCATCATTCTGTGGATGAGTGGTGTCGCTCGGCAAAGTACCTATTTTCCTTGGGTTTAGAGATGCCGAGATGTGACCCACTTGCTGCTCTAGTTGCTTGATCGCGGTTGAGTGTGACTCCACTACCAGACTCAATGTTGATAACTCATTCTGCATTACCTTTACCCCAGAGTCGGTCGATTCCACCTTAAGCAGCATCTTCGCCATCCTGTTCTCAAGTTTGGACGTCTCAGCCTCGCTGCCAGCTTTATCCCGATTACCAGGTGGTATATACAACCCACCTCTATCGGTGTTGTTCCTCCAGTTTCCTTGGTTGCGATTTTTGTAGCCACCATTCTCATAGTGGTTGTCTCTTGGATAGTTCCGACCTTGGTTTCCCTGGCCATTGGCCTGGAAACCCCCAAAGTAATTTGCTTCCTCAGTCTCTATACCTTGGGAACCCACAGCTTGTACCTTCTCTATACTTCCTGACGTCAAGTGCCTTGTCAAGAGATCCAACTGTGTTTTTAGATGCGCCATGTCTTGGTCGCGTTCCTTCTCTCTTCTGCGCTGCTCAGCTGACATACCAACTGTATAGGTGCTAGCTGCAACCTCTGAATCTCGTGTGTGCCAGGCCCTGTTGGTCTTGGTGAGCCTGTCTAGAATAGCTGTGGCGTCGGCAAAAGTGCGACCCATAAACGCTCCACCTGCTGTGTTATCCAATGTCGGCTTGGTAGCCGAGTTTAGTGCCCGGTAGAATGTCTGCATCAAGAATTCGTTGTTCAGCTGATGGTTGGGGCACTGTGTCAGTTTCTTCTTAAATCGCAACCAAGTCTCGTGCAGTGCTTCGTGCGGTTGCTGCCTGAAGTTGCTAATCTCGTCCCTCAATTGTATCATCCGAGAGGGAGGAAAGAACCTTTCTAGGAAAGCTCCTCTCAACTCTCCCCACGTTGCGATAGAGTCGGGGGTCAATTCTGTCAACCACAACGCTGCCTCATCAGACAGAGACAACGGAAACAATCTGAGCCTGATCGCTGTCTGACTCACTCCTGGCAGTTCGAACGATTTGCAGATCCCCACAAAATTCATCAAGTGCTGGTTTGGATCGTCACCAGCAACACCGCGGAACACTCCTCTCAAGTTCAACAGTTGGATCATCGTGCTAGTGATGTTGAACTTGGCTCCGGGCGGTAGCGGTGGAACAATAATGGCGCCCGTAGCGCCAGCTCCATCTAAGTCAAGATCCTCATCATTCCGTACCACATCATCCTGCAGACCCCCAGCATTCAGATTTTGTTGGGCCTGCAGTTCCGCAGCGATCCTCGCTGCCTCTAGTTGTGCGGCCATATTCCGCCTCAATGTTCTCGCAAGTTCGGGGTCGTAAGGTACAATTTGTTCCCCCGAACCTCGGGTATTTGGCATGCACAACCTGTACCCTGTCCAAAAACAAAAACAACAAACAAAAATAAAAGCAAGAAATTATGACTAAAAGTCAACTAAACACACCAGACTTAATCAAAAATCGTATTCCCCGACAACGGCGCCATTTTTGATAACGCTCAAACTACACCTCAATTTAAGAAGCATACGCGATCGTTGTCAAATATATAACCCAACAAGGTTGGGGTCGAATCCCACAGAGAATATGGTGATGATTAAGACTTTAGTGAAGTATGTGACTAGTCGTCAATCGTTTCCAGTAAATAAAAGGGGGGTTTTGTAATCAAATTGTAAACAAAACAATAATAAACGTAGCAGTTTAAATCAGTATGAGAGAATGCGAACTAGGGACGTGGTCACCATGGCGTTGTAACAATGTCGATTCTAGGCTTAACTGGGTTCTTTCTATATGCGTGTCACGATGTGATTGCGTCAATTGTATCGTCTAAACGTCTCTCGACCAAATAAAAAAATTTCCTTTTATCTTCTCTCGATCTCAAAAAGATGTGCTTTTTAGCTCTCAATCCTAACATCAAGTAGATTAATCCAGTTACGGCATTAATCTTTAAGACGAGAGTTGGTAGTCTCGAATCCTTGTTGTTAATCAAGTTTCTCGGTTTTAATCTCTTTCTCAAGCAAATTAAACCTAGGCATGTTCTAATGTTTGCACCCCACTAGAAAACGTGACATAATGTATGATTAACAACGTGACAATACATAAATCGAACCCAACGCTACCCGGAATCTATATTGCTACGTTTGCCATGGCTCCCACAACCCTAGTTGCGGGAGTTTTAGTTAATCATGCTATAAAGAAAAGAGAAGAGAATTGAATTCATAATAAGGAGAAGAAGTCCTTACAATATAATGAAAACCAATCTTCAATAATCCAAGACAAGAAAAACCAAGAACTCACGAACACGAATTCAAGAATCCGAAAACGTGTTGTTGCTCTCAAACAATGACTAAAAACTGTTCTAAAACTATTCGGTGAATTCTAATTACATAAACCTATCATAGGGTATTTATAGGAGTCAAAGAAACCAAATCCAAAACGGGCTAGAAATCCCCAAAACGCGGGTCGCCGACGTAAGCCACTGCCTTAGCGTGACGGTCAGGCTGACGGACCGTCACTGCCTTGACGGACCGTCGCCTGGACCGTCAGCCTTGGGCAGTAGCACTGTCCCTTTGCTGCCTTGGAGTGACGGTCCCAGTGACGGACCGTCACATGTGTGACGGGCCGTCACTCAGGCCGTCACACTTAGGCAGATTGCTCTTTTTCGCGTATTTCCGTCCGTTTCCGTGTTTGTTTCCATTTCCTACAAATACTACATAAAAACATCAAAAACAACAATGGTTGCTTGAAAACGTACGATTGTTCTTAGTAAAAAGGAGTCGAAAGTGACGTAAATTAGCGTCACATCACTCTACTAGATATGTCTTTGTACAATAAGATTGACAAACCTAAAGCTCATATACTAACTTTGTCACGACACAAATGGTAGTAAGTGGAACTAACACTAACCCTCTGGTGGGTGAACCAATTTTTATTATCTACCCAAAATCTTAACCAGTTCATTCAACAATAACAAAACATCTCAAGATGCAATATTTAAATCTCAAAAACTAAATTTATAAAGTGCAGAAATTAATTAGTATATCCCTAGAATCTTAAAGTCATTATATAAGGACGCTAACTAAATAATGTCTAAGAATAATCTAAGAATACTAATAAATAGCAATGTCTAAAAATAGAATACATGTGTGAACTAGGAATGATCAATGGCAACCATGAACAAAAGTAGCTCACCCTCAAATCGGTCAACTGGTAATGCTAGATGCTAGGTCTTGTCGAAGGCTCTAGAACACAGTCTATACTCAGAAAAAAAAGTGCATGAGTAGCATCAGTATAAACACTATGTACTGGTAGGTATGATAGGCTGACTCAAAATAGTAGCAAATATATGTCAAGAATAAAAAAAACATATAGCAAGTACGACAACACATAATCAATAAATAGTTAATCAAATAGTCACCAAAATCATGTAGTTACATCAACCAAATAAATTACCGTGTCCAAACATATCAATGATATTAAGTAAAAGATGTATAAGTCATAAAAATAGACATAAAAATCATCGAATAACCCTACAAATATAATGTGCCACATCATCAACATGGTTTCATGACCATATTGATCTCTCAGACATGTAGTCTCTATACCTCATTAGTCTCATATAATCACTCAATCTACTACACATGTTAAAGGGTATTATTTCTGCCCAACTAGTCATGACCTGCATAAGACAACCTAGGGTCCATTTACAATAACAGCGTGGTACTCTCTCCATAACATATCCGCTCGTCCATAAGCTCACATCAGACTTGAGCCCCTCAACAATAGAATAGTATGTCTATTCTTTATTACTCATATCATATCTTAGTATGTTCTTATCTTAATTATCTCACAGGATAATGCCACAGGTGCACAATCAATAACAGGTGCACTTCATAATCATGTGTCATTTAAAGACAAGCTTCAATAGTTAAGCTTATTCATGCAAGCAATATCAAGCCAAACAATTAATCATCTACCAATTATGTCCGTAGACCAAAAAACATGCAATCGATCCAAAATGCATATAAGATACTATATTAAGTCTAACTCCACATAAATATGTAACCTATCTGAACCAAAGAATTCAGAATTAACAAGCTACTCTGCAAGGGCCTTGCCTTCCCTCAATATCTCAGAATGTTCCAAGTCTAGAATCAAACAATATTGAGAGTAATTAATCATCTACTCTTTCAAATTCAAGTCTTGGAAATTCAAACCCATAAACTCTACCCCTATTCGAGGTCTGTAGCATTCCCCAAGGGTCAATTACCCATAAACTAGTCTCACTTTATTCACATTATCATTATTAATGAAGTTTCTACTCTAATTTTCCCCCTTTTAGTCATTTTAATACTGAAGGTCATATTTTTATAGAACTCACAGTTCCCATTCATCACTTTTCATATTTTAGAACAATAATTACATGCTAGGAAGTGTTAGTCTACATCTTAGAAGCATACTAGATGATTATTTCATCTACTAATAGGTCTTCTCACACTTTTCCTAAACCTAGGGTTCTAACCCTTAATCTCCACATAACAATCTCCCTAGTGATCTACAATAATAATGGGTTACAAAGCAAAGAGGTTGATGGTATAACTTACCTCAACAAGAAAATCCACCCTAGTCTTGAGAAAATTGCCTCTCTAGAGCTTTGGAATGAAGTTTTGGAGTTTATGAAATAAAACTCAGAAAATTGACTTAAATAGGCATTCTACCTCCCTTCCATACACTACATGGGCCCTTTCTCGCTATAGCAATACTGTTGTAGTGATATAGGGCCTACTATAGCAAGCTCTAGTGACTCATCAAGTTCTGTTGTGGTGACACACTGACTGCTAAGGCAGTTTTGCTGTAATAGAAATCCTTCTGCTTCAATGGTCCCTGAATCAGTAACTCGAGAACTCTATTCAAAAACTTTATTTCACTACACACTTTTTTGAGCCTAAGACATCACAAAACTATCGCATTGTGGCAACCACAATAAACACATGCTACAAATTTATTCGCAGACCCAAAATTTCCTAGGGAGCTATAGATTACCAGTTCACCCCCTAACGGATCACAACAAAACTAAATATAATCCTGTAAATCACAATTCACCATAATTAGACACAACACACTTTTTCAACTTTAAACCATCCCACCTTGAGAATTTATTAACTCAACTCACTAAGGAAAACTCAAACAGCATACTGAGGCCCTACCCATTCCATAATGATTGAGAGGATCGTTACACTTATCCCCTGAGTTAGTAGACCAGGCAAATTCCCAGGAGTCCTCAAAGAGAGGAGCCTATATAAGATCAAGTAGATATCTACAGAGAAATTCTCCCCCCGCCCTCGGGGAGATGCCAGAGTAGAGGTGAAAATAAGAGAAAGAGAGGTTTTTAGTATGGCAAGGTTTAGGGTTTGAGAAACAAGATGATCAAATATTGGAGCTTCTATGGTTGAGGATTGATGGGTCAGTATTTCTGAGATCGGAGTGTTAGAGGTTAGGGTTTAGATAGTAAAAGGTTCAGAGATTGGGGCTTCAAAGGTTTGAGTATGAGGGGTTAGTATTTTTGAGAGAGAAACTTTTAGGGTTAGGGTTTAAGTTAAAGGAATAGAAGATTCTTGATGAGAGGGAGAATCTTGATGTGGTGGAGACAATAGTGTGATGGTAAGTTTTGGTGAAGGGACCTGAGGTGGTGGAGACTCAACTTTTACATCCTATATTGAAGGAGAAGAAGAGCAACAATTACTGGTGGAGGTGAAAAATCCTCATCATTGGAGTAGTCAAAAAGGGTGAGCATGGGAAAGGCGATTTTCAAAATAGCCATATCAAAGTTGGTCGGAGAAGACATAGTGGATATTTTCTCTTTTTTTGTGAGAGGTAATGAGAGAGGGGGTTTTAAGATATAAAGAGAGAAGAAAATAAAGAAGTTGTAGGGGTGTAAGGATATTCAAGAAGAAAAATTGGGGCACAAGATATCCGAAAAAAGGTTTGAAGTTGAAAAAGCTAAAATTAAAGTTATATCCAAGCTACCCCCTCCAAAAACTGTAAAAGGAATAAGGAGTTTTCTTGGGCATGCCGGATTCTATAGGCACTTCATCAAAGACTTCTCAAAGGTGGCTTGTCTTTGTGTAAGTTTCTAGAAAAAGATGCTAATTTCGACTTTGATAGTAGTTGCATGAAGGCCTTCCTCACTCTGAAAGAGAAGCTAACTTCAACTCCCATCATCATTGCACCGGATTGGTCAAAACCGTTCAAGCTTATGTGCGATGCTAGCGGTGTGGCTTTGGGGGCCGTACTTAATCAACGAAGAGAGAAACTCTTCCACCCAATATACTATGCGAGCAAAACATTAAATACTGCTCAAACAAATTACACCATGAGGGAACAAAAGTTATTGGCCATGGTATTTGCTTTTGAAAATTTTTGGGCATATCTTTTGAGAAAAAAGGTTGTGGTGCAAACTGATCATGCAGCACAAAGGTACTTTATGACTAAGAAGGATACGAATCCATGGTTAATTCGATGAGTATTACTCCTTTAAGGATTCAATTTTGAGGTAAAAGATCAGAGGGGCTGTGAGAATCAAGTGGCTGACCATTTATCAAGACTAGAAGAAGAGGGGAGACCCGTAAGGGAGCTTGAGATCAATGACTCATTCCCCGACGAGTGCATTTTGGATGCTTTGCATGATCTTATCCCGTGGTTCATTGATTTTGCTAAGTTTTTAGCGAGCGATATACTTTTGTATAGGTTGAATTCATACCAAAAAAAAAGTTCTTGCATGATGTTCAGAAGTACTATTGGGATGAACCTTACCTATTCAATATTTGTGCCGATGGAATGATTCAATAGTGTATCCCTAAAATTGAAATGATTCCTATTCTTAAGGCATGCCACTCCTCACCTATTGGTGGTCACCATGGGGGGTATGCGCACAGCTTCAAAAGTATTGCAATGTGAATTTCATTGGCTGACTCTCTTTCAAGATGCTCATGACATGGTGAGGGCATGTGACAAATATCAACGTGTTGGGGGCGTGTCTTGGTGTTATGAGCTTCCATTCATGCCATTTCCTGAAGTAAAATTGTTTGACCTGTAGGAGATTGATTTCCTGGGACCATTTGTAAGTTTGTATAGAAACACTTTCATCCTTGTGGCTTTGGATTATGTCTCAAAGTAGGTGGAGGTAGTGGAATTTTCTAACAATTAAGGCAAAAGTGTCACCGTTTTTATAAAGAAGCACATATTCACAAGGTTTGGCACTCCCCGAGCCATCATTAGTAATGGGGGTAAACACTTCTGCAACAAGTTGTTCACCACTCTCTTTGAAAAGTATTGAGTCAAACATAAAGTCACTACCCCTTACCACCCATAAATGAGCAGACAAGTGGAGGTGTCTAATAGAGAGATCAAGTCTCTTCTGACAAAATTGATAAACGTCCATCGAACAGATTAGGCCCAAAAATTGGACGATGCCTTATGGGCTTATAGAACTGAATACAAGACCCCAATTGGTATGTCTTCCTACCAAATGGTATTTGGAAAAGATTTCCATCTCCCGATAGAACTCGAGCATAAAGAAATGTGGGCTTTGAAGAGGCTGAACTTAGATTGAGAAAAGGCTGCACATGCTAGGGTTGAGGGCCTCAACGAGATGGATCTATTCTGCTTGAGGGCATATGAAAGTGCATAAATATAAAAAGAAAGCATGAAGCGCTATCACAATCAACAAATCCTCAAGCGAGAATTCTCCCCTGGAAATTGGGTCCTTTTGTTCTACTCTAGAATCTGACTCTTTCTGAGGAAGTTGAAGTCCAAATGGTCAGGCCCTTTTAAAGTGTGTCAAGTATTTCCAAATAGTGCAATAGAGCTCGAAGCTGAGAATGGTACAACTTTCAAAGAGAATGGGCAGTGAGTGAAGAAGTACTTGGGCATCCCAGAGGACGTCGCAAGCCTAGAGGCTATTTACCTCGACGAGCCAAAAATAGGAGGTACTATCATTTAGCCGTGACATTAAACCAAGCGCTTCTTGGGATGCAACCCAAGTTTTTTTATTTTTACTTTTTGTATTTTTGCTTTTTTGTATTCTTTGGTGTGATGTTTTTGTTGTCTTTGTAGTAAGGAACCAAGCTAAGGATGTTAGAGCTACGAGAAGGACATGCGCCGCACCATGAAAATGCATGTCAGGAAGTGTGCATTGCACAACTTGTTGCATAGTCAAAACAGAATGCTACAAAGTTAGGGATCTCAGCATACGACTGGTGTGCAATCGCATCATCGATTATGTGGGCCGCATACCAATTCCGCACTACATAACAGAAAACTGGCAGTTTCACCTAGAATTTCAAGCCACCATGCAAAAGTTGGGGCAATTTGAATACCTCAAAGTGTGTATCTCACATCTTTCGCACTAACAACAAGCAGACTCCTAATTCAAATACTCTATTTTCTTGTGCTACGGATATGCGATCGCACCTACCTTGGTGCGATTCGCACAGTGTCAACAGGGAGTACTATCTTTTCCTATATCTAATGTTATTGAGGACAATGCTCTATTTCTGTTTGGGGGTGATTTAAGTGTGGTAACCGCCTTGTTGATAGTAGTTTAGAAATAAACTCTGGGGGTTTTCCTAGTGCCACGGTTTTTTACGAAGGAGCAAATGTTTTCTTTATTTTTGTTTTTCTTTTCTTTTATTTTTGTGTCGAACCGGGTTGGTGTTTTCCTATGATAGATTGAGAGGTGACTTTCATAAAGTAAAATGCCAAGTTTTAGTTTAATTTGTGTCCTTAGTGTGCTTATCTTGAAATAGACCCACCCAAAAAGAAATTCTTGGCAAGACGGTTTTGAAAAAGAAAGGAAAGAGGGAAAATGAAACTTTGAGGAAACCATTCTCTTGTCATGAATTGCACCCTCTCACTTTGGATTGATCAATTCCCAAATGAGTGTGTAATGAACTCAAAATAGCTTTTCAAAAGTCATTTATACCAATTGATCTTGAGACTAATGAAAGAAGTCTTGTGGTATGATGCCTTGTGTGGTGAGGCTTTACCTTGATTCTCGTGCATGTGTGTTGTCTATAACTTGACCCAAATGTGATTCAAGGCAAAATTCTAGGTGTGACCGAGCTTGGAAAATGATCTTAGGCCCTTTTTGATGGTCACTTCACCCAAAAGCCATCCCTCGACATCAATCCTAATGAACCCCTTTCATCTTGTAACCGATCTTTGGCACCTTGTTTGACACCATAATCCTTTTGGAACCTCTATTTTGGCACTCGTCCTCCCTAATTGCTTGAAAGTGAAAAGTAGGCTAAAAGCATATGTTTGGGGGGGAAATGAAAAGACAATATAGGAAAATGCCTAAGTTTTGTGGGTGTATGCGATCATTGAGGAGAAGAAAAAGGATGCACTCCAAGTGCAAGGTAGCACCTTAAGTTTGAATTGAAAATTGCTCCAAAAAGTTTAATCTAATGAGCAAGATGAAATGAAAGAATGGGTGCTACAAAATGAAGGCGATACAAGGAGTCTTGAATGATCATTATTGAAAAGGAGAAGCTTGGTTTGTGAGAGGGAGAAATAAGGTGAAGTCAAAGATTCAAAAATGTGAGCGGTGTTCAAAGTAATGAGAAAGAGCATTAGGGAGGTGTAGTCACTCAAGCCAAAAGAAATCCTCACCTTACCCCTAGCCAACATCATAACCCGCAAGTCCTTAATGATTTCGAGCTTGATCACCCTACATTAATGGCAATTTACATAAAGGGCAAGCCTATGGTTTGACATGTGTGCACTTGAACTTCCTTGAGAGAGTGAGAATCTTCTTGGTTCTCTTAAAATCCCTTTATTTTGTGAATTACATGATTGTGAGTGAGATTGTCTCTTGTAGTGAGTGGCATCATGCACTCAAATCGACATGAAGTCTCTATTTCAATTGAGAGGAATGAATGAGACAAGTTGTGTGGCGATGCTCGAGGCAAAACTTGATGGTCCATGACAATGACTTGAGAAGCCTTATATCTTGTTTTGAATGACAAATTCCCTTGATTTTTAAATGAGAAATGAAGCGGTTTTGAAAAACCTTTTGAAATGATCAATTGGCTTGATAATGTGGTGGTTCAAATTGAGATGAGCATGATAGTTGAGTCTTTTGTTTTAGTCTTTTTTTTTTTATTACTATTTTTATAGTTTTACAATAGAGTAGACTTTTTTACCTTGATTGAGTTTTAGAGCATAATTAATTCCTTACCTTGAGTGTATCTTGCTTGAGGACAAGCAATAGTTCAAGTTTGGGGGTCTTATGAGTCGGTAATCTACCGACTCATTTAGGCTTTATTCATGAATTATTGCTATGTTTTTTTAAGATTTAGAGGTTCTTATGGACTTTAATGGCATGAATGCAGGTACTCTTATCCTAAGGTGGGAAACTAGGGATTGGACCCAAAAGAGCTGAAAAGGATTTGAAGTGTGAAGGATTACACAAGATGGAGTTTCTACCGAGAGTTGTAGACCTCATGCGACACGTACAACACGAGGTGCGGTCCACACCTCCCACCGCACAAGGCTCATGTATTGCTGAAGAATCTGTTAAGGGGTGCAGTCGATGTGGGATATACACACTTCCTAGTGCAAACCGCACCCCACTTTGCATGAAGCTCCTAAGTTGGCTCAAGTCACTAGACCACTGATGTGTACTGTGTGATGCGCACTTCATGACGCGCGAACCGCACATCGCGTTGCACAGCCACTAAAAGGCATTTTTGTCAAATTTTCTATGATGTTTTGGGAATGTTTCTAAACCAAATTCAGGAATTATTTTAGATAGTTCTCAATAGTTTCTTAATAGTTTTCACCTTTGAAGCAAGTTTCTTTCCCAAGACAAGAAAGTGGGTTTCAATCCATTTTCTCAATGTTCAACCTTGGGCTTGTAAATTTGAGCTTGGATATTGGATTCTTGCTACAATTAATGAAAAGGAATTAGAATTTCCCTATGAGTATACTTTCCTCTTCCTTTAGCATGAGTGACTAAGTTCCCTAGTCTAGGGATGTATAGATGATGGGTACTTGATAAAAGGGTATGGGTCTTGCTTATTAGTGTTTATAATTGCTAATATGATATGGGTCTAGTGATTTCACCATGTTTTAACTCTAAAATTAATGGTTGCAAATATTTATTTACCTTACTTGGTTGTATCCTTGCTAAAGAAAGAAGTTTATAAATTCTGAAGTGAAATTTCTAGTGGGTACTTGGGATTCCACCTAGATTAAGGCTAGAAATAGCTTATATCGCTTGAAAACCCCATTTAAGGGTCTAAGCTAGAAATAGTGTGACCTCCCCAAGCATAAGTTGGTTGGTTATTTGCCTAAACGATGGTGTTTGAATAAAATCCATTGGATATACGTTTGTTTGATCGATAGATTAACAATCATGCCTAAGACCAATGCTACCTGTATTATTTAGTATGAATTTACGCAATTGACTAAGTACCTTGACCCGTATTCAAGACCCATCGAAAGCATATCCTTAGTCGTTCTCCCTATATTGTTTACACCTTGGTTTTTTAATTATTGTTTTGTTTAGAATTCGAATTGTGACAGAATCCCAATTCCCGCCTTTTAACATTATTATTGTTGAGCAACTTATTCTCATGTGAGGTCTGTTTACAATCACCTAGGATAAGCTCTAAATTCCATGTGGGATCGACCCCGACACCTGTTGGGTACTATAAAAGTATTTTACTCTAACGATCATCGATTCCTAATTTTAGGAGAGTACATTTGAGCGTTATCAATGACTACATTAGATGCATCCACCTCGAGTCTTCTCGGAAAAGTATAGAAATAGGTCCTAACTCTTCTCTACCTAATGCCCTTACCAGGCTGAGTACCATTTCTATCAGTATTTCCACCTCCTCGCTTGGGTTTGGTGCCACCCCTACCAGCCATATGAGCATCATGCTCACCTTAAGGATGATATCTTCCAAGTGCACCACCTCTCTTACCTACTGGAGATGGAGCTCTAGAAGCCTAATGCTGAGCTAACTGACTAGTCTATCTAAATCTAGGACACCATCTCCATATGTGCCCAATGTCACCATACTCTTAGCATGCCCTATCTAAAGTGGGCCTCTGAACGAAAGCTGAAGAAGGAATGTAACCACTGTGATTAGAAAAAGGTTGGCTGGCGACTGGCAGACCCCTAGTTAATACCTGCATAGTTGACTGAATAGGGCATCAAATACCCCTGAGAAACTGGGCCCTTGGAGAAAGAGACACTGTAGATACTACCTTTTCGCACTTTCTTTTAAGCACAGTTAGCATAATCATCTTGTTTTACCCCTTCTACATTCCTAACATACTCAACCACTTCCTGAAAAGTCTTTCCAGAGGACACTATCTGAAGCGCTGATAGCTGAAGTCCCATATTCAACCCATTAACAAACCTGCAAATCCTTTCATCCTCTATATACAACAATTGCAATGAATACCTGGAGAGCGAGTGTAACCTAGCCTCATAGACTGCAATTGAAGAACTGCCCCCTCAATACTAGTAAACTAATCCTTCCACTTATCTTTCAAAGTACGAGGGACGTACTTCTCTAGAAAGACACTGTAGAATGGTGTCCTAGTCAATAGAGGTGACCCAATTATCCTACACTCAACATAAGTCTCTACCATAACTTTTCATCCATCATCAGTTGATAAGCAATGAACTCCACTCTATATCTCTCTACTACCCCCATTTAATAAAGCCTCATGAAAATCCATAATGAACTCATAAGCATCTTCTGCCTCAGTATAATAGAAAATTTGAGGCTTCATTTTGGTGAACCTCCAAAATAAATTATGCTCCTCTCCAGTTATCACCGGTATAGTCACCAGTCTCAGAAATATCCCTACATCGATAGCCTCGTCTATCCATGGAGCCATAGCTTAAATATACTGAACCCCTTGATTCTTACCTGTAGGAACTGTGGGTGCTACCCTATACCCAACTAAACCTTCCAATAGTGTCAAAACCTTCTATTGTACCACCGAAGAATCCAGAACTAGTGAAACACTTCCCAGGGTTGGTGTCGATGCCTCCTCTGCTTCTATACTGGTGTGATATTCTATCTCGGTGTCATCCTCTAGTAGGGGAGGGAATTTTAATCTATCAAGATCTTGTCAAGTAGTTGGATCTCCTCCCCTAGTGGGAGTTTCTCTCCATCCCCTACCTCTACAACCTTCTCTGACGCATCCTCTACCTTGAGCCATGGCCCTATGGCATGCTCACGTGCCTTCTCTCTCGCCTTTATTGTATATGTCTTCACCGTCTATGAAATAAATAAGTGAAAAAGGTAAGATATCATTTAACCATATATCATTTAGAATCAAGTAATAACATTAAAGAAAGAAACAACTGATTTTTCCTAGTGCCTGTAGCCTCTCGAAGAAAAGTACAGATGTGTCTGTAATATTCTGCAAGTCTCTACAAGATATGTCTTTGTACAATAAGATCGACAAACCTAAAGCTCATATACTAACTTTGTTACGACACAAATGGTAGTGAGTGGCACTCACACTAACCCTCTGGTGGGTGAACCAATTTTTATTATCTAACCAAAATCTTAACCAGTTCATTCAACAATAACAAAACATTTCAAGATGCAATATTTAAATCTAAAAATCTAAATTTATAAAGTGCTGAAATTAAATAGTATATCCCTAGAATCTGAAAGTTATCATACAAGGACGCTAACTAAATAATGTCTAACAATAATCTAAGAATACTAATAAATAGCAATGTCTGAAAATAGAATACATGTGTGAACTAGGAATAATCAATGGCAGCCATGAACAGAAGTGGCTCACCCTCAAATCGGTCAACTGGTAATGCTAGATGCTAGGTCTTGTCAAAGCCTCTACAACACAGTCTATACTCAGAAAAAAAAGTGCAGGAGTAGCATCAATATAAACACTATGTACTGGTAGGTATGATAGGCTGACTCAAAATAGTAGCAAATATATGTCAAGAATAAAAAAACATATAGCAAGTACGACAGCACATAATCAATAATTAGTTAATCAAATAGTCATCAAAATCAGGTAGTTACATCAACCAAATAAATTACCAAGTCCATACATATCAATGATAATAAGTAAAAGATGTATAAGTCACAAAAATTGATATAAAAATCATCGAATAACCCTACAAATATAATGTGCCACATCATCAACATGGTTTCATGACCATATTGATCTCTCAGACATGTAGTTTCTGTACCTCATCAGTCTCATATAATCACTCAATCTACAACACATGTTAAAGGATTTTATTTCTTCCCAACTAGTCATGACCTGCATAAGACAACCTAGGGTCCTTGTACCATACCAGCGTGGTACTCTCTTCATAACATATCCACTTGTCCATAAGCTCACATCAGACTTGAACCCCTCAATAATAGAATAGTATGTTTATTCTTTATTACTCATATCATATCTTAGTATGTTCTTATATTAATTATCTCTCAGGATAATGTCACAGGTACACAATCAATAACAGGTGCACTTCATAATCATAAGTCATTTAAAGACAAACTTCAACAGTTAAGCTTATTCATGCAAGCAATATCAAGCAAAACAATTAATCATTTACCAATTATGTTCGTAGACCAACCAACATGCAATCAATCCAAAATGCATATAAGATACTATATTAAGTCTAATTCCACATAAATATATAACCTATCTGAACCAAAGAATTCAGAATTAACAAGATACTTTGCATGGGCCTTGCCTTCCATCAATATCTCAAAATGTTCCAAGTCTAGAATCAAACAATATTGAGAGTAATTAATCATCTACTCTTTCAAATTCAACTCTTGGAAATTCAAAACCATAAACTCTACCCCTATTCAAGGTCCGTAGCATTCCCCAAGGGTCAATTACCCATAAACTAGTCTCACTTTATTCCCATTAGTATCATTCATGAAGTTTCTACTCTAATTTCCCCTCTTTTAGTCATTTTTATACTGAAGGTCATATTTTTATAGAACTCACAGTTCCCATTCATCACTATTCATATTTTAGAACAATAATTACATTCTAGGAAGTGTTAGTCTACACCTTAGAAGCATACTAGATAATTATTTCATCTATTAATAGGTCTTCTCACCCTTTTCCTAAACCTAGGGTTCTAACCCTTAATCTCCCCATAACAATCTCCCTAATGATCTACAATAATAATGGGTTACAAAGCGAAGAGGTTGATGGTATAACTTACCTCAACAAGAAAATCCACCCTAGTCTTGAGAAAATTGCCTCTCTCTAGCTTTGGAATGAAGTTTTGGAGTTTATGAAATAAAATTCAGAAAATTGACTTAAATAGGCATACTACCTCCCTTACATACACTACAAGATCCCATTTCTCGCTATAGGAATACTGTTGTAGCGATATTGGGCCTACTATTGCAATCTCTAGTGACTCATCAAGTTCTGTTGTGGTGAGACTCTGACTGCTAAGGCAGTTTTGCTGCAATAGAAATCATTCTTCTTCAATGGTCCCTAAATCAGTAACTCGAGAACTCTGTTCAGAAACCTTATTTCACAACACACTTTTTTGAGCCTAAGACATCACAAAACAATCGCATTATGGAAACCACAATAAACACATGCTACAAATTTATTCGCAGACCCAGAATTTCCTAGGGAGGTATAGATTTCCATGTCACCCCCTAACGGATAACGACAAAACTAAATATAATCCTGTAACTCATAATTCACCATAATTAGACACAACACACTTTTTCAACTTTAAACCATCCCACCTTGAGAATTTATTAACTCAACTCACTAAGGAAATCTCAAACAGCATACTGAGGCCCTACCCATTCCATAATGATTGAGAGGATCCTTACACTTATCCCCTGAGTTAGTAGACCAGGCAAATTCCCAGGAGTCCTCAAAGAGAGGAGCCTTTATAAGATCAAGTAGACATCTACAAAGAAATTCTCCCGCCCCCCTCGGGGAGATGCCAGAGTAGAGGTGGAAATAAGATAAAAAGAGGCTTTTAGTATGGCAAGGTTTAGGGTTTGAGAAACAAGAGGATCAAAGATTTGAGCTTCTAAGGTTGTGTATTAATGGGGCAGTATTTCTAATATCGGAGTGTTAGAGGTTAGGGTTTGGATAATAAAAGGTTCAGAGATTGGGGCTTCAAAGGTTTGAGTATGAAGAGTTAGTGTTTTTGAGAGAGAAACTTTTAGGGTTAGGGTTTAGGTTAAAGGAAGAGAAGATTCTTGATGATAGGGAGAATCTTGATGTGGTGGAGACAATAGTGTGATGGTAAGTTTTGGTGAAGGGACCTGAAGTGTTGAAGACTCAACTTTTACATCCCCCATTGAAGGAGAAGAAGAGCAGCAATTAGTGGTGGAGGTGACAAATCCTCATCATTGCAGTAGTCAAAAAGGGTGAGCATGGGAAAGGCGAATTTCAAAGTAGCCATATCAAAATTGGTCGGAGAAGACATAGTGGACATTCTCTTTTTTTGTGAGAGGTAATAAGAGAGGGGGTTTTGAGGTATAAAGAGAGAAGAAAATAAAGAAGTTGTAGGGGTGTGAGGATATTCAAGAATAAAAATTAAGGAAGAAGAAAAGTCATATAGACTAATAACATGACACGTGGGGCCTGATAGACAAGTTTTGGCACCCAATTGACTGAATGTTGACAACTTAGCCATAAGAACTTGGTACAGGATAGTGCACATTGCTGAACTAAGATGAAAAATGCACAAATTCTACAAGGTTAGATTATATGTACCTATCCCCATGATGAAGCAGCTGGTTCCTTATTATGATTATATCACATGCACCAGGTTCCTTGTCCAGTTTTGAATTTGTGTACAATGCCATGGAAAATAGGCGTAATATAAGCACATCTTTTACCAGCATGTTATCGATAATAGTTTCTGGGGTGTGTACCTGTTAGGGTACAAAACCAAGTTAGCTATAATTCACCATGAGTTTTCATAAGTTACCAACCCACAACTTTATTTTCCAATCAATGGGGGTGGCTATGTCATCAATGCATCTTTATCAAACCCAGTCCCAGCATGTTATTTTCAAAGTGTTCTCGTTCTAAGGTCTTTGTGAAAATATCATCCACTTGATCATAAATTTTGCAAAACCTTACTGCAAGGTTCCTTTTTTAAACATTATGTCTGAGGAAATGATGTCTCACTACTTTACCAATTCCAACAACTTTACCATTATTCTCATTTCCAAAAGCCATGATTCCCTCTTGAAAGTCAATGAGTGAGAGAAAGTTTTCATAGTTCATGTCATATGCCTAATCCATGCACTATCGAGATATCATATCTTATCTCCTCCTCTCACTTTCACCTGCAAGGAAAACTAGGGGTTAGTTTTGGGTACCCAAATTATCTTGGGTCCCTTCTTGTGTGTAAATGGGTGAATGATATTTCTTCTAGACCAACTAGGTAATCTCTTGTTCATAAGAACCAGGCCTTCCATAATAAGTACACAGGATTTGATATGTGGGGATACATGGTTTATTCGAAAATCATTATTTCTTGATGCATATGTCATGTGTATTGGTATTCTGGATTTCCTGAATCTTCGTGAGCATTTTAGAGGACCTAGTCTACTTGAGGTATTTCTCAAGATCAAATGTGGCTCTATCAAGATTATCTTGTAGCACCTTATTTCTCTCAAACATAGCTTGTAAGTCAATTGTAGGTTTCCTTAGGTTTTTTTTCTAGATCCTGTTGAGAATGGTGAGCAATATTTTTTCCTTTTATGGAGGGACAATTACAGTTGATTTATTCTTGTAGGTGATGTAAGGCTAAAAGTTATGCATTTATACTATCATTCTCCTCACAATTAATCTCTTTTTATAATCATATAGAGCTTATTTGATGTGAATTACACTTATGGTAGCTGTTTTGATGTGTAGGATAGAGATTAATCAAATTCAGATGTAAATGAAGCATAGCTAAGCTTTAAAAACTGAGTAGAATCCAATGAAGTTGATCAAAAACATGTCCAAAGGTGTAGGACCAAGACATTAGTCCGAATGTGTAGACCAACACTAGGGTTTAACGGGAAAAAAAAGAGAAGAAGACGCAAAAAAAATGCACTAAGGCAATGCCTAGGGTGTCGCCCTAGTGCACGAGGCAGCCCTCAATGCCAAAATAGCCTATGGCGGGGCCTCGAGGCCTTTACCAGGGCCTTGTCATATTGTAATTTTTAGGACAAATTTTGCTTTGTTCAGTTTTTAAAGGTCAAACTCGCTCGAAACCTTTTGGAACTCTATATATACCTTCCTTAGGTCAATTTTGTTCATTATTCAAGTCTAGAAACTCATAGGGAAGTGGAAAAACAAGTTTTGTATGGTTTTTACTTATTTTGTTTGTTCTTTAAACATTACGACACTAGTTATTCATGAAATTATTTGCTTGTAATCAATTCATGAGTAGCTAAACTAATAGTAAATGGGATGTTGTTAAGACATAAAAGTTGTTGTTTTATTTTGTATTGTTTAGCTTTGATTTTTATTATTGAGTTATTTATCTTCTCTTGATCTTAATTATTTGGTAATTTGATCACCTATCAAACACTATCTATGGTGCATAGATTTGACTAGGAATAAGAAATTTACGTACGCAATAAAAGAAGGGAGGACTTGGTTGTGAACTCTATAGGGAAGGGGGAACAATTTACTAACATGGATAAGAACATATCCATCTTGCCCAGTTGATACAAAAGAGAAATCACATGTATCTAATTATTGGCCAATGACTATAGGAATATAGGTGTTAGGAATCGTCGAGTAAACCTAGAGTTGTTGGCAAAATGTTCACCATGGTTTAAATCACCTGCAACTAGTAACTCAAGAAGTCAACTAAATGTACAATATGATGACTCAACTGGATTTTCAGAATTCCAAGACCCTGCATCTCTCTTTAGCTGAATTTAAAATCACTAATCTACGAATTGTCTCCAATTTTTTTATACACATTCAAAACATCAAAATCATTTTTTATTGTTTGTTTCCTACTGCATAGCTTGTATAATATTTCAAACTAGAATATCAATTCCTTAAATCCCTTGAGTATGATATCTAAACTCACATCCTATACTTACACTTGCATGTGCGTCTACACGCAATAAGTTTTTGGCACCATTACCAAAGATTTTTTATAATAGATATTATTTTGAGTTGCTATTGAGCCTTTCAGATTTCACTTGGTTTGTTATTTTTTTTTCTTTTCAGGGTTCAAATTAGTTTATGCTAAACACCTGTAGTCAAGGAAATCTCTTGATTCTCATTGATCACGAGCTTGAATATACTCTCATAGGATTGAGAGCAATGGGTGACAATAAGAATAACCCAAACCTTCCATACCCACCATAATGATGCAGTCAACAGGGCTGCAGTCCAGCCTCCTACTGCACCATATGTTCTGGTGTTGAATTTTGCTAGGCAAATCAGCAGAATGCCTCCAAAGCTATAATCAAGCCAAATATCACTCGAAATTCTGATCTTAAATAGGGCATGGTATGACTAGTGCAGAACATTTGTCAATCTGAGGTTAAACCACATGAAGACCCACACAAGCACTTGGAAAAGTTAACTGAGTTTAGTGACAAATTCCACTAACAAAATGTTTTAGATGAATACCCAAAGTTTACATTGTTCCCCTTCTTACTAATTAGGAAAGCTAAGCAATGGTTACAAAGCAAGCCTAAAGATCGATCACCTCTTGGGATGCTTTGTCTGAAAAGTTTCTCAATAAATTCTTCTTGTCTAGAAGAACAAAGGATCTCAGAGGTAGGATTTTGAGTTTCTTTTAGAAAGATATTGAGTCCTTTCTCGAATCTTGGGATAGATACAAGGGATATTTTTAGAGATTGTCCATACCACCAGCAGCCCAAGGAGACCATTGGGCATAAATTTATTGAAGGATTGAGGCCAAACTTAAAATCTCTTCTTCATGTAACAGTTTAAAGGAAACTTTTGTCCAAGAGCTATAATGAGATTGAGGATCTACTCAACCTTATATCTGTAGGGCACAAAGATTATACGGAACCCAGAAAAGTGTTCACCATCACTCAAAAAATATTGGCTAAGCTAGAGCTGGATGATGTGTCAGATATCCAAGCTGATATTGGGTAGCTGTGTACCTTAGTGATGCAAAGTTAATTGGCTCCCATAAAGGTAAAGTCCACCATGTACAACAGGTTCAGGCAGCTATATTGTTTTGTGATGAGTGTGGAGAGTACCACGCATGTTCAAGATATCCTTTGAATCCTATGTGGGGTAGGAGAATAAGGGTCACATTTATCAAAGCAACACTTTTCACTCAAATATTAAGAACCACCTAAACGTTTTTTAGGTTGGAAACTCAAGACAGTAGTATGCACAATAGGGTCAACAAGTGAGTAGTTCTCTGGAGGAAACATAGAAATAGTTAATGACCCAATACTAGCAGGCTCAACAAGCGCAGGCACATACTAATGTTAAAGCAAAGAAGGCTATCACAGACTTGCAGATTTATATGGGGCAACATACACCTCACTTTATGATAGACCATAAGGAGCCTTTCCTAGTGATACAGACACACCCAAGTAGGTTATGGTGATTACTTTGAGAAGTGGGCAAGATTTACTAGATTCAGAGCCTCCAAGGAGAAAGGTAGTTAATTAGGACAACTTTACCATCCACCTCCATTTCCAAAAAGGTTGATTCCTGCACCAACTCTAGTGATAAAGCCTGTGCAAGAGGAAAGAAAAGAAAAAGAGGTTATTGAGCAACCTCATATTGCAGTTGAGATACCTCCACCCCTATTCCCCCATAGATTCCAAAAGAGCAAGGAAAATGCTAGCTTCAGGAAGTTCCTTTACATGTTTAAGTAGCTTCACATAAGCATTCCTTTGATTGATGCTTTAAGAAATATGCCAAAGTATGTTAAGTATTTGTGAGATGTGGTGGCATGTGGATTTTGAGACTATGGCACTAACTTAAGAGTGTAGTTTAATAGTATTGATAAAGTTTCCTCAAAATCTCATAGACACAGGGAATTTCACCCTCCTTATATAAATTAGTGAAAGTGATCTTAGGCGTACACTTTGTGATTTAGGGGCGAGTATCAATTTGATTCCCTTAACTGTTTTTGACATACTTAGCCTGGGAAAGCGATAATATACTACTATCACTCTATAACTGGTGGACTAATATCATATGCAATTGAAGGGGGTGATTGAAGACGTTCTTATCAAGGTTGGTACATTTGTAACTCCTATGGACTTTAGCATTCTTGAATTTGAAGCAGATATCAGTTATATTGGGACGCCCATTCTTAGACACTGGTGGATCACTCATTGATGTGAAGAAAATGGAATTGAAGATGAGAATACATGGTGAGTAGATGAGTATTTGTGCATGATCATAGAGGTGGTCAAAAATAAGTGTGGGGTGAATGAGTGTGGGCTTGAAAGAGTTGAAAAGTTAAAGATTGCTACCCAATTATCTGAGGAGCAAAAAGAAGAATTGCTCATAGTACTGAGAATACATGAGCATGTAATTAAGTGGCCTGAATGTGACATGGAAAGATATGTTGGGATGAAGAAAAGAGTGAATGAAAGCATAAAATACCATTGCCTTGGCATTTCATGCTTTCAAAAGCTAAGCCATAGGGGGAGGACGAGGTTGACATAATCTTGAGAGTGTGACTTGTGTAATGCCAGGATGTTAAATTAGGCGCTTATTGGGAAGTAACCCAAGTTGTAATAGTGTAGTGTTTAATTTTGTCTTTTATAGTTTCACTTTTGTTTTTGTTTTTCTGTAAGAAGATTTGGGAAAGTCAAAGTACCTGAATATGCAAGCTAAGAAGCATGGTTGAAGCATAAGTGTGGAGTCATCTTCCCCATCATGGAAAGAGTGAGAGAAATGTGCTTCTAGTTAGGCTCTAGAGGGCCTAAAGAAGTATCTCTAACCCTTGATTTATCTTATTTAATGCTTTGTTGATAAAGTATGACTTTAAGTGTGGTATGGGATATCTTCCAATATTTGTTAAGGGTGAAGCATGTCATAGGTTTTATTTTTTATAGTTCTTGCTTTAGATGAGAAAATTTGAAATAAAAAATATGAAAAAGTCTAAAACACAAAAGGATTTTTCTTTTATTCTTTAGTCAAAATAATTTTTAGCTTTTTAGTCCTTAGTAGAGGCATACGTCTCCCACCCCTTAGTTTTTCTTTTTGGTTCTTTTCTGAGGGGAGGTCCTTTGAATCGAGTATCTTTTTTTAATTTTTAGGAGTAGTTTTTCAAATTCTTTTGTCATAGGTAGAGAGAATTTTCCCGACGATGGATGGTTGATGACCATCTTGAGGGATGTTAGTTATTAGGAGTTAGAGAGTCATTAGAACCATTTGAATGCTAGGGGCTCACGTTAAGTGCTATAATTGATCGAATGATGCAAATTTTGGTTTGAACTTAAAAGCATGCAGAAAAAATGAATGACTTCTTTTGAGACACCTAGGATCTTTTTCTTGAATCTTACATGAATTTTAGCTTAATTTGAACTCTTATTATTTTGCTTGATTGAGAGTCTATATGGATCTGTCTTGAGTCAAAAATGTGCCATGTGTGTTAGGTATTTGTTGGTATTTCATGCTTTCATATTTATGTCCAGAATTCACCCATTATGTTCATAAAACAAAATAAAGAATGTTAAGTTTAGGAGATGATGCAGGTGTTTCTTTGATTAACCTTATTTTTATCCTTTGCTTTACTTACCCATAATGGATGATCCTAGTTAGTACCGTTGAGCCTTTTTTAGCCTATTCTTTTGGTAGCCGCATATGAAGCTTAATAATTTTATTTCAATAGACCTTGAATTTGATCAAAAACTCCTAAGCACTTTAATTAAAAAAGTAAGAGTTTAAAGGAGTAAGAATAAAAGAAGAGAAATAGTTGAAGATGAAGCCTGTAGAAAAAACTAAGGATGCAAGTACTAAAAAATTTGTGTGCTATTAGTAGGGAGTGTTAAAATCAGAAAAGAAAAAGAAAAAATGTTTGATAAGTTGAGTGTTCCTTGCTAATGGTATTTGAACTTGCTTAACAAATTGAAAAATAAAGAAAACCTATGGGTGAGAAGAGTAGTAGAAGACGTTAGTTGATTGAAGAGTGAGGAAATGGTGAAAATTTATGATGTATTAAAGTGCTTATGGAGGATAGTCATTGTTCTATCTAAAATAATTCCTACCCATCTCTTAGCCTATATTACAACTTCGAAAGCCCTACTTGATCTTAAGTTTAACGTTCTTATATAAGTGGAATAGTACACCAAGGTCAAGCTTATGGTTCATCGTATGTTACATGTGAAATTCTTTGTTAGAGTGAGCATAACACTATTCTTATGCCCATGTATGTGACGTTTTGTATATTTGTGAGAGAATATGGGTAACTCACTTGTTATGAGGTTACATGATTGACGAAACATAGGTGAAGTATTTGATTTCCTTATTAGGTGACTTATGAGTGTTTGTTGATATCGTAGAGTCAGTTCTTGAGTCTAGGAGGCCTTGAAGGAGTTGTTCATCAGCTTTTAATGTGTTGAATAATTAAAGCATGTGTTAGAAGAACTTGTCATCTATAGTCGTTATAGTCTTAGATTGAGTAAACATATTCAATTGGCATAGTTTATAGTAGAGTTTAAGCCATGAATATATAGCTTACTCAAGGATGAGAAAAGGTTTAAGTCTTAGTGTTGATGTGAGAGTAAAAGTCATACATCTATTCTATCATTAGCCTCACATTTGATCTATTTTTAGAACCATTTATAGCTTATTTGATGTGAATTACACTTATGTTGGCTATTCTAATGTGTAGTATGGATATTGATGGAATTCGGATGTAAATGAAGCATAATTGAGCTTTGAAGTCTTAGCAGAAACCAATAAAGTTGATCCAAAAATATTCCAAAGGTGTAGGACCAAGACAGGGGTTTAACAAGATGAAAAATAGAAGAAGACAGAAAAAAATGCACTAGGGCAACGCTGCAAGAGGTAGCCACCAATGCAAAGTATAACAATCTGCCAAAATGGCCTATGACAGGGCTTGGGGCCTCACTGTAGTGCACTAAGGCAATGCCTAGGGTGTCGCCCTAGTGCAAGACGCAGCTTTCAACACCGAAATGGCCTATGGAGGGGCCTCGACCAAGGCCTTGTCGTAGTGTAATTTTTAGGCCAAATTTTGCTTCGTTCAATTTTTAAAGGGCAAACTCGCTCGGAAACTTTTGGAACCCTATATATACCTTCCTTAGGTCAATTTTGTTCATTATTAAAGTCTAGAAACTCATAGGGAAGTGGAAGAACATGTTTTGTATGGTTTTTACTTATTTTCTTTGTTCTTTAACCATTACGACACTAGTTATTCATGAAATTATTTTCTTGTAATCAATCCATGAGTAGCTAAGCTCATAGTATCTAGGGTTGTGTTTAAGACATGAAAGTTGTTGTTTGGTTCTTGTATTATTTAGCTTTGATTTTCATTATTGAGTTATTTATCTTCACTTGATCTTAATTGTTTGGTAACTTGATAATATATCAAACACTATCTATGATGCGTATATTGGAGTAGGAATATAGAGATTTTAAGTATGCAATAAGGAAAGTTAGGACTTGGTTGTGAACTCTATAGGGAAGGGGAAATGATTTGCTAACATGGATATGAATATACCCGTTAGCCTTGCCCAGTTGATACGGCAGAAAAATCACATGCACTTCACTATCAACCGATGATCATAGGAATACAGGTGTTAGGAATAGTTGAGTAGACCTAGAGTTATTGAAAAAATGCTCACCATGGTTAAAATCAACCCGCAACTAGTAACTCAAGAAATAAACCAAATGTATTATTTGATAACTCAACTGGATTTTTAGAATACCACGACTCTGGATCTCTCTCTAATCTAAATTTCAAATCATTAATCTATGACTTGTCTCCAATTGTTTTTATTTACAATCAAAACACCAAATTTACTCTTTATTTTTTGTTACCTACTGAATAGCTCATATAATAATTCAAAATAGAACATTAATTCATCAAATCTCTTGGGCACTATATCAGGACTCACATCCGATATTACTTGTATGATTGCACACACTTGTGTGTACATTTGGACACCACAATAGGCTTTCAAATTGCTCCACAAGTGTGGCAATTTGGTTTTCAAGAGTCTTGTTGTCACGATCCGATTTCTCAGGTCATGATGGAGCCTACAACCCCCAGTAGGCGAACCAATCCCCGTAGCCCAGAACGGTTAGTAATGGGCTACTACCTAACCAATTACGCATAACAAGAAGAAACAAGAAGAAGTTGAATATCAAGATAAGATACGCGGAAGCAACAACCCAAAATATATATACAAATGACACTACACCAACCCCAAGACTTGGTATCGACAGTACAGAAGCTTCTAATAGAGTACAAGTGCTAGAAGTAGCAACATATAGGTACAACTATCTCCGAATATACAAAGAGTATCAGTATAAAAGATGAGATGTAGACAATCCCCGACCGTCAGGCACTCACCCTAGTCTCGAACCTCCAAAAAGCTGCATGAGTCTCCAATGCTATCAACAGCTAAAGCTCAACTAATATCTGCAAAAGAAAGATGTAAAAGTGTAGTATGAGCACCAAGACAAAGGGTACTCAGTAGGCATCATCGGCCGATTGAGCGCATATAAGATATAAAAATAGTAAGCAGCAGATAGCAAGAAAATGGTCACAGAAAACAATAGAGGAAGCACACAGAACTAGCACAGAGAACAGACAACCGACATTAATAACAAACAATGCTAGCACACAAAACAAATATACACAGAACACAGGTGTAAGAAAGAAGAATGCACCTGGAATCCTTGCAACAATAGTATATATTAAAGGAAAGAGTTTAGAAAACATGGCGGAATACCGATAACCTCAAGTAAAAAGGAAAGAAGGAAGGCAATCCAACCTAATCAACTAGAAGGCACATAATACCGGAAACATGCTTTAAACACAGCTATCAAGGTAGGCATAAACCGGGATCAATCTCACAAATACAGCCCTAAAATGGAATAACTAAACCACCATAATTGTTACCCACTACCCAGAGGCAAGATAAGGAACAAAGGAACTAAAACCCACAATCCGCCTAGTAGGCCGCACCTAAGTGCCTCAATAAAATAGGACTCACTAGCCCCTCAATACTCAAGAATCAACAGGCTAAAACTTACCAACCCATAAGAAACAAGGACTAAAACAACCTCTATAATCTGATAGGAATAATATAATCTACCTACAGTTCTAACGGCTGCCCATACAATCGAGGAATGCAATCAAGTGAAAATAAACCCTTCGCCTGCCTATACAACTAGAGAGTACACTGAACACACAGAAAACAAGGGTGGAATCTAGGTCAAATATGAATGATGATTATAATGATGGAACCGGTAATAGTAACCCTGTATGAACCTCCCCTCAACACTTCGGTAAGAGGACCCATGGTGGGATGTACCCGCTCTACCTCATCCTACGCCGTATACCCCTCCTACGACACACGCAACCCAAAGCCCCAGGTCTTGGAACGGAGGGCCCATAGAGGTCCCTGACCACATATAGTAACGAACGTGAAATCTCAGAGGATCAGAGCCTTGAAGTACATTCCCAAAATGGAACCGAGTCTAAAACAGTTGTAGTAATCTCAAAAAACCCTCTCAAAGGGTACCCAAAGTATACTCGGGTCTAAATTAGTGATAAAAGTCTTAATAACCCTCTCAAAGGGTACCCGAGCGTATCCAGGTCTAAATCTGTTTGAAAAAATGTCTAGTGCTCTGCCCAGCAGGGCCTAGTATTAGTAGAAAATCAGGGCGAGTACTCTGCCTAACAGAGCCTAATATCAATAGGAAGTCAAGTGTGGTTCTCTGCCCAGCAAAGCCTAGTATCAGTAGAAAATTAGTGCAAAATCATAAAAAATCTCAAGTCATCATTAGATTATACCAAAAATAGGCCCCCGGGGCCATGAAAGTTTAGGAAAAACTATCGATAGTGGCTCGCAACCAAAATCAAAGTAAAACATGCAGGGAAAACCTCTTTCTTGGATGATATGCTCGCACACGAATTTAAATTAGCCCAACAGCTCATAAAAATTCTTATTGGCCCTGCACAGGGTCCACAGCTACTCAACAGACATAACCAGCCTAAAAGGATATCTCTATGTCTGGGACTCGCTGACATTCCTAAATCACCCACCGTCTATATTCCAGAGTCAATACAAGACCACAAAGGACCGTAAGGGTGGTATTCAATACTATACGAATACTACAATCAACGTATGAAACAAATGGACAAAAAAGGCGGACAAGGTCTGGGGTACCAACCTACAACAACCCACACAAAGATGCTAATTAATGCAGTTATAGCCTATATACGCAGATTCTAGATAGGGAAAGTCATAAACTACCTGTCTTCCGACGAATAGCTGCAGGGACGACGTCGTCCAGGCTCAAACTGCCCTGAGAGATTCTGAATGATAATCAAACTGTCACAAATATAAATAATATGTTAAAATGAGTCTAACGATACCTATATTGCTATAGTTGTATCCAAGTCAAAATTCAGGTCAAAAGCAGGCCCGTGGGGCCTATAACTTAAAACCAAAAACAGAAAGGAGGACGATGACCACAACGATTCCACGAAGACATGCTCCAAAAATGAGCAATTTTGGCCAAGGCAAATGCCCCAAATTGCCCGCTCAAGAGAGGGCTTAAATCTTTAATTTAAGAATGAGAATTGAGAATTAGGCAAGAATTACTTACTGAAATGATGGAATTTAAGCCAAGACGGAGAATCCTTCACACCCACGATCATGCAAGATTTAGGAGGCAGCCACTACAACAATATTCCAAGCTTTTGGAATGATCAAAAATGG
Source organism: Jaltomata sinuosa (assembly GCA_003996215.1). Classification (NCBI taxonomy): domain Eukaryota; kingdom Viridiplantae; phylum Streptophyta; class Magnoliopsida; order Solanales; family Solanaceae; genus Jaltomata; species Jaltomata sinuosa. The sequence goes on from QJPP01002950.1 coordinate 29,520, forward strand.
TGGATTTTAGAGAAAACCAAAAGAGAAGCAAGTTGGGGAAGATGACTTACCACGAGACGAAGAAGCACGGATTTTATGATAAACAACAATTTCCCCAAGGTTAGGACTGATATGGAATAATTTGGTGGAGAGTATTTGAGTTTTAGAGTGAGAAAGGTTTAGAGAAATGGCTGGCAAAACGAATTAACAAGAAATAAATAGCAGCTGGAAAAATGGCCTGCGTCATCGGCGCTCAAGACCTTCCACATGCCAATGCAATCGCGCTCCCTAGGCGCCGTTGGCGCTTAAGGCCTGCAGCTGCATAAAACCAGTTGTGCTAAAATTCTCTACGGGGTGTTCTGGGCACAATCGAAAATCGATATTTAAAAACCAATAATGCTAATAGAGTAGAAACGACGTTCCAAACTGAACGCAATCGACAAAACTTCCATACGAGGTCATTTCGGAGAAATGTTGACCCAAGTCAACACTAACGAATAAGAAGCCAAAAGCCCAAAATGATCCCGGCTCACCCGGAACCCGAACCAACCACCTACCTAACCAAAATTCAATATTCCAGAGCTGATGGAATCATCGGATTTCAAATTTGACACTCCGATCATCGAAAGTCACCCAATGTTACACTTTTAACTCTAAATGGCCTGAAAATGGAGAAAATGACACCAAACCCACACTGGAAGTTCTATGGCCTCAAATAAAAGTCCAGCCAGACAAAATACAACACTCCAGAGCTAACAGAACTGTCAGAATTCGATTCTGAGCACGTTCACCAAGGATGTTGACTGAAGTCAACGATTTCAAAAGCTTAAAGTTCTAAAACAAGAAACGACCAAAAAGACCAAACCAATGTCCCGGGTACCGAACTACCGGTCACAGCAAGCCATAAATGACTTGGGCCACTACAAGCAATCTTTAATAGTACAAAAAAGGCAAAAACACGAAAATGACCGAAAGGATCATTACATCATCCACTACTAAAAAGACTTTGGTCCCCGAAAGTTAGGAAAGAGGGAAAGACTAGAGATTCAAGAACAGCGAATGCACAGCCTGCACTACTCTCTCGAACAACCCGGGTAGCCTCCTCGATAAGACGGCACCCAAGAGAACCCAACCACAAAAGGAAACCAAGCCTACACTTTATACTAGCAAAGCTAGATTCCAAACATAAATTCCAAAACACCAAGGGACTGCCAACCCAAACTGAACCTCGAGAATCTCAACCGAAAAGCACCGACACAACAATGAAACTCGAGAAGCAAGGCAATAAAAACACAGAATTCGATCCTTCAAAACCACCACCAAGTTCACCAGAAAAACCAACAACAAAAACTCTAACTCATGAACCCGTTGATCCGTAAAACCCTTTTATTATGAACTGAATCCTTTTGTACCATAACAGGAAGTTACATATAAGTTGAACACTCAAACCACCCTCGAAGCATTAACTGACACACTAGAGATCCACAACTTTCGCTTATACTCTACCACGAATAAAGACACCTCTTTATTGTCAACTCCTTTCAAGTCAAGCTATAGTCTACTGGTATTTTCCATCCAAGATAACAACTTGAAGCGCACCTTTGAAAACTGCAGTTACCTGTCCTGACTGACCATCAACCAACGAATGGATGCTTTTGCTAACATCGAATTTGATATCTGAACCCGACTGAATAACACACCTGAATCCAACTGAAGCTTGCACATCAAGGTGAGGAAAAGCATGAATGAACACCTTATGTTGACGGAGAAACTTCTAAATTGTAGAACAAACCCAACTGCCGCACCGTGCCGAGTCTAAGTCAACTGGAAGCGAATGAACCAGGACAACCTGCCCAACAGACTCTAACCAAAACCAAGCCTCTACAAGGGCTGCGGTAAGTCTACCACGAAGCCCGTAACCATCACTATGCTCCAAACTATAAGAAGTTACTGTTGCTCCTCTTAATACTCAGATGCCATCAATATTTTAGATTGGCTTACTAATTTCACCTTTGTAGAAAATCCACCATGCTACGAATATAAAGTAAAAATGCCCCAAAGGTAAAAGAAAGAGGTGCCTGGGGTTCAAAGTCGCCATCTATATATAGAATGTATGCATATGCCCTTAACTCACCCCTTTGGTTCGAATCAATCGCTCTATCGTATTAGCATACAAACCACCATCTCTGAAGCATATAACACATAAAACTTTTGGTCCCCAATGACTAAGTCTAACAAACACTGGAACCACACATAAAAGACAATGCTAGAAGACCCTACTAAATAAGCATTCAAACTCTCGAAAAATGATTAGTGACCACCAGTCTCTAAGTATCAATAAAACTCAAAAATAGCGTCAACCCGCACAACCTGATCACATATAGCATACACCATTGATAAATCTTTAACTCACACTGCTGAGTCTGTCTAACTATGGTAAAAGGAACTTTGCACTATCTAGAACACCACCAAAATCTAAAATGTCCCATCAATCTCAAAGGTTAGCCAAGGACTAGGTGTCCAAGGCCAACTGTCACTGCACAACTAAAATGGGGAAACTAAGTCGCCCGAACTCAATGCCTTCCAACCCAAGAAGCTGCAATTGAGAAGAAATAACCATGAACCATTTGGAGTAGTTTGCTAGCCCACGATTCTGAAACCCAACTTTAAAATTGTCAACCAGAGCCTCTGTCGGACCCATATGCTGTCAATAAACCCTTAGGAATCAAAGCCAACTAGGCTTTGAATGCACAAGTTGACCAAATCCGCAGATACTAACCTTTAAGTCGTCGCCTCTGTCAACTACTAGAACACATAACCACGGGCAAAGAGCCAGCTTCCCTCTTTTCCAAACCCAATGAAAATCCTTTCTGAAGATACACTGAACCCAACAAGATCTTCCTCAAATGAAATCGGAAGCTATCCCCATAGCTCTCACACCTAAATAGGTTATACCCAATAGGGCATGAAAGGATAGACCGAATGCCTAACTCAATCGAAATGCTATGATCACAGCTCAACCATGATCACTATAGCCAATACTTAGCCTAGATACTACCATCAGAAGTCCACCACCATGCCTCACTCAAAAGCTCAACCAGTGAATTACGATCAAGATCATCCTAACTGTGATCAGGGAATCAATAAGACAACCCAATGGGAAAAAAACTGAGGCAGACTATGGGAACAACCCATATACCTGCCAAACAAAGAGGGTTGATTCTAATCACCCAAAAAACACAACCAATCTATGCACACTAGCATAACCAACACTACCCAAATCAAGACAGGGCCTAGAACTCAAGCACTACCATCGGTATCACATCGAACCAACACATGGATCTCTAGACACGCTAGATAACGGCCTTGGTAACAACCATCTAGGACCGCTAGAAAGGAAGACCCAAACCAAGCCTAGAACCACAACAACCAGGAAGCGAGCTCTACACAGCCTACCCACAAGTTACAACCTTGGGAAAACACCTCTCAAGGGCATCTCACCCCATCCACTACTAAAGAATAAACTACTAATAAAACAATGCATAGATACTACAACTCAAGTAGTCAAACAACTAAACAAGTGGCAGGTAGGCATATAGGCAAATAACAACAGAAGGGAAAGAATCGCCACGCAAACAGGACTATCATAAGTCATCAGTAGCAAAAACCTAACCTGGAGCAATGATATCAGGAACCTCTACTAGGGGCCCAACAAGAGGGGCATCGGATGGACGGTGTTTAACTATGGCCGGAGTAGTCGAAGCTAAAGGCTCTGTCATCCCTAGACAGGGACTATCTCTAGCATAATGTCCCATCTACCCATAACTATAGCAACCTAAAGATGCTCTACTCCGATGTATGGTGCCTGCTGACTCTAGATGGATACCTGAACAACTCGGCTGAAAGACATCTCTAACCATCCAGGGATCACCCCTGCAACCCTGTACCCTACCTCTCACTGCCTAGGGACCACCCTTACTACCCTGTACTCCATCTCTGGCCGGTGGTACTGATTCCCTGGGAGATAACACCTGCTGACCCTGCAGACTGGAAGATGGAACCATGGGACAATCCCAAGCAATGCACTAAAAGCAAATCCCACTAGGTAAATACGGGCGAGGAGATTGCACTGAACCTGATCAGCCACTATGGCCTACACAACCAAAAATCAACCCTCGAAAAATCTGACCCATACCATGTCCACTAAGCTCAACATGTCTTGTACCCCCACCCTCTGAAACTTGAAGAGCAACTGAAACTCTCCTGGTAGACAAGAAGTAATAGAACCTATTTGTGGTGTAGAATCCCCTACCTCGAGTCTGAGAACCTCAGAAGATATCCTGGCGATGATGTTTTTTAGCACCACTTCCATAAGCCTCACGGCATAAACCCTCGATAGCCCAAGCATGATCCACTATATGAAGGAAGGTAGTCCCAACTATAACCAAGTGTTCGGTAGCCAAACAGAACGGTGAAATCAAACCTCCAACAAAGCTCTGAACCCTATCAAACTCTGAAGGCACAGTCCTAGTAATACGCCTAACCATCTCATAAAATCTCACCTGATAATCCAATACTGATAGACAACCCTGCTGAAGGATTGGTAGCTCTACCCTAGCTAAAGCACTGCTCATAGAACCGAGTACTGAAACACCCACTGGAGGATTTAGAGTCCTAGCCACAGTGTCCTGCAGAACTGGGGTAGCTGTAAATCCAACTGGAAGATGGGCTGACCCCACACCCCCTATCTTGTGTGGTAAACTCTCACTCTGAAGTCCTGGCACTAACGGAAGCACTGAAGCAGCAGGCACAGAAGCCTTGACACCAATCGATGTTGAACTCGTCTTAGGCATATGATAAGGAATGAAACAACCAAAGTTTAGAAGTCAATAGAGTCAGGAACACATGACAAGGAGCCAAAAAGATGAAATTTTTCCTAATAAAGCCTTGCAGCCTCCCACAAATAGGATACTGACGTCATCGTACCGATCCATGAGACTTTATATAGACACTTGCTTCTATACCGCTACACTGGTGAACCTAGAGCTCTGATACCAAGTTATCACGACCCAATTTCTCAAGTCCTGATGGCACCTATAACCCCCTAGTAGGCTAAGCAATCCCCGTAGCCCATAACGGTAAGTAATGGGCTACTACCTAACCAATTATGCACAACAAGCAGAAACAAGCAGAAGCTGAATATGAAGATAAGACACGCAAAAAAACAACCCAAAATATATATACAAATGACACTATATCAACCCCAAGACTTGGTATCGAAAGTACAGAAGCTTCTAATGGAGTACAAGTGCTAGAAGTAACAACATATAAATACAATTGTCTCTGAATATACAAAAGAGTATCAGTACAAAAGATGAGATGTAGACAAGCCCCGACCGTCAGGTGCTCACCTTAGTCTCGAACCTCCCAAAAGTTGTACGAGTCTCCAACGCGATCAACGGTGAAAGCTCAACTAATATATGCACCAGAAAAATACAAAAGTGTAGTATGAGCACCAAGACAACGGGTACACAGTAGGCATCATCGGCCAACTGAGCGCATATAAGATATAAAAACAATAAGAAGTAGATAGCAAGAAAATGGTCATAGAAAACAATAGAGGAAGCACATAGAACAAGCATAGAGAACAGACAACCGAGAGTAATAACAAACAAAGCTAGCACAGAAAACAAATATACACAGAACACAGACGTAAGAAAGAAGAACGCACCTGGAATCCTTGCAACAATATTATAGATAAAAGGAGAGAGTTTAGAAAATATAGCGGTATACCAGTAACCTTAAGTAAAAAGGAAAGAAGGAAGGCAATCCAACATAATCAACTAGAAGGCACAGAATACCAGAAATATGTTCTACACACAGCTATCAAAGTAGGCCTAAAACGGGATCAATCTCACAAATACAGCCCTAAAATGTAATAACTAAACCACCATAATCGTTACCCACTACCCAGAGCCAAGATAAGGAACAAAGGAACTAAAACCCACAATCCTCCTAGAAGGCCGCACCTAAGTGCCTCGATAAAAAAGGACTCACTAGCCCCTAAATACTCAAGCCCAAACACTCGAAGCCTCAACAGGCTAAAACTTACCAACCCACAAGAAACAAGGACTAATACAACCTCTATAATCTGATAGGAATAATACAATCTACCTACAGTCCCAATGGCCGCCCATACAACCGAGGAACGCAATCAAGTGAAAAAAAACCCTCCGGCTGCCCATACAATCAGAAATACATTGAACACACAGAAAAAAAGGGTGGAATTAGGGTGAAATATGCATGATGAAAATAATAATGGAATCGGTAATAGTAACCCTATATGCACCTCCTCCAACACTTCGACAAAAGGAATCATAGTGGGATGTGCCCACTATACCTCATCCTACGTCGTATACCCCTCCTATGGAAAACATAGCCTGAAGCCCTAGGTCCTAGAACGGAGCACCCATGGAGGTCCCTGACCACATACAGTAACGAATGCAAAATCTCTGAGGATCAGAGCCTCAAAATACGTGCCTGGATTTGAACAGGTCTAAAACAGTAGTAGTAATCTCAAAAGACCCTCTCAAAGGGTGACCGAAGTATACTCAGGTCTAAATCAGTGATAAAAGTCTCAATAACCCTCTCAAAGAGTGCCCAGAGCATATCTGGGTCTAAATCAGTCTAAAATCATGTCTAGTGCTCTATCGAGCAGGGCCTAGTATCAGTAGAAAATCAAGGCCAGTATTCTGCCCAGTAGAGCCTAATATCAGTAGGAAGTCAAGTATGGTGTTCTTCCCAGCAAAGCCTAGTATCAGTAGAAAATCAGTGCAAAATTATCCAAAATCTCAAGTCATCATTAGATTATACTAAAAATGGATCCCTAGGCCATGCGAGTTTAGGAAAAACCATCTATAGTGGCTCGCAGCCAAAACCAAAGTAAAATATGCAGGGAAAACCTCTTTCATGGATGATATGCTCGCACACAAATATAAATTATCCCAACGGCTCACAAATATTCCTACCGGCCCTGCACAGGCTTCATAGCTACTCAGCAGACACAACCAGCCTAAAAGGATATCTCTATGTCCAAGAATCGTGGACATTCCCAAATCACCCACCGTCTATGTTCTAGACTCAATACAAGGCCACACAGGATTGCAAGGGTGGTATACGATACTACAAGAATACTACAATCAGTGTATGAAACAAACGGACAGAAAAGGAGGACAAGGTCTGGAGTACCAACCTAAAACAACCCACTCAAGGATGCTAATTAATGCAGTTATAGCATATATACGTAGAGTCTAGTTAGGGAAATCCATAACCTACCTGTCGTTTGATGAATAGCTGCAAGGACGGCGTCATCCATGCTCGAGCTACCCCGAGAGATCCCGAATGATAATCAAACTATCACAAACATAAATAATATGTTAAAACGAGTCTAACAATACTCATATTTCTAGAGTTATAGCCGAGTCAAAATCTATATCAAAAGCGGGCCCACAGGGCCCACAACTCGAAACTTAACACGGAAAGGAGGATGATGACCACACCGACGCCACAAAGATATGCTCCAAAAATGAGCAATTTTGGCCAAGGGAAAAGGCCCTAAATAGCCCGCTCAAGAGAGGGCTTAAAAGCTAGAATTTAAGAATGAGAATTGAGAATTAGGCAAGAATTACTTACCAAAATGATGGAATTTAAGCCAAGACGGAGAATTTTTAACACCCACGATCATGCAAGAGTTAGGAGGCAACCACTATAATAATATTGCAAGCTTTTGGAATGATTAAAAATGGTGGATTTTAGTGAAAACCAAAAGAGTAGTAAGTTGGAGAAGATGACTTACAAAGAGACGAAGAAGCACGGATTTCATGATAAACAACAATTTCCCCAAGGTTAGGATGATATGGAGAAATTTGGTGGAGAGTATATGAGTTTTAGAGTGAGAAAGGTTCAGAGAAATGGCTGGAAAAACGAACTAACAGGAAATAAATAGTAGCTCAAAAAATGGCCAGCGCCATCGGCGCTTAAGGCCTACCATAGGCTAGCGCGATCACGCTACCTGGGAGCCGTTGGCGCTGAAGGCCTGCAGCTGCGGAAAACCAGTTGTGCTAAAATTCTCTACGGGGTGTTTCGAGCACAATTGGAAACTGATATTCAAAAACCAATAATGCTAATAGAGTGGAAACTATGTTTCAGACTCAATGAAATCGACAAAACTTTGATATGCGGTCATTTCGGATAAATGTTAACCCAAGTAAACACTAACGAATAAGAACCCAAAGGCTTGAAATGAGCCCGGATCACTCGTAACCCGAACCAACCACCTACCTAACCCAAACTTAACATTCAGAGATGATGGAATTGTCAGATTTCAAATCTGACGCTCTGATCATCGAAAGTCACCCAAAGTTACACTTTTAACTCCAAATGGCTTGAAAATGGAGAAAATGAAATCAAACCCAAACCAGAAGTTCTCAGGCCTCAACTAAATGTCCAAATAGAACAAACTCAATTCTCCGAAGCTAACAGAACTGTCGGTATTTGATTCCGAGCACGTTCACCAAGGATGTTGACTGAAGTCAATGATTTCAAAAAGCTTAAATCTCAATAATAAGGAATGGCCAAAAAGACCAAACCAATGGCCCAAGCATCGAACTACCAGTCCCAGCAAGCCATAAATGACTTGGGGCCACTACAAGCAAGCTTTAACGGTACAAGAAAAGTGAAAACACGAAAATGACTGGAAGGGTAAACACACTTGTAGTAAAGTATCATAGAAGCATACTCATTCATGAGTAGATTCTTTTCATGATGCACAGAATCATATAATTCAATGAGTACAGGCGACAATGATTCCAGTTTAGACTTAGTGTCAAGAAAATTTACTTTAGATTATTCTTCCTTTTCTTCCTCATTTGAATCTAAATTAGTCATATGTGCTAGGATATTTGTCTCCTCTTCATTTTGAGTATGAGAATTCCACGAGAGCAAGTTTGACTTCCTCATCTAAGCACTCAATATCCTGTAGTGATTAATATTTGGGTCCATTATCTTCAATTTCATCACTTGAGGTGTTCCCCAATGCTGTCATAGCCTTTTTCATAGCAAGATCAGTTTCATGGTCGTCATTCTTCTATTAGAGGGGATCATATGCTCCCTCTTTGTCTCTTTTCTTTTATCTAATTAGTTCTTCTTATACTAAATATCCCATTATAGACAGAACTTTATAAAGTGTTCACAACTACAAAACTTATGACAGACTTGATCACAGTGTGCATTATCATTATTTCTAGTCCTTGATTCCACTTTTGAGAATTTTGAGTCTTCCTAAACATTCTCTGAAATATCCTAGTCATAACAACCAAATTTTCTTCTTCAATGTCTGATTTGTCAATTGCCTTGGGAACCAAGTTCTTGTCCTTCCTAACACTAATAATTTTGTGTTCCAAATTTTTCTTGAGTTTGTAAATGGTTAGATTTTTAATGAGCCCATCCATGGTTAGTGTGTCAAGGTCATGTGCTTCTGCGATAGCTTCAACTTTACTTTCCCACAACTCGGGTAGCACACTTAGCAACTTATGAACTGTCTTTCCATTGGGAATGATTTATCCAAGAGAATAGATTTCATTTATGATGGATGTGAACATGGCATACATATCTTGAATAGATTCTCCATCTTTCATCCTGAAGAGTTCATATTTTTGATTCAACATATCAATCTTGGACTTCTTAACCTGATTTGTACCTTCATGTGCAGTCTGCAAAGTATCCTATATTTGCTTAGCAGTAGATCAGGATGAAAATCTATTTTATTCATTGGGGCCAATACCCTAGTCAAAATCTTATTTGCTTTTGAATTGTTTTGAAAAGTTATTTTGTCTTTAGTTGTCAGTTTTAGTCTTCCTTTAGGAACTTGAATCTTGTTGTTATACCCTGAGCATACGCCCTGGTCTTGGCCGGCACCCAAAACCATTTTTGGCCTAAGCGGACCCTTAGTCTGGCATACTATTGAATTGAACACTTATACAACTGTGGAAGCTTTAAAGTAATGAGCATGGTTAACTTTTTAAATGAAAACAAAGTAAACTTTATAAGTCTCAAATCATAGTAAAATTGAAACACTTGAATAATTATCACTTTACTAACTGTCTAATGAAGCCTCTAATAAAAGAACTTAGTGAATCTATCGGGATAAGTACCCGAGATACTTTATTTGCTTAAACTGACTCTTAACAAACAAGTTTAGTTTGAGCCCTATGGAAGCAAAGAGGTATTATAGAAAGTTGAGGAGGAAATAACTAAGGATATGACTGTTGCTGCACCTGTGTACCTAAATCTATATCATGAAATCTAAATCTATATCATGAAATGATGTAGTTTCAAATGGTGTTAGTACATGAAAAGTACGATATGTAAAATGGTTGGGTAGAAGCAAATGCTACAAAACTAGTCAACTAAAGTACAAGCTGAATAAGAGAACAACAGAGATGCATAGCTATAATATCGAATATCAGGAATATGCAAAGCAACTATATGCAATTGGATCATAAGACATTTTATAAAACTGGTGGCTGTATGAAAAATGTAATTACTAAAAGTAACTTTATTTTCTATTGGAGAGTTTCTTATAAATGACATACACCATGTGAGCTCATAGTATCCAACCTCCGGCCCGGTTAGGAGAATTGTTCTATACCTTGTTAGGATATAGAATGAAACTAAAACTATGAATCTTAACTGAGCCCATATCAGGGGCTAAATGAGGAGTTACCCAAATCAATGGTACGATCCTATCCTATGTTGGCATACATAGTTTTGGGGATTGGATTATCTAAACCTTGCTCGTATCGGTGTTAAACAATCCTCCGAGAACGATAGTGCTCATAAATATAATGAAAACATGCTGGTGATTTTTTTGCTCAAATTCACATAAGCATACTAGCAACCTTGTGCTTGGATTCTATCTGAGATAACTGATGGTTGAGCTTAACGCTTAAATTTATTAAAAACTATGCTGACTTAATTCTTAATATAAAACATTCATCTTTTACAAAGAATTTCAATATGCAATAGGAAGTTTGTAAATCCTCATGAGGTAACTTAAAAAATAAATAGTAGGTTTATAGAAATCATAAGCAAAATATGTAATGTACGAGACATGGTTCAAATAAACTTCATTTTACTTCCAAACATGAATGCGACATAGAAAATTCAAGAGTAGTTTTCAAAATGCATAGGATACTACTAAGTATCATGGGGAAATATAAGAATCATAATCAAGAAATAGAGAAACTAGGTTATCGAATTTTTCATGAACCTTAGCTTTGATTGGAGAACTAAACTATAATTTTAGACAAGATTGTGGGGAAGCTCAGGATTCCCACGCTTAAGGGTTAGCCTTACATACCTGGAATGGAGAGGATTTACAGAGAAACCTTACTTGGAGAGACTGTTGACTTGATAGCTTTGGGAGAGGAGTTGAGTGAAATTCTATGATGAAATATTCTAAGTGTAGATGCTTATGAGGGGTTAATATTGTGCTAGGGGTTTAGAGGGGGTAATGGACTTAATTGTCCTTATTTAGATGAAAATTAGGAAAATTTCACATCTAAAAAGGCTTAGGCACGGCACGGAGTCCATAACGCTTACCCCAGGCATTGCCTCAAAGGCCATAGCTCCAACCCAAGGGTGTAGTGTGCCTCCCACAGTGCCTGGGCCTGTTTTGTCAAAGTGCTGAAGTTTTTTGATAGGTTCAATTTGCAGACCCCAATGCAGTGACCCTCCTCCATAATGCACTAGCAATTTCTCATGCCCAGAACTTCTGTTTAGGCCTCGAAACTCATCCTAAATAATTTCTAAGTTACCTAAGGGTCATACAACTCAGTTTCCAGCTTAAATAGTCATATAAAACAACATGAAATGAATTATAAGGTGTTTCACTTTCAATCTTCTCCTAGCTTCGTGGGTATGGTTGGACCACCAAAGATCGTGATCTTCACCAATGATGTTACCTATCATCTTATTCTTCCACCACCCATAGTATTTCCTATTAAAGAAAGGTGATCTTATTTGTGAAGCACCATCTTGAGATATTGGTGACGCAACCATGGGATCCTTTTCAAGGTGTTAATCTTTAAGTGATAAGACTTGTTATAATACCAACTGAAAGTAGACTATTGCCACCTACGTGTGATAGGAACCAGGTTTCTATAGTAGTGAACAGACAGAAGGTAAAACAAACATGATTTTACTGTGGAAAACCTCTTTGCTCAAGGGAGTAAAAACCACGACCTACTGATGTAAGATTTTCAACCAAACTTCACTAACTTCAAAGAGTTGTTTTTTATTACAAACTTATAATCTAAGGAACTAACTCTAGTACATTGCCCTAACAGTTAACTCTAACTATACCCTACTCTCGAGAAGATAAAATCTCTTCTTTACAAGTTTCACAAACTCACACAACTCGATCTACTTATAAAAACGGTTTCAACTAACTAAAAATCCTATTATAGTCTCAATAAATAACACACCTAAAATACTAGTTCTAGGTTGATCAAACAACGTGTTGCATCTGCTGCCTTCGTTGCCATTGCCTTAAGGATTGCCTGTTTGGTATGTGCAAAAGCTACTCTTCATGCTCTGTTTGCTTGCTTTTATACCTCGTGTTTCATATCTCTAGTGTTTTGGTAAAAACTTTCCTTCATGGGTGCAGGCTCTATATGAAAACCTATCATAGTATGACTCCTTCCATTTTTATCGAGTCACGTATATACTGGAACTCCTATAATATTTTTTGCCCATAAACATGTTATTTTTTACACCTTGTTGTGACACCATCGTGCATTCTATTTTAGCCGAGTAAATATATCCTTCTAGGCTTATTACATAGTAATTATGGGGACCTAGTTCATAGCAATATCTATGAACCTAGTTTACATGTCAATCATCAAAACTATGACAAAAATATCCCCATATCCTAACATGGTTCAAACATATGTGTCAAGAAATATGGTATTTGATGAAGCATCAGCATGGTGGTCCAAAGAATTTTTCCAACTAGACTCAATAGCACTTGAGCAAAAGCTGTAAAATAAGCTCAACAAAGAAGAACAAGGGAAAAAAACAGAAACTAACCAAGAGACAAGAGGAGAACCTAAATCACCTATACCATAGGTATCTCCACAAAAGGAAAAGAAGATCCCATGAAAAATTAAAGCATGTGAAACTCCAGACGTGTTGCAAGAAGAAGTCCAAAAAGCACCACAATTGTAACTAAAAAGGTCCACACGACTAAGATGTCCAAACACCAAGTATATAGATGCAACATTAGTAGAGGTGGTCAATATCAAAGAGGCTACCAACTTTGAAGAAGCTTCAAAGAGTAGTGAATGGAGAAAGTCGACTGAAGAAGGGATTTACAAAGTGTCTGAACATCCGGATGATTCCAAAGTCTTGAGAATCGCTCGAAGTAATAACAAAGAATGAATTAAGTTGGTGTTGAGGTAGAGTGTTAATAATTCACCACCAACTTAATTAACATTTAAGACATTTTGAAAAAGAATCTACAACAAGAGTTGTAGAGAATTAAAGGAAAATCTATAGAATAAGTGTTCTAAAGAGAAAAGTCTAGAAATATTCTAAAAGGGATAGTTCTAGAATTAAGTAGATAGAGGAACATTCTAGAGTAGAGTAGTAAATACCTTTCACTAGATCCTTCTATCACCATTTATAAATAGAGGTGTCATTTGAGTTGTAATCAAGCAACCAAGAAAGTGAGTGATCAAGAGAAAAATAAGAGAGAGCAACACAGAAAGTTGCTAGAGTATGAGTGCAAGAAAAATCATGTATAAGAATTGTATTACCAAAGCAGGTTCTTACTTTGAGATAATAAAATTCCAGTTGTGAGCTCAACAAGTCTCAACAGGGACATGGGAATTAACAGTCCAAGAATAAATATGTGCCCAAATTTGGATGATAAAGATAAATATATGAAAAAAAAGTATGACGAGAAATAAATATAACCTTTTTTGAGAATACAGAGGCAATATGACTATTTTCTACATAATTAAACTTTAACTCTTACTTGTAATAATTGTACTAAAACTAAATGAGCCAACAAATTAAGGGAGTACGAAAAAGAGAAGTATTAGGGCTTGTTTGGTAGGGTGTATAAGAATAGTGCAACATAGAGTGTATTAATAATGCTTGCATTAGTAATGCAGGTATTAGTTATGCTTGTATTAATAAAGCTGATTTTAGTTATGCTTAAATTAATTATGTTAAGATTTTTCTAATGCAATAGTTTGATTTGGTGTCTTAAAAATAACATGCATTGCATAATTTCTAAAAAAAATTTATAAAAATACCCTTTGTAAATATAACGAAAAGGAAATGAAAGAGGTTTTGAGGGGAATTTGTGTCTTTAACTATAACAACCTATTACTTCATTATGGGTGAACTTTTCATGCGAAGAAATGGGTTAGAAAACTTTCAGGTTGGGGAGTTGGAAATTTTAAGCTAGGCCAGTCTCGGATAATTTCTAAGCGAGGTATGCTCTAGGGAAATTCGAAAAAGGATTGGGCAAAATTTCTATATTTGAGCTAGATTTCCTATTAGCTAAGATGTTAAGGAGTCCAAAGGACTTTTTGAAAGTGAATTCGGGTGAGTAGAACTCCTAGTATCGAACTTGACGTGAAAGGGTTAGTTCAAAATATCAAGGTTTATAGGTGTGTTGTAAAATGAACAAATCAGGGAGGATTCCAGAGATTCTATCCTATGTCAATAGTTATAGCAGTTGACACACCACGACAGTGATGACCACTATAGCAGAGAAATTCTCGCTATAGCGAGAGTTAAGGCGGTCAACCCTGCTATAGTGGGTGGCTACCTCTACGACGGTGCTTCTATAGAAGAGTGGGGACTGCTATAGCAGACTAAGTCACAATAGATGAAGAAACTTCCCCAAAAATATTCAGAATTGTTCAAGAATGTTATGGGGAAGGGAAAAGGTAATTTGGGCAACTCCACATTAGTTTTCCACCAATTTTTGTCGTCGAGGTAAGAATTTTGCTTCCCTAACTTAGCACTATGATTGTTACGCTTTAGAATCAATAGTTGCAGACTTGGGGGAAAGTTTGGCTTGATTTAAGAAGGAAGAACCTATTGTAACAAGGGTTCTTGGGTGTAGAAATCTTTGGTTTTGTTTATAATTACATGTTCATGATTAATTTACCATAATTCGCTAAATGTATCCGTAAAAAAATAGTGTTTCTAGGTGAAGTAATGGTGGGAAAGCCCAGGAATGAGTGGAATAATCATGGATTTGACCTGGGGTATCTCACCCCAAACTATGAGAGGCGCGACTGGCACTCGATACCTTATTCGACTGAGTTAGCCGCTAAAACATACTAGCTAACTAAACTGTGGGCCCAAAAAGTCAGGCAGCATAACATCTGAAATACCAAGTATCGACCCTTAAGGTCATAATCTGAATGACAATAAGTCATATAGACAAAGGTAGATAAGCCAAAAATAATGATGTACTGGCTGGCCGATGAGGCCTCAACTGAAGACACACATACATACATATACATACATGCCAAACCTATGGGGCTGGAGACTGGGAGTTGCAAAAAGAAACCTAGAATACCATGTCCACAATAGCCTCTAAGAGTGTCATAAGCACCGGTCGGGATAAGGCCTCGATTATACACAAACTAAACAACAAAAGTAAACACTCTCTGATAGCCCCAGGAAGAGGTGGAGCTTACCAACTCATAGCTGAACCCAGGATCTTAGCGGAGGGGTCGATCAGAATCCATACCTGGACCTGCACCCACAAAACAAAAATACAGCATCCCCAAGCAACGGGATGTCAGTATCAATAAAAATGTACTGGTATGTAAGGCAGAGAGTAGAATCATAAATAGCTATTGTAAAAAGGGTTATAGAGATACCACCTGAAACTGAAACTTTGATATCCTCTATGGCGACATTCTACCTTATATAAATTAAATCTGCATAGTATGATCACATAATCGTAAGTCATGAATACATATATATATATATATATAAATGCAAATGCATGTTGTACCCATCCAAGTGCTAGCAATGGTGGTTTCTTCCAGTAGCTAACCGGCATCATATCTGCAAACTCGTGGTCATCTATATCTCATACGTATAAATATAGTCAATAGGCCCCATACCTCCCGATTATAGCTCGAGAGTTGGATGCAAAGCATGTCATGTCATGGATGCATAATGCACGTATTTCATCATAATTATGTTGCCAATCTTGGCCCGTTGGTACTCTTGTTCTTATAATCTCATAATTACTTTCATATAACATGTAAATGCCTCATAGAACCTTCTGTTCTATTAGAATAGATTTGAACACTTAACTCAACTTTAGAAAGGTAACATAAACCTGAGGGTGTTCATAAAGACCTTAAAGTGCTTCACTTAGTTTCTATATATGTTTACTTAATAGTTTGTAAAGGAAAGTATTTCAAAAACCATGTCTTTTTGATACGATATTGTTAGATCAAGAAAGATTCTGATGATTGATAGATCTGTGGAACACATGCAAGTAACGGGTTGCTACGACATGTTCCTTTCAGGCCGAGTCCAACTGAAATAAGAAGAAAGTCAACCATGCAAAGTTTTAAACTCCCAAGGGATTAAAGTGTGTGGAGAAAACATGTTTATAAGGAGAGTCCAGCTTGCAAAGAGTTTCCTTTCATAGGAAGAATCCTACAAGGAAAGAAATCAAGAAGATTGACTTGACAAGTCTTACAAGGAAGAGGATTCCCAATATGGAAGGAAATCAGCCAAAATAAGGAGAGAACTCTCAGTATAAATAGAAGAGAGGTTTCACAATAAACCTTAGGCACTCATACTAAGAAGAATAGGCAGAACACAATCAAATAGAGGGAGGTCATATTTGAGAGAGTTCTGATTGAAGATCGAAGTGCGCCGGATACAAAGAACCAGCTCGACGGACCTGTTCCATAGTCATATGTCTTACAGTCTTGAGTCTAGTTTCTGTGTATTAGAAAGAAATCAATCGAGTTATAATTTATTGCTTTCCTAGAACTGTGTTTAAGGAACAATATTGAGTTTGTGTTAAACTTCAAGTTGGGGATAACTTGAAGTGGGATCAACGATCTGGGAGATTTTTGAAGTATAGGAATTAGAGTTAGTTCCTAGGGTTGCAAGAGTTTTGTAATCTGTTTTACAAGTTGGGGAACTTGAATTAGGATTCAACAGTCTGGTGAGATTGTTGAATATTAGTAATTAGAGTTTATAATTCATTAAGTTACAGAGTCTGTAATCTTTTATTAAGGATTATTGTTTTAGTGGAGTTTGGGTTAAATCATACAGAGGTGTAGGTCATAGATTTTTACCCTTTGTGAGCCGGGGTTTTCCACGTAAAATATTATGTTATTACTTTCTCTCTTTATTTTACATAATTCAAGGAATCGACAAAGGAACAAATAGATTAACCCGTTCCTTTTGCAAATTAGGGTGTCAGAATTCCAACAATTGGTATCAGAGCGGGTTATCTTAACAAGAGTCTAATAACTCAAGATAAGATCATTATGAATTATGCAACTCCTCTTGGACATGATGAAGGACAACACATCAATAGACCACCATTGTTCAACGGACAATACTAATCGTAGTGGAAGGCTAGGATGGAAGACTTCATTCAAGCTGAAGACTATGAACTCTGGACCAGGGTTACTGATGACCCAAAATATCCAACCGAGAAGGACGTTGAAAACAATGATGTTCCTAAAATCAAGGCTGAATATAATAATGATGATTTCAAGATGCTTGAAAAAAATGCTAAAGCCAAGTGCATCCTTGTGTGTGGACTTGGACCTGATGAGTTCAATCCCATATCTAGTTGCACCACAACAAAGCAGATTTGGGACATGTTTGTTAATGCTCATGAAGGAACTACTCAGGTAAGAAAATTCAGAATTGACAGACTATCCACTGAATATGAAGCCTTCAAGATGGAGAGTGGTGAATCACTTCAGGAGATGATTACTAGATTCACCACTATCGTGAATGAGTTGGTATCCTTGGGAAAAATATACACTACTGAGGAACAGGTTGACAAATTACTGAGGACTCTTCTTATGTCTTGGGAGATCAAAGTCACTGCAATCAGAGAAGCTAAGGATCTAACCACCATGACTTTGGATGAGTTAGTTGGAAACTTAAAGACATATGAGATGAACATGGAGGACTCTAAGAAGGGATAAGGAAGAAAGGGTAGATTTCTAGCCTTCAAAGCAATTGAAAGTGATGAATCAGACATGAATAATGAAGAGATGGTCCTATTCACCAGAATACTCAAGAAATTCCTCAAGCAGGGTAGCAACTATGAAAAAGGGGATATCCCTGGAAAGGCAAAAAGTACAGACAAAGGATAGTCAGGAGGATTCTACAAGTGCGAAAAGAGTGATCACCACATCAAAGATTGTCCCATGTGGGAAGTCGAATAGAAGAAAGAAAAATCTAAAAAGGAACAAAAGAGAAGGGAGAAATATGAGTTCAGGAAGAAGAAGGAAATTGCAAAAGCTATGATCGTTGCTGCTTGGGGACCAAGTTCTGATGATGATACAGAAGATGTTGCCCCGATGGCCATGGAGGACTCGGAATCATACACTGAGAAAAATGAGGTAAAACTTCTTAATCTTAAAGATAAGCTAAAACTTTTTCCAAAGAAAAAATTGGCCTCCCTAATGGTAACCCTCATAGACAATTTTCAAGAATTGAGTGAAAACAGAGATCTGTTGTTGGCCTCCTTGACCAGCTTAAAGGTTGAATATATTGATCTTGAAAAGATCAATATTGGTCTGAAAAGAGAAAATCAATCTCTAAAGGAACAGGCCCAGCAACTTGATTCTTCCACTCTATTTCTCAAATCTAAAATTTTAAAACTAAAGGTTACTAGAAACGGAAAAGGTCAAATAAGTGATGATCAAATCAGGTGTGAACAGGATCTAAAGAGGTTCAAACATGAATTGTTCTTAGAAAAGGAAAAATCTAGAAGAATGAATCTAGAACTGGCTAGAACTAAGTCTGAGCTTGAAAGAGATAATAAATGGACTCAGTCCTCAATGATTGTGACTCAACTTAGTGATAGAACACATAGTGCTAAAGTTGGAATAGGTTTTATTAAAGAAACTTCTAAGAGAACCTCTGATCTATGTACACACTGCGGTAACATCGGTCACTTAAGAAATGTTTGTCAAAATGTTAAAGCTTACATGAATAAAAATATCAAAATTGCTTTAAAAGTAAAAACCAACCCTGTTAAAATAAATGAATCACATCAAAGGAACAGGTTGGTGCAAAAGAAAAACCTGTATATGCTTTACCAAAATTGATCAATAGAGATTTATTTCATCCTTTTGATAAAAGGAAAGGACCCAAGCTAGTCAGGGTTCTTAAAACTAACCCTTGATTCAGTTGTAGGTAAAAGTGAAATGAAGCAAGCAAAACTGGTACATGGATAGTGCTTGCTCAATTCATATAACCGGAGATAGATAGAATTTTCTCTCACTTAGTGAAGGAATAGGTAGAAAGGTATCCATTTGAGGAGGATGAAGATGAATCACAAAGAGTCTCTGAATCCATCAGAGAGGAAAAGGTAAAAGAAACAGGTTCTGCAAATAGCACTGATGCAAAAATGGAATATGAGGAACCTAAATTCTGATTGGGAAAACAACTGATACTACTCTTTAGAAGAATGATTCACCTGATGAAACAAAATGTGAAGTATCTGAGGATACCCAAGGATGCAGATTTAGATCATCGCTTCGGAGGAGGAGCTTGATTAGTCTGAAAGAAACAAATATATGACAATTGGTACCAAAAAGGGTGTTCAAGGACGAACTTGATGAGCATGTTATGAGAGACTATCCAAGTTTATGATCACACATGGTCACACATGTGAGGCAACAATTCATCAGCAGAAACATGTGAAGGAGTTACTCAAAAGGTTTAGGATGAAGGATTCAAAGGTCTGTTATAGTGTTGAGAGTGGGACTTTGTGCTAGTCTTCATGACAATCTAAATGAGTCCCACCTAAAGGTAGCAACCTTGATATTGTTGGTTCTGGTGCTGACTATGCAGAGTACTTAGTGGATAGAAAAAGTGCTATATGTATGGAACACCTTCTTGGATCATGGTTTGCCTCATGTTCCTTATAAAACCAGACGATAGACATATTCACAAAGGTCTTGGAAAGAGATCACGATAAAAGGAACAGGTTGAAATTGGGGATGATTAAGATTACATGAGTATCCCCTAATGATTGGCTAATGAATACTGTACAAATTGCACATTAAGTTTTAATTTTATGCTCAGTCTTGTACATTTAGTTGTATGTCCCTATACCATTTTTAAGGTCAAGTTACTCATGCAATATAACATTATATTTGCTTATGTAACAGGAAAATGGCTGAAAAGTAGACACTGTATCAAGCACTAAACTACTGATCAAGGTATGAACACCAAAGTTTTTTCAAATATTAAAATGATTATGCAGCGTTTGTACCTGTTCTTTCCAAAATGCTCAAAAGAGATTGACTCCCAAAAGAACTCCATAACCATCACTCTTTCAAAAATAAGAAGTTTAAGGTAATAATGACCCCTTCTTTATAAAGTTGTCAGTCTCATCTCATCACACCTTTTCTCAAATCCAAACCTGATTGATGATTTAGGGATTGATCATATGAAATAGTGATTATGAGAGAGTATCGATTACTAGAATTGTTATTGATGAAGGTGCTCTTGTTGTGTATGATCAAGAGAGAATTGAGGTACTAAGTGAGGGGGAATAATCTAGAGATGTAACTCAGGGGGAATATGTCTATAAGGGTATTAATATTGATGAGGGAGTTACAGAGGATGCATCTCGTGAGGGAGGACATTTTGGGGACCCTACACCTGAACTAGGTTGGTCTATTACTCTCAAATATGCATGCATCTAATCAAATAGAAACAATAGAGTACCCCTTAGTAGCACCTAGTTTTCAGTGGGATCCATCTAGATAGGGATCTAGGACTGAAATCTGAATCTGCAGGGTTGGTGTTGCATCTAATCGTACCACGCTTAGGGAATATGTTGGCGGTACTTGTTCCTATTAATAAGCTGAAGCTAATGAGATTACCCCTATATCTAACTTGGTCCCAAAGGTGAGGTCATGACTAAGAAAGTCCTTTGGCAAATCCTTTCCTATTCCTGCTAATGAATCAATGGCTAACCCACATGTTTCTCCTTCTCAAACTGTTCTTGTTGGTATGACTAGGGATGTGAAAAGAGTTCTTGATGCTAGCATAATTGACTCAATCTACCAAAGGTAAATCTGTGTTTCTTCCTGATCTTATTGATATTCTAGATGAAGAGATTGATGTTGAAAGAAAGAGGAAAGACAAAAGTGTGGCTTCTTCAAAACAGCCTAAGAAACAGGGCAAGAAACCTATTCCTTCCAAGAGCTCTACCCAGTCCACATTAATAGATAAGCCCTCTGACTGTGAAGGTGATGACTATGGACTACCTTCTTATGAATCTCTCGGAGATGAGGACACCAACGATGACCGTCATAGGGATATGGAGAATAAGGTTGACAATATCGATGATACTCTTGATGCTCGAACAGCTAGGCTGGTGAACTTTTGGACAACGACAGTAATTCAGTGGTAGGATAATTACTGGATTTAGGTGACCAAAGAGGGGCGAACTATTACTTCTAGTGAGGGCACAAGGTTGGTTATACATGTTCCTTCAAGATCGTACAACGGAAAACAGGTCGCGAGGAGACTCTGCAGGTGTAGAATCCATTGAGATTCTTGAAGAAGAGGTGGAAGTTGCTGAATGTAAAAGGAAAGGACCACAAACTCTGCTAGCCTTATGGATCTGTATGAGCTACTCCAGAAGAATCCTCCCTCATCCTCTGACCCTTCAGCCTTACCAAAAGCCAAGACTCTCAATTCTTAGACTCTCTCAAACCTTCATTTTTCTCATCACAAGTGCTTGGTTATTGTTTTAATTTTGTTAAAACTTTGTGGTGTATCTTATAAATGATCAATGGAAGTGTTTGGCCTTAGTCTTATGCCTCTGGATATTTACTTGTCTTTGCAAATACTTTGATATATCTAACTAAGTTTTTGCCTTTTAAGTGTGTGTATAGGTGATAGCCCCAGTGGCCATGAGCATTAAATTTGCAAATTCTTCTTGTGTTACTTTCTCTAGGTGTTTTATGATGCTAAAAAAGGTAAATGCATACTTGTGTAATATTTATAACCAATTTGGTCTGACCTGATCCTCTAACGTGTTTTCTTTTATTGTTATGCCTAAAGAAACTGGCATGACACAGGTTGAACTCTGCACACAAGAAGCAATGGTTTGACATCATCAAAAAGAGGGAATTTGTTAGATCAAAGAAGATTTTGATGATTGACAAATATGTGGAACGCATGCAATAAACAAGATGCTATGATATGTCATCATCATAAAGGGGGAATTTGTTAGTTCAAGAAAGATTCTGATGATCGATAGATATGGGGAACACATGCAAGGAATGGGTTGCTACGACATATTCCTTTCAAGCCGAGTCCAACTGACACAAGGAGAAGGTCAACCATGCAAAGTTTTAAACTCCCAAAGGTTTAAAGTGTGTGGAGAAAATGTGTTTATAAGGAGAGTCCAACTTGCAAAGAGTTTCCTTTCATAGGAAGAATCCTACAAGGAAAGAAATCAAGAAGATTGACTTGACAAGTCTTACAAGGAAGAGGATTCCCAATATGGAAGGAAATCAGCCAAAATAAGGAGAGAACTCTCAGTATAAATAGAAGAGAGGTTTCACAATAAACCTTAGGCACTCATACTAAGAAGAATAGGCAGAACACAATCAAATAGAGGGAGGTCATATTTGAGAGAGTTCTGATTGAAGATCGAAGTGCGCCGGATACAAAGAACCAGCTCGACGGACCTATTCCATAGTCATATGTCTTACAGTCTTGAGTCTAGTTTCTGTGTATTAGAAAGAAACCAATCGAGTTATAATTTATTGCTTTCCTAGAACTGTGTTTAAGGAACAATATTGAGTTTGTGTTAAACTTCAAGTTGGGGATAACTTGAAGTGGGATCAACGATCTGGGAGATTTTTGAAGTATAGGAATTAGAGTTAGTTCCTAGGGTTGCAAGAGTTTTGTAATCTGTTTTACAAGTTGGGGAACTTGAATTGCGATTCCACAGTCTGGGGAGATTGTTGAATATTAGGAATTAGAGTTTATAATTCCTTAGGTTACAGAGTTTGTAATCTTTTGTTGAGGCTCATTGTTTTAGTGGAGTTTGGGTTAAATCATACATATGTGTAGGTCATCATTTTTCACCCTTTATGAGCCAGGGTATTCAACGTAAAATATTGTGTTATTACTTTCTCGCTTTATTTTACATAGTTCAAGGAATCAATAAAGGAACAGATAGATTAACCAGTTCCTTTTGAAAAATAGGGGGTCAGAATTCCAATAGATATCGCCCAACAATGTTCAAGCTAGACTTATACTCCAAGGTCTAGACAAGAGGATCCAAGACACACTCACCCTTGGAGCACAAAAAGGAGCTTGAAAGAGCCTCATTACACTCCAAATGAAGCAATTCCATATTTCGATAATTTCTTAGAAGTAATAGGAAGAAGACACCATGAAGATGGTTGCTGCCAGAGCTGTGTGAAGCCATATGCAACCCGCACTATGGATGGTGCAAATTGTACCACACTTCACACATGATGTGTGACCATTTAGTCTTCTATGGACACTTTTGGGCCTTATTTTAAATAGCCACTTTTGGGCTATGTTTTTAAGAGGCATACTATAAACAAATTCCTTAGCTATTTTCGTTCTTTAGATTATGTTGAATTGAGATTTGAAGAACTCTTTTGAGTGTGGCTTGTTAGGGGATGGATTCCCTATAGTTTAGCTTAGGTTAGTGATGGGTGGATTCCTATTGTTGATCTAAAACTCCTCCACCTTGATTTTCATTTTAGATTTCTCATTTGTGGATTCATTTGAGTCTCTCATTTCTATGGAATTCAATCTCTTTTCTCCCTTGGTTTACTTGTGGATTCAATTAAGCCTTACTTTCTTCACTTCTGATCTATTATTTATCATCTATCTTTAATTTCTGCATATTGGAAAGATTTCAATTGGTATCGATGATTTGGTATCACCTGACAATGTTCAAGCTAGAATTATACTCCAAGGCCTAGATAAGAGGATCCAAGCTATATTCACCCTTAGAGCACAAAAGGGATCTTGGAAGAGCCTCATTACACTCCAAATGAAGCAATTCCACATTTGGATGATTGCTTGGAAGCAAGAGGAAGAAGACACCATGAAGATGGTTGATGCCAAAGTTGTGCGAAGCCATGTGCGACCTGCACTATAGATGGTGAAAATTACACCACACTTCGCACATGATGTGCGACTATTTAGTCTTCTAAGGCCACTTTTGGGCCTTATTTTAAATAGCCACTTTTGGGCTATGTTTGTAAGAGTCATACTATAAATAGATGCCTTAGCTATTTTCATTCTTTAGATTATGTTGAATTGAGATTTGAAGAACTCTTTTGAGTGTAGCTTGTTAGAGGGTGGATTCCTTATAGTTTGGCTTAGTGTACCTTAGGTTAGTGATGGATGGATTCCCATTGTTGATCTAAAACTCCTTTACCTTGATTTTTACTTGAGATTGCTTATTTGAGTCTCTCATTTCTATTGAATTCAAGCTCTTTTCTCCCTTGGTTTAGTTGGGGATTCAATTAAGTCTTTCTTTCTTCACTTCTCATCTCTTATTTCTAATCTATCTTTAATTTTCGCGTACTTGAAATATTTCAATTGGTACCCCCGATTGTGATCTTATCATATGGTATCAGAGCTTAGGCTAAAGGATTATTCCATCAATTCTTAATCCTAGGTTCATAAATTTGAAAAATCAAAAAAAATTAAGGAAAAACGTTTTTGAGAAAATTTAAAAAAAAAAATTGATTGTGTTTTGTTTGTGTTTCTAACACTAGATTTATGTTCTCTAGTATTTATTGAGTCTAGATCTGAGATTTTATCTTGTTTGGAGTTGATTTGAGGTTTTCACCATTGTTGGGTTGAAGAACTTGAAGAACAAGCAAGAGGGTTTTGAAGTACTGGGTTTATTTGAAGGTTAAAAAGTATTGGGGTTTGTTCTCCCTATTATAAGGAGTTCAAATCTCAAATTTGGAAGAAATCGAAGCTAAATTGAAGCTTCTACCATTTTTGGTTTTGAAACTTTTGAAGAACTTAAAGAACATGGAAATTGTTCTCTTAGATTTTGGTGATAATTGATTCTAATTTGTACTGGGCTTTATTCTATATATCGAGGAGAGGCTACATTTCAAATTTGGGATCAATCTGAGCTAAATTGAAGAAGTTCCAAAAAAAATTGAAATTCATATTGTTATTGGTGTTCTTCAAGGCTTGGAGGAGAAGAATAGCAAAAATAGGGTGTTTGATCCAAAGGGAAAAGGAAAAGAAAGAGTTCTTGTGTTTGTACAAAAAAAGGATTTACCAAAAAGGGCAAGTACTAGGAGCAAAAAAGTACAAAAAATCAGAAAAAGTTGAAAAATAGTGTTCTGCCTAGGTTGTGCAACGCGGTGTGTGACTAGCACAATACTTGGTGCGTTTTGCACAAGCTTTGCACCAAGGACAAGTTGGTTTCTGGTTTGGTTATGCGAAATAAGGTGCGTTGGGAACTTCTTCTAGTGCGTATCGCACCAGCCTCCGCACCAATGAACAGTTGCAAATCTGATTCGCTTCGACAAATCTCAAGTTCTATCTCCTTTGTTTCCTTTCTTTTATTCACCTATCTTATAGATATCCTAAGACAAATTAACAACAATTATTTGTTCTACTTAGTTGTAATTGGATTTCTTGCGTGCGTTCATTTTGTGCCAATTCTTTCAAGATTTTCTTGTTTGATCTCATTGTGAATTGTTTGGCTCTTATCCATTTGCTTTTGAGTCGTTGGTTATTCTATTAACAAGAATCTATTCTTCCACAAAGAATTAGTAACCTTGTGAATTTATTAGGCAAAGGTAGTTCACTATCAACCTTGGGAACGACACCCTAGGAAGGTTAGTTGAGAGTAGAAAAAAGGCAAGAGGTGAGCATATCCGAATGGTGCTAGCCAAGAACAATTGAGTATAAACACGAGTGTTGCAGGTAGGTACCAATGAGTTATAAGGCATCATGTCATCCATAGCCTCAGATACTTGTGATGATGACATGGAAAGCTATGCTTGTAGTGATGGAGGCCATGATTCTAATGTTGAGGCCTATGAAGTCTATGATGGGGCCAACGAGGTCTATGAAAATGAATCTAATGGTGAGGCCTATGAAGGCTATAATGGAGCCAACGAGGTCTATTACTACAAACATGATGGTGAAGCCTATGAGGGATATGATGGTCCATGTGTTCGTGAACAAGATGGTGATGAGTCCTACTACTCCAAGAGAGAATATGAAGCAAGTGCTCATAGGTCGTATGATGAGGATGAAGGAGTAGAAGAACCTTATTATGAGTCCTCTAATAATGATGAAGGTTCTCACACTACACACCATAAATATGAAGGCGATGTGCACTAAAATGCTTTCTACCGTAGGTCCTATGAATCCTTTGAGGAAAATCTTGATGAAAATAGAAGTTGTGAGGTTGACTACCCTTCCTCGTCTTGTGCAACTTCCTATCCTAAGAGAGGAGGCATGGATGTATGGTGGGCACCAATCCGAAGGCATCGTATAGACCATAGAAGAGGTACATTTCCTACTTCTCAAAATACAAGGATATGTGATTCTTATCCTAATACCAATGCAATATGAGAATGGTGTTAGAGAAAGTAGAGTGAGTGCAAAGTTCCAAGATAGGCATGACCCAGAGAGGCAAACTCTTGGAACAAAAGGGAATACAAATGGGGTTACGGGATTTGATCTTGTGCTTGATGATCAAAGTTTTGCTAATGTCATATCCTGTGAGGTGGTGGAATATCTTAGGCTACCTTTTCGTCAAACTCGAAGCCCTATTTGTGATGAGAGGGGAGTTTGGGTTGATCAACAAGTAAAAGTACCTATTTTTCTTGGGAGCTACCAAGAGGAGGTTTGGTGTGATATAGGCTTGATGGATACATGTAACAGACGCTTGGGAGATGCTTGGTTTAAAAATCATAGTATCCCATATGTGAAGGATTGGTACAAGTATATCATGGACCACAATGGGGAACTTCTCTTCCCACCGACACCTCCTAGAGAAGTGAACTCAAATAAGCTCCTTACGATAAGGGATTGTGAAACCTTCTTAAGCATTAGCGAATTAATGGATTTCGTACAAAGTGAAGTTCAACAGCTCCGTCAATGGTTTTCCAATCTTAAGCCTTAGGAGCTACAAAATATCATGGGGAAATCTACTCCTCATGGAAATGAACCTAAGGAGTTGCTAGTGGAAGTAAAACAAGCTACTCCTTATGATGATGGCACTAAGGAGTTGTGCATGGATGCCAAAACATCCACTCCTTGTGCTCCAAAGTGGAAACTTGAGTTGAAAGGGTCTTCTAACCCTTCTCAAGGAATACTTATCACTTTTTCTAACTCCAATGAAATTGAGAGAGAAAAGATTGAGAGGAGTAAGGGTGTGAAAAGTGACAACTCTAGAGAGGAAAAAGGAGAGGTTGTGTGGAGTGATGTGAGAGGGTTGTCACAACCATATACTAACTCTTGTAACTTCTCTTCTTTGTCTAGTTGTCTTGATAATTGTGCACGTATTCTTGGAAGCAAACCCAATGAGGAACCTCAAAATATTGAGCATCATGAGGTGGCTGAAAGCTTCCAAGAGGGGCAAATGTGATCCAATGATGATGACCAAGGTGGAGAGAATTCTTCATATGAGATACAAGGTAACAAAGCTAATATCAACACTTACATTAATGAAGATGAGCATGATAGTGACTTAAGTGTGGTTGATAGCTTACCTTTACATGAGTTTGATGAGTCTTTACCTTGTGTTGAGCTTACAAGCTATACCTTGTTTGAGGGTAATGTCTTATTTATGGATAATAAGGTCACTCCTAATGAAGAACCTAGTGGTGTGAATCTTGATTGTGAGGTAGCTCCTCTTGAGAGCTATATCTTATATGATAACCTACTTTGGTGTGACAACACACTTTCCAAAGATGGAAATCTCTTCTTAGAAGATGACAGTACGTCTAGTGGGAAGGATTGTGTTAAAAGGAATGATCCTTTGGGTGATAACATTGATTTGCTTGATTTTTTCCAATTAGTGATTATCCTTATGAAATTGGTGACAAATGTGACACCTTGTATGACACCCCACCTTTGTTTTATAAATATGAGGATGAGATAGATGACTTGAATTCTAGTCTCTTTGGTCCTAGTGGTGGTGAAGGTCAATTTGGGAATTATTATTTGGCAAAGGAAGGTGACAATTGTTTAAAATTTGATACTTGTCCTTTAGATTGTCCTAACCCTATTAGTATGCTTGATTGTGTTCTTGAATCGAATAGTGATCTTACAAGCGATGACACCATGGATGAGGTTATCTTGCGGGACACCTTTCTTTACTACCTCTTTAAACTTTTTGATGTTCATACTTGTGTTCAAAATACATT
This sequence comes from Jaltomata sinuosa, assembly GCA_003996215.1. Classification (NCBI taxonomy): domain Eukaryota; kingdom Viridiplantae; phylum Streptophyta; class Magnoliopsida; order Solanales; family Solanaceae; genus Jaltomata; species Jaltomata sinuosa. The sequence continues at coordinate 58,244 of QJPP01002950.1, forward strand.
GTGTAGAGGTAGAAAACTACTTGGAGTGTGTGATTGTTTAAGCAAGCAAGACATGTGGGTCTCCTATCCTTTTGACTCCAGAGATCCTTTGCTAGTATGTTATCTCATGCTAGTAACTCTTATGGACCCCAAGGCAAATGTGTCATTGCCTATTGTGGTGACTCTTATTTACTTGTATCCTTGTTTGACACACTTGTGTTTCAGTTGTATGAGCTACAACTTTTGAATGCCAAGTCAATTAATTGTTTGTGGGAGAGTCCATGGGGTACACTTGGTACCAAGTTTGTATTGTCAACTTCTTGTCACCCTCTTAGGGATGGACATATTGAAGTAGTGACTTGAACTCTTGGGAGCATGCTTAGGCTCATGATTAGAGGGAACTCAACTTCTTGGAAGGACGATTTGTTGTTGATTAAATTGGTTTCTAATAGAGTCCTCAATCCCTTTAGTAGAATGACTCTATTGATGATCTTACTTCCTTTGGGAAGTTGCTTGAGAAAGAAACGAATAACATGCTTGAAACATCTTATCTTATCTTCTTGTGGTCTTACTTGTGAGAACACCTTAGATGAGGTTAGTATCCTTAGCACCTTTCTTTAATACCTCTTTGAATATGATGATGTCCATGTTTGTATTAGATTTATTTCTTATAGAGGTAGGGATTCCTTCGACTGGTCCAATTGTCTTTGTGACCAAGTTAAGTGGGTCTTATATCCCTTTGACCCCAGAGACCCTCCAAGGGTGCCTTTTTGGCATGCTACTACTTGTGCTAATCCATGTGCTAACCCTCATACTATGAGGAATTTTTGGTTGTTTGTCCTTCCTATATTTTTGCAAGGTTTGAATTCGAGGATTAATCCTTTTCAAGAAGGGAAGGATGATAAGATATCACCCGACAATGTTCAAACTAGACTTATACTCCAAGGTCTAGACAAGAGGATCCAAGCCACACTCACCCTTGGATCACAAAAGGGAGATTGGAAGAGCCTCATTACACTCCAAATAAAGCAATTCCACATTTGGATGTTTGCTTGGAAGCAAGAGGAAGAAGACACCATGAAGATGGTTATTGCCAAAGGTGTGCGAAGCCATGTGCAACCTGCACTATAGATGGTGCAAATTACACCACACTTCGCACATGATGTGCGACTATTTAGTCTTCTAAGGCCACTTTTGGGCCTTCTTTTAAATAGCCACTTTTGGGCTATGTTTGTAAGAGTCATACTATAAATAGATGCCTCAGCTATTTTCATTCTTTAGATTATGTTAAATTGAGATTTGAAGAACTCTTTTGAGTGTAGCTTGTTAGGGGGTGGATTCCCTATAGTTTAGCTTAGTGTAGCTTAGGGTAGTGATGGGTGGTTTCCCATTGTTGATCTAAAACTCCTTCACCTTGATTTTCACTTTAGATTGCTCATTTGTGGATTCATTTGAGTCTCTCATTTCTATGGAATTCAAGCTCTCTTCTCCGTTGGTTTAGTTGTGGATTCAATTAAGCCTTTATTTCTTCATTTCTCATCTCTTATTTCTCATATATCTTTAATTTCCGCATATTTGAAAGATTTCAATTGGTACCCCCGATTGGGATCTTATCACCTTTGGTAGTTTCAAAATATGAGTTACATTTGAGAGTTTTGGAATTTGACGTATTATTTTAAAGTTTTCCAAAAATTATATTAGCGAGGAAGGAGGGCTGGTTGCAAATACTTAATGTTCCTTTGCAATCATAAGTCACAACACCCAAAGAATAATAAGAACTCCTACATATAGACATATAGTTAAGGAAGCTGACAAAATGACATATAGATGCTGAATATCCTATAAAACTGAACGAGTGGACTATCACAATAATAATAGCATGAAAATACTTCAGCTGCGATCCCAATGCCTTTTACAGAAGGTCTTTCTAGCAGTAGAATAGTAAAATACTGCATTTGACAATTTAGAAATTTTCTAAAATTCATGCTCAAAGGAAGGATAACGCTTAGCCTTAACACACATTTCCAACGTATGTACGAATGCCCATAGGTCCTTCACGGAAGTTGTTCCATATGTCCTATGCTTCATAAAAACCATATATAAGCAGCTTATACACACCTAAAACCAATTCATAAATAATCTTAAATCGGCAGATTTACCATAGGATTATAACTTGACAAAACGTCCGTACAAGTTTGTAAAAATAATCATAAAACAGCCCCGAGTTGGTTACCTTAGCACACCAAGTTTAAAGCTTGAAGAACCACCAAGAAATACAAAGTCCTATCTGCTGAAACCAGCTCCAAACGTGGCTTATCAACGGGGAAAATGGTCGCAACGCGTAGAGATCACGTTTCTAGGCACGGGGGCAAACTTTAGCGATAGAAATCACCAAAAATGCACCTTGATCACTCAAGAACTGTCTTGTAACCCTTTTATATATTTCTCCCTATTTCATAACTATTTTTAGAATGTTTTCACGACTTAAAATGTCAATAGACATATATATTCCAATCTTTACCCGATCCAGTTCACGATCCGGTTTCAACACAGACAGTCCGCAGTAAAATAGTCATACCTTTTTACTCCAAGAACGATTTGACGTGAGGTTTTGTGCGTTGGAAACTAGACTCGTAGACCTTCGATTTGGTAGGTTGGAGGCCCTCTAACTCTTCATATATTGGAAGAAAATCTCCAAGACATATCATCCATAGTTCAGAAAATTTATTAAAGAAATTTACGATAACTTTTGCCGACTTTTATTTCACAACTTGCTTGACTTAAAAACTTAACATATGACATTAAGCGATTATATTAACTCATAAAACATCCTTCTTAGCATATTATATACTCTTAGTCTTACCTCGAAGCTACGGGTTAATTTAAACTTTTCAAACGAGCGAGGTGGTACACGAGGCATTTCTTTAACTCAAACTTTTGTTTAAGGGATCTTCTTGACCTAAAACTTAGTTTAATTCTTTGAAAGTACCACCCATTTGCAACCTTATTCTCCTTATGTGCTATACCAACTCATATATACCTCATACACTCACGCCACACTACGTATATTATATGGAAAAAAAATACGGGGTCTCATATTCTCCCCCACCCTTAAGAACATTCATCCGCGAATGGATCAAAAATGTTACTTGGTTGCATTTATTTTATGTTAATATGTTATTTTAGAGGCTATACTTATTATGATCGCAAACCTTAAATCTAATTCTGAAAATTTCAACTAGAAGGTTTCGTATAGCTATCTCGCGACAAGATATATAAATTACCCTTTCAAGTTAATTGAAATCCAAGTATGTTGCTGCAAAGGAATAATTATAAATTATTGAAATGTGAGTCACCTTAAGTCATAAATAGCTGGGGGGAATTCTTCCTCATTTCCTCCTCAGCTTCCCAAGCCATTTCCTCGACATTGTTATTCCGCGATAACACTTTCACGAAAGTTACTTCTATAGTCCGAAGCTTTCTTACATGTCGGTCTAAAATAGCTACTGGTACCTCAGCATAAGACAAGTCTTCAACAAAGCAAATATACTCAACAGTTGTAATACGCGATGGATCTCCAATGCACTTTTGCAACATAGATACAGGAAATACGGGATGGATGGCTTCTAACTCTGAAGGCAAATCAAGCTCATACGCTACCTTGCCGATTGTCCAAATAATCTTATATGGACCGACATACCTGGGACTAAGCTTCCCTTTCTTTACAAATCACATGACGCCCTTCATAGGTGACACTTTCAGGAAAACCCAATCTTCTACATCAAACTCTAAGTCTCACCGTCAAACATCTGCATAAGACTTATGTCGACTCTGTGTTGTCTGCAACTGATCTCTAATAAGCTTTACCTTCTCTATCTCCTTCTGGACTAGATCGGGACCTAACAACTCTGCCTCTCAGACCTCAAACTAACCAATCTGTGACCTGCACTTTCATCCGTATAGTGCTTTATAAGGAGCCATCTGAATACTAGCTTGAAAGTTGTTATTATAAGCAAACTAAATAAGGGGTAGATGATCATCCCAAATTCCTTTAAAATCCAACACACAGGCATGTAGCATATCCTCGATAGTTTGAATAGTATGCTCAGCCTGTCCGTCAGTCTGTGGATGAAAAGCGGTGCTAAGATTTATCTGAGTGCCTAGACCCTTCTGAAAGGATCTCAAGAAGTGTGCCGTTGAAAGGATCTCAAGAAGTGTGTCGTAAACTGAGCCCCTAGGTTAGAGATAATAGATAATAGGACTCCATGAAGGCGCACAATCTTCTGAATGTAAATCCTGGCATAATCCTCAGCTGAATATGTCATTCTAACTGGAAGGAAATGAGCAGACTTTTCAGCCTATCGATAATTACCCAAATAGAATCATACCTCTGTGGTGTGCGAGGAAAAGTAGTGATGAAGTCCATATTTATCATGTCCCATTTCCATAACAAAAGCTTGATATACTGAGTTAAGCCTACAGCCTCTGATGTTCCACTTTAACATGCTGGCAGTTGGGACATTGGGGTACCATCTCGGTGATATCCCTTTTCATGCCATTCCACCAATAGATTTGTCGAAGGTCCTAGTACATCTTTGTCACTCTAGGGTGAGCTGCATATCTAGAATAATGGGCCTCCAAAAGAATCTTCACATGAAGCTCTCCTACGGTCGGTACACACAAGCGGCACTAGTTTCTAAGGACTCCATCTCCACTCAACTCAAATAAAGGTTGTTGCTATTGTGGAATCCCTTCCCTTAGTTTCATTATCTCACGATCCTCATGTTTTCTCTCTTTCACTCCAGTGACAAAGGAAGATTCTGCCATATTTTGAACAACAACGCCTCCACCCTCTACATCTAATAATCACACTTGTAAACTAGCTAGCTGGCATAGATCTTTCATCATTTCAACCTTATTAGTTTCAACATGGCTTAGACTGCCCATGGCTTTTGGCTAAGCACATCAGCAATAACATTAGCTTTGTCGGGATGATATAAAATGTCAACACATAGTCCTTTAGCAATTCTAACCATCTCATATATCGTAGGCTCAACTCCCTGTGCTTAAATAAATATTGAAGGCTCTGGTGGTCGGTGAAAACATTAATAATATGTACCCCGTATAAATAATCCCGTCAAATCATCAGGGCAAAGATAACTGCAGCCAACTCAAGATCATGAGTAGGATAGTTTTGTTCATGTTTTTGCAGCTGTCTAGAGGCGTATGCGATAACCTTGCCATGCTGCATAAGAATACAACCTAGGCCAATTCTTGAGGCATCACAATATACAACATAACCCTCAGTGTCATTCGGAAGAGTCAAGATAGTAGTTGTGGTAAGCCTTTTCTTTAGCTCCTGGAAACTCTGCTCGCATGCCACAGTCCACTGAAACTTAGCCGCCTTATATGTCAGCTTCATTAGTGGTGTGGTGATAGAGGATAAACCCTCCACAAACCTCCGATAATATCCTGCCAACTCTAAAAAGCTACGGACCTCTGTCGGATTCAAGGGCCTTAGCCAATTCATCACTGCTACAATCATTTGGTCATCAACCCTAATACCGTCACCGATAATAACATGACCAAGAAAAGCTATAGAAGTTAGCCAAAATTCACATTTAGAGAATTTATCATGTAACATGTAGTCTTGGAGAGTCTGCAATATAGCTCGCAAGTGGTCTGCATGCTCGGCTTCCGATCGTGAATATATTAGGATGTAGTCAATAAACACAATCATAAAACATCCAAGAATGGTTTGAAGACCCAGCTTATAAGATCCATAAAGGTTGTTGGGGCATTAGTAAGCCCGAAAGATATGACAAGGAATTCAAAATGGACATACCTCATCCTGAAAGTTGTCTTCGGGATATCAACATACCTAACTCGTAGCTGATGGTAACCATATCTCAAGTCGATCATGGAAAAGCATTTGGCACCCTGTAACTGCTCGAACAAGTCATAAATCCATGGAAGAGGAAATGTTTTCTTGATAGTGACTTTATTTAGCTGCTTGTAGTCAATACACATCCATAAGGAGCCCTCTTTATTTCGAACAAATAGCACAGGAGCACCTTACAGGGATGTACTTGTCTAATAAAGCCTTTATCGAGAAAGTCCTTTAGTTGTTCCTTCAATTCCTATAGCTCCACAAAATCCATTATGTAGGGGGAATAGATATAGGTTGCGTATTAGGAAGTAAGTCTATAAAAAAGTCAATTTCCCTTTCTGGGGGAATTCCTAGAAGCTCATCAGGGAAAACCATCGGAAATTCATTCACAATAGGAACCGACTGAAGAGTCCATGACTCCATATTTGTATCCTTTACACAAATTAAATGGTATATAAAACCTTTAGCAATCAACTTCCGAGCCTAAGGTATGAAATAAACTTACCCCTGGGCATGAATGCATTACCTTTTCATTCCAAGACTGGCTCACCTAGAAAATAAAATTTGACCAGCTTCGTAAAACAATCAATATTAGCATAACAAGTTGCCAACTAGTCCATACATATTATGACATCGACGTTTAGTATAGTCAATTCAACTAAATCAGTAGATATGGGACGATCATTATTTAACATTGTACAACCTCGATAGACACAACTAGCTATATAGGGTTGCAAGCCGATGTAGACACCTTAACTAACTATGGAAACAACTCATATCTCATATCAATCTTACCAGCAATAAATAGGGTAATATATGAAAATGTAAAGCCAGGATCTATCAATGCGTAAACAGCTTAACAAAGTATCATCAATATACCTGTGATAACATCCGGGGATGCCTCTGAATCCTCTCGGCATGTGAGAGCATAAAAGAGGTTTTGGTCACCACTGGAACCTGAGGTCTCTCCTCCACCTCTCCCCCTACTACGGCCCTGAGTAGACTGTGAGCCTGGTCGAAGGGGGCGGACTGATAACAAAGAGGCTATTGTCGATCCTGAAGGTTGAGCTAGCCTACCTCTGCCTAACCCTAAGCACCGGCTATGAAACACCCAAGGATCTGAACCAGCTACTGGACTGTACTCAATAAAAAAAATTCAGAATTTTTTTTTCGAGTTTCCAGGGACCACGGTTAAAATCATGGACCATAGTTTAGAACCATAATCTGTTGTCTTGACCGTAATTCTAATTTCTAGTAGACCCCCAGTTCATGCTCCAGGAACCACGAGTCAGATCACGGCCCGTAGTCTAGAACCACAGACTTTCGTTTGATTCGTGGATCCAAAGATCAGAGAAGTACCAATTTCTTCCCTCAGAACCACGGACAGGATCATGAACCGTAGTTTAGAATCATGGTCCATACTGTCAATCATAGTTACCCATAATCAGAGGACAATCATTTCAAGCCCAGAAACCACGATTCAGACTAGGAACCGTACTTCAGAACAATGGTCCATCCTTTGACTCGTGAAATCCTCAGACTAGACAAAAGTCCTAGGAACCATGAGCCACATGATGATCCGTCGTTCAGGAGTACGGTCCATCCTGTGGAGTCGTGGTTCCCTCAAATCAGAGAACCCCCAAGACTCCTGGACAGGACCAAAACTTAGTTGATGGTCCATCATCCACGACTACGGTCTGTGAACCAAGCCGTGATTTCAGGAGAGTTCTTTTAAATTTCCCAAGGGTATTCTTGACTTTTCCTACCTTTTTTAATGCCTAGGATACGTCATTTCGGTTATTCTAAGCCTATTTAATTAGCCAAAATCTACCTAAATCACCTAATCTCCTAAAAACATCAGATACTTAGAAAGAAAGGGGGAAAAGAGGCGACAGTTTCTCTTAAGAACAAGCAGAAGGTTCCTTCAAGTTCATCCCCAAAATCCAAAGGATTTCTCCATAGTTTCTTCAACAGGTATATGGGAATTCACTAGTGGGTTCTTTTCACCCATTATATCCCTAGAATTTAGTCAGCTTCTTCAGTTTCTCCATGCTATATTCAGACCTAGGGTTCCTAAATCTTAGAGATTCATTGTAATTTAGTTGTTATAGTTCTCATGGTATTAATTACATATTTCTTGGAGAATTTGTATAGTATCATGTATAGACCTCAGAAACCCTAGCTTGTGTCAACTTCAGTATTTCATAAATTATGCTTGCTAGGCAGCTTAGACAGACAATCATGCTTCAGAATTTGAATGCCATATTTTTCAGTATTTGTATGTTGCATTCTCAGAAAATTATCAGTATTTGAGCTATCCAATATTTAAGCTTGCATTCTATTGTTTACATTCAGTTAGAGGTAGATTTAGTACCAAGCGTACAAGGGGATGAAGGCTTAGCTGTCAGATTATGCTGAAACCTTTAGTAGCAGTCCCCAAGTCCCAGAACTACGGCGCCACTATAGGTTAGAAAGGGGTCTGCTGTCAGATTAGGCTGGTCACCTTTGTCCCTTGTGGACATCAGTTTAGTGGATCCACGTCAGACTTGTTTGTACCCCTGGCAAGGTATGAACACCCTTCCATCCAGGGGTACAGGTTGGCCCCATAGTTAGCTCAGCCTGGGGTATGTTAGTTAATAGTATCTTCCACAGTCAGCTTCATATTGCATTAAGCATGTACTCAGTTATTCTTTCAGTATTCAGTTCAGTATATTATATGCATGTTAACACTTGGTCATTGTATCCAGCTTAGCTTTAAGTTTATGCTTCAATATATATACATATATATCCATATTCATTTATTATGTTGTTTAGCTTAGCCCATATTGTGCTTGCTCAGTACATCCAAAGTACTGACGCATGTTTTTATGCTATATCATTTTATGATGTAGATTCAGGAACTCAGCATCCAGACCACGCTTAGTTTGACTTCCGTGCGCACTCAGCAGCCTTATTGGTGAGTCCTTATAGTTTGAGAATGATAGACATGCTTTACTTCTCAGTCCTTACTTTTTTGTTTTAGATTATTATAGTTAGTTGGGGGAAAGTCCCAGCAACTCGTATCAAATAAAGGCTTTCAGACATAGACTAGATTCAGCTTGAGTTGTTAGTGTTGTTTTTAGTCATCACTATACTCTTTACATATTTTATATTCAGACATGTTTTGGGCTTCTCCCACTTCAGATATTAAAATTGTTTTCAGCTTCTGCACAGTATATGCTTTTAACTTGAAATTGCTTAGATATGCCAGACCATGGGTTAGCTTGGGTTCACTTGTGACACGAAGCACCATATTACATCTAGGGGGAGCCTCGGGACCTGACAAACTTGGTATCAGAGTATCAGGTTTAAGTGTCCTAGGGTGTCTGAAAGCTGCGTCACGTAGAGCCTTCTTCATGGGTATGAAGCGCGCCACACTCATGGGAAAGGATCTATGAGATGTCATTAGGAACAACTTTCCTTATTTATTTTCCAGCTCGTGCTATAGAGTATGAACTCTATTCAATCTCATTCTAACTTGTGCTCTCCGCATTTCAGAAAATACCTCCCAGAAGAGCTAACGCAAGGAATCAACCAGCACCAGCAGCTCCAACAGACCCATTGAATGAGCAAGTAACGCATAATGAATTCATGTCTACTTTCCAAGTGCTTGCACAGGCCATGACCGCTCAGGTCAATCAGCAGGCTGTGGCAGCAGCTCCACCTCAAAAAAACTCTGTTGCAACAAGGATTCGGGATTTCACTCGGATGAACCATCTAGAATTTCATGGGTCTAAGTCAGAAGAGGATCCATAAGAGTTTCTCAATGACATCCAGAAGGTAACAGGTATTATGGGTGTCACTCCAGTCGAGAATGCAGATTTAGCCGCCTATCAATTGAAGGGAGTGGCTTACACTTGGTACCAATAGTGGAAGGAGTCTCGGGGTACCAATGAAGGTTTGGTGAGTTAGAATCTTTCCAAGACTGCTTTTCTGAACCAATTTTTCCCACTTGAGCTCAGGGAATCCAAGGTCCAAGAATTTATTAACTTGAAGCAGAATGACATGAGTGTGAAGGATTATGCTCTCAAGTTCACACAACTATCCAAGTATGTTCCAGCGATAGTAGTTGACTCTAGAGCTCATATGAGAAAGTTCGGATCTGGTGTGTCCGATATGTGGTCAAGGAATGCAAGACGGCCATGCTTATTAAAGAAATGGAAATCTCCAAGTTGGTTAATTATGCTCAATAGATTGATGAGGATAAGACCAAGGAAATGGTAGGAGATTGTAATAGGGATAGGACAGGGACTTTAGCTACTCTCAGCAGAGGTCAAAGGGTCGTAACCACTCTCAGTTCTGTCAAAAAACTTCAACTCCAGTTGCATGTTCTGCCAGTGCCCCAGTATATAAACCCAAGAAGGATCGACAGGAAAGAGCGTCTGTCTCTAAGTCCCAAGGTATAGTTACTAGAGGGCGCACTTATCCAGTATGTAAGAAGTGTGGTAGGAACCACCAGGATGAGTGCATCACAGGTAGTGGGAATTGCTTTGGGTATGGTAATCCAGGCCACATGATGAGAGATTGTCCAGCAGCTTCTCAAAAGGGCAAGGGTGTTCGCCCACAGAATCAGGCTAGCTCTACGACAGCTCCAGCAGGTCGCCCCACTCAGTAGGGTGCCTTATCTGGTAGAGGTGGTGGTCAATGCTAGAACAGGTTGTATGCTCTTTAGGCTCGACAGGAACAGAAGGATTCTCCCGTGTGGTCACGGGTACATTACAAGTCTTCCATTTGGATGTTTATGCATTGTTAGACCCAGGGGCTATGCTTTAGTTTGTAACTCTATATATAGCATTAAATTTTGGGGTCAGTCCAGAAATTCTCCCAGAACCCTTCTCAGTCTCTACTCCAGGTAGTGACCCAGTTATAGCTAGACGGGTATACAGAAATTGCCCTGTCATAGTCTCCCAGAAAGTCACCTCAGCAGATCTTGTAGAGTTAGAAATGATTGATTTTGATATAATTCTAGTCATGGATTAGTTACATTCCTATTATGCCTCAGTCAATTGTAGAACTAGGATCGTTCGGTTTCAGTTTCCAAATGAGCCAGCCTTAGAATGGAAGGGTAGTAGCTCAGTGCTTGTAGGTCAATTCATCTCTTACCTTAAGGCCAGAAAAATGATTTCTAAAGGGTCTAAATATCATCTTGTTTGGGTTATGGATTCAAACTCCAAAACCCCAACTCTTGAGTTAGTCCTGTGGTGAATGAGTTTCCAGAAGTGTTCCCAGAAGATCTTCCTGGAGTTCCTCCTGAATGGGAAATCGACTTCGGAATAGATCTCCTTCCATATACCCAGCCTATTTCTATTCCTCCTTACAAAATGGCTCCAGCTGATCATAAGGAATTGAAAGGACAGTTGAAAGACCTTCTAGATAAGGGCTTTATCAGATCCAGCATCTCTCCATGGGGTACTCCAGTACTCTTCAGGCGTAAGAAAGATAGTTCCCTCAGGATGTGCATTGACTATCGTCAGTTGAACAATGTCACAATCAAGAATAAATATCCCATCCCCAGGATTGATGACTTGTTCAACCAGCTTCAGGGTACTAGTTGTTTTTCTAAGATAGACCTTAGATTCAGCTATCATCAGCTCAGAGTCAAAGATAGTGACATCCTGAAGACAGCCTTTACGACTCAGTATGGTCACTATGAATTTGTAGTAATGTCTTTTGGACTAACCAATGCTCATGTAGCTTTTAAGGACTTAATGAACAAGGTGTTTAAATAGTATTTGGACTTATTCCTCATCGTCTTTATTAATGATATCCTCGTTTATTCTTGGAATGAGGAAGAGAATATGACTCATCTGAGAGTTATTCTTCAAACTCTCAAAGATCGCCAGCTATTTGCTAAGTTCAGCAAATGTGAATTCTTGTTACAGTCTGTCACTTTCCTTGGTCATGTGGTATCCAGTGAAGGGATCTAAGTGGATTCTCAAAAAATTAAGGCAGTAAAGCACTGGCCCAGACCCACCTCTCCGACTGATATCAAAAGTTTCTTGTGTTTGGTCAGTTACTACCGGAGGTTTGTTGAAGGATTTTCATTCATAGCTGCCACATTGACCAAGTTGACTCAGAAAAAGGTCAAGTTTCTGTGGTCAGATGAGTGTGAGAAAAGCTTCTTAGAACTGAAGACTAGGTTAAATATAGCTCCTATTTTTACTCTACCAGAGGGTTCAGACGGCTATGTGGTTTATTGCAATGCATCTAGGGTCAATCTGGGTTGTGTCTTGATGCAGCAGGGTAAGGTCATAGCTTATGCTTTAAGACAGCTTAAGGTTCATGAGAAGAACTACCCGACTCATGACCTCGAGTTTGTAGTTGTTGTGTTTACCCTAAAGATTTGAAGACACTACTTGTATGGTGTTCATGTTGATGTTTTCACAGATCATATGACCCTCCAGTATGTGTACACCCAGAAAGAGTTAAATCTTCATCTGAGAAGATGGCTTGAGTTCCTCAAAGATTACGATATGAATGTGCATTACCATCCAGGTAAGGCTAATATAGTGGTTGATGCCCTCAGCAGACTATTCATGGGTAGTGTGTCACATGTTGAGGAAGAGAGGAAAGAATTAGCCAGGGATGTTCATAGGCTTTCTTGCTTAGGAGTTTGCCACATGGACACGACTGATGGTGGTGTGATAGTCCAGAATGAGTCAGAATCTTCATTGGTAGCGGAGGTTAAAGAGAAATAGGACAGTGATCCCATATTGCTTCAGTTAAAAGGTGCAGTTCATCAGCAAAGAATAGAGGTTTTTTGCAAGGGGGAGATGGTGTACTTTGCTACCAGGGTCATTTATGTGTACCAAATGTGGGTTAGTTGAGGCAGAAGATCCTTAAAGAAGCCCATAATTCTAGATATTCTATTCATCCTGGTGCCTCTAAGATGTACCGTAATCTACGGAAAGTCTATTGGTGGAACGATATGAAGAGGGACATTGCAGATTTTGTGGCTAAGTGTCCCAACTGTCAGCAGGTGAAAGTAGAACATCAGAAACTAGGAGGTGTGACTTAGGAGATTAGAATTCCTACTTGGAAGTGGGAAGTGATCAACATAGATTTCATTACAGGTTTACCTCGTACTCGCAGATATCATGACTCTATTGGGCTGATAGTGGACAGAGTCACTAAGTCAGCTGACTTCTTGGCTGTCAAGACTATAGATTTAGCATAGGACTATGCCAAACTCTACATCAGCGAGATAGTCAATATGCATGGGGTTCCCTTGTCTATCATCTCAGATAGGGGTCCTCAGTTTACATCTCATTTCTAGAGATCATTTCAAAAAGGTCTGGGTACTCAGGTGAATCTCAGTATAGCATTTCATCCGCAGATGGATGGTCAGGCAGAGCATACCATTCAGACCTTAGAGTATATGTTGAGAGATTGTATGATCGATTTCAAGGGTAGTTGGGATGATCACCTACCTCTCATAGAGTTCGCCTATAATAACAGCTTCCATTCCAGGATTCAGATTACCCCATATGAGGCACTTTATGGGCATAGATGCAGGTCTCCGATTGGTTGGTTCGAAGTAGGAGAAGTAGGCTTGGTTGGGCCAGATTTGATTCATGAGGCTATGGAGAAATTTCAGCTCATCAAAGATAGACTTACGATAGCTCAGAGTCGTCAGAATTCCTATGCAGACATAAGGAAAAGGGACTTAGAGTTCAAAATCGATGATTAGGTCTTCCTAAAAGTGTCACCCATGATGGTGTGATGAGGTTTAGCAAGAAAGGGAAGCTGAGTACCAGATATATAGGTCCTTACAGAATCTTGAAAAGGGTTGGTAGTGTGGCTTATGAGTTAGAGTTGCCAGCAGAACTAGCAGCGGTTCATCCCATCTTTCACATTTCCTTGTTGAAGAACTGTGTGGGTGATCCGACTTTGATTATGAATTTGGAGAGTGCGGCCGTGAAGGATAGCCTCACCGATGAGTTTCTAGTTGAGATTCTTGACCGTCAAGTTCGTAGCTTGAGAGATAAGGAAGTTACTTCGGTGAAGGTTTTGTGGAGGAATCAGTCAGTCTAGGGAGCTACTTGGGAAGCAGAAGCATCCATGATGGCTAAGTACCCCTACCTCTTCCCTTCCAACTCAGTTTCAGCTTGAGGTAATAGTTCCTCTCCAGTTCCTCAGTTTACTACTATGTATTTCAGTCCCTGTATCTTGTTCCCTCAACAATTCTTGCATTTCAACATATTTTCATATCAATGGAACTAAGTTCAGTTAGATATCAGTTTCTAGTACTTAGTTGGCAGGGATTGCACCTCTTTCCCTCCAAACTCAGCTTTTTAGTCTTCATTCGATGACAAATGATCCCAAGAGAGAGATATTGTAACACCCCAGGATCTAAACCAGATACTGGAATGAACTCAGCAGAAAATTTTCAGAAAAAAAAATTCAAGTTTCCAGGGACCATGGTAAAAATTATGGACTGTAGTTTAAAACCACGGTCCGTCGTCTTGACCATAATTCTAATTTCCAATAGACCCCCAGTTCATGCTCTAGGAAGCACGATTCATATCACGACCCGTAGTCCAGGACCATAGACCATCGTTTGATTCGTGGATCCAAAGATCAGAGAAGTACCAATTTCCTCCTTCAGAACCACAGACGGGATCACGAACTGTAGTTTAGAATCACGGTCCATCCTGTTAGTCATGGTTTCCCTTAATCAAAGGACCATCATTTCAAGCCCAGAAACCATGAGTCAGACTATGGAACTTACTTCAGAACAACGGTTCGTCCTTTTACTCGTGGAATCCTCATACCAGACTAAAGTCCCAGGAACCACGAGCCTCATGATGAACCATCGTTCAGGAGTACGATCCCTCCTGTGGTTTCATAGTTCCCTCATATCACAGAACCCCTAAGACTTCTTGATACGACCATGACTCACTTGACGGTCCATCGTCCAGGACTACGGTCTTTCAACCAAGCCATGATCTCTGAGACGTAATTTTTAGCAGAGTTCTTTTAAATTTCTCAGGGGTATTCTTGACTTTTCCTACCTATTTTAATGCCTAGGCTATGTAGTTTTGGTTACTCCAAGCCTATTTAATTAGCCAAAAACTACCTAAATCACATATTCTCCTAAAAACATCATAAACTTAGAAAGAAAAGGGGAAAAGAGGCGACAGTTTCTCTCAAGAACAAGCAGAAGGTTCCTTCAAGTTCAGCCCCAACATCCAAAGGATTTCTCCGTAGTTTCTTCAAAAGGTATGTGGGATTTCACTAATGGTTCCTTTCACCCATTAGGTCCCTAGAATTCAGTCAGTTTCTTCAGTTTCTCCATGCTATATTCAGACCTAGGGTTCCTAAATCTTAGGGATTCATTATAATTTAGCTTCTATAGTTCTCATGGTATTAATTACATGTTTCTTGGAGATTTTTTATAGTCTCATGTATAGAACTCAGAAACCCTAGCTTGTGTCAACTTCAGTATTTCATAAATTATGCTTGCTAGGCAGCTTAGACAGACAATCATGCTTCAGAATTTGAATACCATATTTTTCAGTATTCGTATGTTGCATTCTCAGAAAATTATCAGTATTTGAGCTATCATGTATTTAAGCTTGCATTCTATTGTTTATATTCAGTTGGGAGTAGACTTAGTACCGAGCGAATGAGAGTATGAAGGCTTACCTATCAGATTAGACTGAGACCTTTAGTAGTAATCCCCAAGTCCTAGAACTACGGCGCCACCGTAGGTTCAGAAAGGGGTCAGATGTCAGATTAGGCTGGTCACCTTTGTCCCTTGTGGACATTAGTTTAGTGGATCCACGTAAGACTTGTTTGTACCCCTGGTAAGGTATGAACACCCTTTCATCCAGGGTTACAGTTTGGCCCCATAGTTAGCTTGGCTTGGAGTATATCGGTTAATAGTATCTCCCACAGTCAGATTCATATTGCATTAATCATGTACTTAGTATCTCTTTCAGTATTCAGTTCAGTATATTATATGCATGTTAGCACTTGGTCATTGTATCCAGCTTATCTTTCAGTTTATGCTTCAGTATGTATATATATATATATATATATATATATACATATATATATATATAATATATATTTTTCCATGTTCAGTTATTATGTTGTTCAGCTTAGCCCATATTCTGCATGCTTAGTACATCTAAAGTACTAACGCATACATTTGTGCTACATCATTTTATGATGTAGGTTCAGGCGCTCAGCATCCAGACCGTGCTTAGTTCAACTTCCAGTCTGCACTCAGTAGCCTCGCTGGTGAGTCCTCATAGTTTGAGGACGATAGACATGCTTTACTTCTTAGTCCTTACTTTTTAGTTTTAGATTATTAGAGTTAGCTGGGGGAATGTCCCAGAAACTCATATCAAATAGAGGCTTTCATACATAGACTAGATTCAGCTTGAGTTGTTAGTGTTGTTTTCAGTCATCACTATACTCTTTACATATTTTATATTCAGACATGTTTTGGGTTTTTCTCACTACAGATATTAAAACTGTTTTCAGCTTTCGCATAGTATATGCTTTTAACTTGAAATTGTTTAGATATGCCAGACTATAGGTTAGCTTAGGGTCACTTGTGACACTAAGCACCGTGTTACGTCTAGGGGGTAGCCTCGGGGCGTGACAGGCTATTAAAATGTCATGGTTTCCCACAGTGATAACATGCACCTGAACCTAGTCTACACTTCTCGGTGTGCAACATACCGCACTGTGTATATAGAGGGGTAGGCTGCATCATCTTCCCAGAACTCTCCTGCTGACAGCCCTCAGACTGGCTTGAGCTTTGCTCGGGCCCTAACTGACAATAATGATCAAACTGTTGGGCTCGCATCTGTGGTAGAGCACTACCTACTGGTTGGGGTGGATATCGAGGGAGTGGGGGCCTAAAATCACCCCATGGCTCCTTATAAGACCTTATAGTATGGGCTCTCTTACTCTGCTCCTTGTCCCTGCGAGTGTCACGAATCCAGAGAGAAAGGTCCTCTGTAGTCTGAGCAAAATCTTCTATGTGGGAAATATCTACATCATCCTGTAGGGATGCTACTGTACAGTATCTGATAAGATGATCGCCCAAACCATCCACATAATGATGAACTCTGTCCCTCATAATGCGTAAAATATCTGGTTTATACCTTGCTAGGGAAATATACCTATGGCTAGAATCTCTGACGTTCATATTCCCCAGCCTCAGACTGATAAACTTGTTAAGACAGGCCTCCTAAACCTCCCATGGCAAATAATGGGCCAGGAAGGCCTCAGAGAAGTCATCCCACGCTGCTGGCGGAGCATCAAGTCCTCTCGATCTCTTTCATGCCTCATACCACAAGACGACTGCATCATGTAGTCAAAAAAGAAGCCAACTCCACAGCCTCAGTAACAGAGACATGTATCACCCTTAATACTCTATGCACCTGGTCTATAAAGTCCTAGGGGTCCTCAATCAAACTAGATCCTGTAAATAATGGAGGATCCAGATGAAAAAACTCTCGTACCGTTGAACTTTTTTCCCGATCTCTCCTAGCCTCTGCTCTTGACCCTAGTTCATGCTTATGATTAGCAACCATCCTAGTCAGCAACCGAACCACCTCCTTCATCTCTTTCTCCCCTATCTCTGGTGGGGGAACAATATGTGTTGGAGGTCATGTGTCCCTATCTATCTCAGGTACCAATGGAACTGGTAGGGCTGGGGGAACTGCATCTCCCCAGGCTTCAGCAGGTGCTAGGAAATCTGGCACTGGGTTGCGGTAGACTCACTGTGTGCCTCCAAGGGAACTGTATCCCTCTTACCCGGTGGGGAATAACTGGTACCTTCCCCCGTATCCATGCCTATATCTTGTTGTGTCATCTCCTGAGCGTAGATACTTTGTCAGATAAGAAACACAAAGCATGATTTAGATATCATATGTTCTTATAACTCTGCTCTATAGCATGATCTCTCAATCGAAAAAAATGTAACCACTCCTAAATGCCTTGTAGCCTCTTGATTATAAGTGTGATGCACAACAAACCCATAAGTAAGACTCTACTAGACACGGCTTGTGGACTCCCTGGGACACGACCTGCTCTGATACCAAGTTTGTCATGCCCCAAACTAGGGGAGGCACGACTTTCACTCGATACCTTATTCAACCGAGTTAGCCACTAAAACATACTAGCTGACTAAACAATGGGCCCAAAAAGTTAGGCAGCATAACATCTGAAATACCAAGCCTGGACCATTAAGGTCAAAACCTGAATGATAACAAGTCATATAGACAAAGGTACACAAGCAAAAAATAATGAAGTACTAGCTGGCTGATGAGGCCGCAACTGAAGACACATACATACATGCCAAACCTATAGGGCTGGAGACTGGAAGCTGCAAAAAGAAACCTAGAATACCATGTCATCAATAGCCTCTAAGAGTGTCATAAGCATCGGTCGGGACAAGGCCCCGACTATACCCAAATTGTACAACAAAAGTAAACACCCTCTGATAGCCCCAGGAAGAGATGGAGCTTACCAACTCAAAGTTGAACTCCAAATCCTAGCGGAGGGGTCGTTCAGAATCCCTACTTGGACCTGCACGCACGAAACAAAAATGCAGTGTCCTTAGGCAATGGGACGTCAGTACCAATAAAAATATACTAGTAAATAAGGCAGATAGTAGAATCATAAAAAGAAATAGCTGCTATAAAAAGGGTAATAGAGATACCACCTGAAACTGAAACTCTGATAGCCTCCATGGAGACATTCGGCCTTATATAAATTAAATATTCATGGTATACTTGCATAATCATATGTTGTGAATACATATATATAGATGCAAATGCATGTCGTACCCAACCAAGTGCTAGCAATAGTGGTGTCTTCCGGTAGCTAACTGGCATCATATCTGCCAACTCATGGCCATCTATATCTCATATGTATAAATATAGGCAATAGGCCCCATACCTCCCGATTATAACTCGAGAGTTGGATGCATAGCATGTCATGTCATGGATGTGTAATGCACGTATGTCATCATAATTATGTTGCCAATCTTGGCCCGTTGGTACTCTTATTCTCGTAATTACTTTCATATAATATGTAAATACCTTGTAGAACCTTATGTGCTATTAGAATAGATTTGAACACTTAACTCGACTTTAGAAAGGTAACTAAACCTGAGGATGTTCATAAAGAGCTTAAAGTGCTTCACTTAGTTTCTATATATGTTTACTTAATAGTTTATAAAGGAAAGTAATTCAAAAACCATGTTCTTTGGTAGTTTAAAAATTCGAGTTACGTTTGAGAGTTTTGGAAATTGATGTATTATTTTAAAGTTTTCCGAAAATCATTTTAGCGAGAAAGGAGGACTGGTTGAGAATTTCTAATGTTCCTTTGCATTCATTTTAAGTCACAACACCCAAAGAAGAATAAGAACTCCTACATATAGACATATAGTTAAGGAAGCTGAAAAAATTACATATAGATGCCGAATATCCTATTTGATGATTTTAGGAATAGAATAGTAAAATATCGCATTTGACGATTTAGGAATTTTCTAAAATTCGTGCTCAAAGGAAGGAAAACGCTTAGCCTTAACATACCTTTCCAATGAATGTATGAATGCCCGTAGTTCCTTCATAAAAGTTGTTCCTTACGTCCTAAGATTTGTAAGCACTATATATACGCAGCTTATACACACCTAAAAATAGTTCATAAATAAGCTTAAATTGGCAGATTTGTCATAATATCGTAACTTGATGAAACGTTCGTAGAACTTCGTAAAAATGATCATAAAAGAGCCCCAAGATGGTTACCTTAGAAAACCAAGTGTAAAGCTTGAAGAACCACCAAGAAATACAAAGTCCTATCTGCTGAAACCAGCTTCAAATGTGGCTTATTGAAGGGGAAATAGTTGCCACGTGTAGAGATCATGTTTCTAGGCACGGGGGCAAACTTTAATGATAGAAATCACCAAAAATGCACCTTGATCACTCAAGAACTGTCTTGTAACCCTCTCCTATGTTTCTCCCAGTTTCAAAACTGGTTTTAGAATATTTTCACGACTTAAAACGTCAATAGACATATATATTCTAATCTTGACCTGACCCGGTTCGCGACCCTTTTCGCGCCCCAGTTTCAACACAGACAGTCTGCAGTAAAATAGTCATAACTTTTTACTCCGAGATTGGTTTGATGTGAGGTCTTGTGCATTGGAAACTAGACTCGTAGACCCTTAATTTGGTAGGTAGGAGGCCCTCTAAATCTTCATATATTGGTATAAAAGCTCCAATACATTTGACCTAAAGTTCCAAAAATTTATTAATAAAACTTACGATAACTTTTGCCGACTTTTATTTCTCAACTTGCTTGACTTTACAACTTAACATATGACATTGAGTGATTATAATACCTCATAACACATCATTCTTAGCATATTATATTCTTTTAGTATTACCCCAAAGCTACGGGTTAATATAAACTTTTCAAACGAGCGAGGTGGTACACGAGGCATTTCTTTAACTCAAACTTTTGATTAAGGGATCTCCTTGACCTAAAACTTAGTTTAATTATTTGATATTACCACCCATTTGCAACCTTATTCTCCTGACGTGATACACTAAGTCATATACACCTCATACACTCATGCCACACTATGTATATTAGACTGAAAAAAAAATGGGGTCTCACATGAGGATTGGAATTTGGGTATAATCCGGGGAATATTTAGGACACATTCATTAATTATATTATTATATGGTTGTTTTCAGACCAAGGACAATCAAAAGCGTCAAGAAATAGGAAGTCTATGGTCCAGTAGAACTTTCAGGCTAATTTGAGGTAAGTGATGGTTGTTGTTGTTTTCCCAAGATGCATCATATGTGCATATTAACTAGTACCTAGTATTTCTATATGTTGCATGTTAAGGGAATAAATAATTTAATGTGAAATGATATCTGGTTGTTAATCATGTGCAATGAACCTATTTAATGCTTATTGGGTTTACAAGTGTGGTTGTATCCATGTGTCTGTGATTGTATGATATTTATGATTCTTCTGTTGGCTCGAGTACCATGCTTGATTCAATTCTATTAGTTATCTCAAGTACCAGGCCTGGTATGGGATACCTATCGATTGGCTTAGGTACTACGTCTGGTACAAGTTCTATAATAATTGAATCGGGTACAACGCCTAGTACAGGTTGATTATACATATTTGATTGTACATATGTACTTATTCCTTAGTGTGTTGGTTCCATGAGTGAACCGGGTTAATTATTATGATGCATTGATTTCCTATTGGTCCATGAGTTTCCAGGTTACTTTGTTTAAATGTTGGGAATGGTTCTTGTATAGACCGGGGTTGCTTGTTAAACAGCATAGCTGATGTCTTGGGGATCCTTGGGTGGTTCAGGTACTTAAAGGTTAGGTTGAATCTTTTCTTAAGTTATTCTTGTGGTGGTTTGTGGACATGGTATATGTGGTTGTTAAGTTAATTAATGACTGAGAGTCTTTTTAAACTCACCGGTTGGGATTTACATGTTTTTTCTGGTTTTACTATGTTTTAGTTATTTGTTCATATTTCATATGTTTGGAGTTGGCCATTGATCCTACTAATACTCTATTGTTTTTGTGTACTGATACTACACTTGCTCTTTTTTTGTGAGTACAGGGCATATTCTGGTGGCTTCTACGTGACCTCAGTTGTAATTCTGATATTGCAGAATCCAAGGGTGAGCTGCTTCTTTCGGACTACCATGGGTTCATCTAGTTTACTTCTAGTCCATTGTTTCAGACTCAAACTTCTTATTTGTTGGGGTTTCATCCCTGTACTCTAGACTTAGTATATGTTTTAATACACGACTTTCAAATTCTAGGGGTATTTCTGCATTGGTTTGTTTGTTTAAAACTTATAGACATGAGATCATGCTTTTATTTATGAAACTAGTTTTTAACTGTTTAACTTAGTAAAGTATTGGCTTGGTTACTTGGTTCACTCACCGAGGGTTTTGGGTGGGTGCCACTCGCACCGGTTAGGTCGTGAAAAAGATGGTATTAGAGCCCTAGGTTCATTGATATCATCATACCAAAATGGGTCTAGTAGAGTCTTGCAAAATGGTACGGAGACGTCTGTACTTTCCTTCGAGAGGCTACAGAAACTTAGGAAACTATCTCTTCATTGTTCCTTCATGCTATAACTTGATTTCAATTGGTATCTGGTGATCCAAATTGGTATCTAACTTCCTTCAGTCTTTATTTGTACATGGTTAAAACTAGGTGTAACAGAGCAAGGACAACAGCTCCAGCTGCAGGACTAGTGGCTAGAGGGAGAGGAAGGGGCAGGGGAATGGGGCAGAGAAAGAGTAACACTTTCCAGGGGTGGGCCTCAGGCAGCGGCAGAGCCAAGGGAAGCGACACCTCCCCCATCCCAAGATCCTATTAAGGAGGAGGTTGATATTGTTCTTGAGAAGGGCATGGAGCAGGAGGAGGAGGAACCGGTCGGAGGTGCATGCTTTTCCCATATGTCGTCCGAGGTAATTCAACGTGTGTTGGCCTTTATGAGTGGTCTAGTAGGTACTGGAGCCACCCCTGTTGGGCCAGCAGATTAGGTTTCAGGCGCTCATCCAGCTGTTGCAGTAGCTCCCAGGATGGATAAAGCATCGGGTACTGATGTTGTCTTCTGCCCGATGCTAGGTCCTGTTATGACCGCAATCGAGCAAGAGTTGTTGACTAAGTTCTTGAAGCTGAAACCTTCGTCATTTCATGGTATAGATAATTAGGATGTATTTGAGTTTATTCTGGACTGATATGAGAGGTTGCATTAGTTGGGCATTATGTAGCAGCATGGGGTAGGGTTTGTTATTTTTCAGCTGCAGGGTGATGCCAAGCAGTGGTGGAGGGCACAGGTAGAGTGTAGATCATCAGTCTTGCCTCCGATGACTTGGTCTTAGTTTCATGCCCTATTTTTGGAGAAATATGTATCTCGCACTCTGAGAGATTGCAAGAAGGATAAGTTTCTGGCCCTTGAGCAGGGCAATATGTTTGTTTCAACTTATGAGGCTAAGTTTCATGCCTTGTCACGTTATGCTATCCAAATTCTAGGTACTGGGGAGGAGAGGATTCGTCTATATGTTAAGTTTGAATACTGAGTTGTAGGTTTTTTCTATTCATATGACTTCGGCAGGGAAGAGCTTTAATAAAGTGACTGACTATGTGAAGAAGCTGGAGGGGGTCAGACAGGTTGGACAAGCTAAGGTATTAGCTAAGAAGTCTCGGAATGAGGGTAACTACAGCGGTTCTTACTCTAAGGGTCCTACTCAGCAGGTTTATTTGGCTCGTGATATTCAGTCAGCCTTGCCAGCTTCTGCAGGTGGTCGTCTAAGAGCCAATAAGCAGTTCTCAGTTCCTAGAGGCTAGAAGGCTTCTTATACTTCTACTAGTAGGACTTCTCTTGATCATAGATGTTTCTATTATGGTGATCCGAGTCACTTTAAGAGGAAATTCCATCACAGACAGGCAAGAAATTAGGCTCACCAATAGACTAAGGTTGTGGTTCTGATAGGTAGAGGTGGAAATGGAAGGGGTCGCCCACAGGGTGGGTGTGGTAATTTTCAGAGAGGCCGTGAGAACAGAGGGAATGGTATTGCGGGAAGCAGAGTAGCGCATCCAGCCAAATAGGTTCCCCGAATTGATGACAGGGCCCATTGTTATGCCTTCCCGGGGAAATTTGAGGCTGAGACATCGGACGCTATGATAACAGGTACAATTCTAGTTTGTGATCGGATGGCTTCTATATTATTTGATCCAGGTTCCACATATTTATATGTATCTATAAAATTTGCCTTGGGTCTAGATTTGGTTTATGATGTCCTTGATTTCTCTATTCATCTTTCTATCCCAGTTGGGAAGTTTGTAGTAGTAAACCATGTATATCGTACTTCCTCTGTGGTGTTTGTTGGGTTTCAGACTTGGGTAGATTTGGTTATCCTGGATATGCTAGATTTTGATGTTATCTTGGGTATGACTTGGCTGTCTTTGTATCATTTTTTTTGAACTGTAATTCTAAGATAATAACTCTAGAGATCCCGGGTAAGGATAGACTAAAGTGGAAAGGTGTGTACAGGCCTAAGCTGGATAAGATTATATCCTTTGTTTGAGATAGGAAGCTAGTGGGGAAGGGTTGTTCAGCATTCTTTGCTCATTTTGGGACGTTAGTGTAGAGACCCTTCGATTGAGTCAGTTCCGGTGGTTTCTGAATTTCAGAAGGTGTTTCCAGTGAATTTTCCTAGTATTCCTCTGGATAGGGATATTGATTTTTGTATAAACTTGGAGCCGGGTACTCGCCCAATCTCTATTCCTCCTTATCGTATGGATCCAGCAGAGTTGAGGGAACTTAAGACTCAGCTTCAAGAACCTGTAGATAAGGGATTTATTTATCCCAGTGCTTTACCTTGGGGTGCTCTGGTCTTGTTTGTGAAAAATAAAGATGGTAGTATGAGAATGTGTATAGACTACAGGTAATTGAACAAGGTCACCATCTAGAATAAATACCCTTTACCCCGGATAGATGACATTTTTTATCAACTGCAGGGTGCTTCAGTGTTTTCTAGGATTGACTTGACGTTAGAGTACCATCAGTTAAATATTAGGCCTGAGGATATACCTAAGACGCTATTTCGGACTTGGTATGGGCACTATGAGTTCCTGGTGATGGTATATGGGTTGACCAATGCACCGGCAACTTTCATGAATTTAATGAATGGTGCCTTCAAGTTCTTTCTGGATTCATTTGTATTTGTGTTTGTAAATGATATTCTGATTTACTCCAAGAGCAAGGAAGAGCATGCATAACATCTTCGCATTGTTTTGGGGATATTGAGGCACCAAAAATTGTACGCCAAGTTTTCAAAGTGTGAATTTTGGTTGTCTTCGGTTTCTTTCTTAGGGTATGTGGTTTCAGAAAAAAGGGTGATGGTGGATCCTCAAAAGATCGAGGCAGTTAAAAGTTGGGTTCGACCTAACTCTGTGACTGAGGTTAGGAGTTTTATGGGGCTTGCAGGCTATTAACGCAGGTTTGTCAAGAATTTTTCTTCCATTGCTACTCACTTGAAAAGGTTGACTCAAAAGGATGTACTATTTGTTTTGTCTGACAAGTGTGAGGAGAGCTTCCAAAAGCTCAAGACACTTCTGACTACAGCTCCCATTCTGTCATTGCCGGTTGAAGGTAAGGATTTCATTGTGTTTTGTGATGGTTCATATTCGGGTTTGGGTGTTGTGTTGATGCAGGACAAGAATGTTGTAGCATATTCGTCAAGGCAATTGAAGCCCCATGAGAAGAATTACCCAACTCACGACTTGGAGTTGGCAGCGGTGGTTTCTGCACTAAAGATCTGGAGAGAGTACCTCTATGGTGTCAAGTGTCAAATGTTCACAGACCATCGCAGCCTGCAGCGTGTGTTTACACAGAAGGATTTGAATCTGAGACAAAGGAGGTGGATGGAGTTTTTGAAGGATTATGATGTAACCATCCAATATCATTTAGGTAAAGGCCAATATGGTGGAAGATGCATTGAGTCGTAAGCCGGTAGCACAGGCCGTTTGGTTTGTTTTGGGGTATCTACGAGACCATTGGCTAGGGAGATTCAGACTCTAGAATCTAAGTGTTATACCCTATTTTAACCGAGGTCAAATTAGTCTACAACATATTAGTGATTCTCAAATTAATTAACTAATTTAAAGAATCTCCACCTAACTATATTATAAAGATGAGTTAAGACACCTAAAATAAATCATTATTAAACTCCGTAAGGTCTACTAATATTTAGAGATTCTAAGGTAAGGTTTAAATTAATCCTAAAGGGAAGGGGTGAGGTATCCTTTAAGATTCGTTTAAAACGATTAACCGACCGGACATAAAACAATAAAGAACCTTGTTAAATTATTAAACTACAACTGATAATGAGTTAGATCTTATAGAAAAGGTGCAAGTCATTTGAAAAACTCACAATTTTGATTTAAAGACTTATAATTGGAAAAACAGTTTGAAAGACCTTTAAAAAAAATGGGTAAAGATTGTAAAACTCCATTTTTTATAAAAAAAAATTGTTAACTTAAAGCTAATTGAGTAATAATTAAATAATCAAATATAACTTTATTCTCCTAAGGAATCTTGATTAAAAATAAACCAAAGAAATGGTATTGATTTAGAAATAATTAGACCAAATATTATAAAAAAAGTAATCGGTAAAAAAAAAACTACTAATTGGATTGAAAAAGTTTCTTAAATTCTAAAAAAAATCTCTTTTATTTGATAAAGGACTATTTTCGTAAATAAATGATAACACTCTTAAGCGTTTAAAGAGAACTCCAAAACTAAATTATGTTAACAAAAGGTTTCAACGAATAATCCCAAAACACAAAATAAACCCCAAGACATATACAACAATAATTAATCATAAAGAGTTAGATAAGAATAACTGATAAAAGAAAGTGAATAAAGACTCCATATGCATTCCAAGAAAATTTGCTCATTTCCTTGTTGTCGAACATGACTAAAGAAGAGGAAATTTGGTGACACGATGCGGGTGTGGAGGTATCGAGTCTCATTTTGAGACTTTTATAATTTTTTGCGAGAGTCGCAAACTAAGACTCCATTCGCTTCAAAGTGTACAGGTAAACAAAGATAAAAGGGAATATGAATTAGTACAAATTAAATATAATAATCGGTAAGCTAATGCAGATTTGAATTTAATATGACCCTTTAAATATCCCCTGGATGCATTTACCGTGAGTACTAATGTGAGACAAGCAAACCTTAAAATTATTTAAACATTTAACTAACCCACACTACTCTTAAAGATATAAAGCCTAGTAGATTTCATTATCATACAAGATGAAAACAATGCAAGGCAACAAATATACCAAAAATATACATCAGTTTAGATGCAAGAGTGCAAGAAAGAAAAATAAAACAGTGCGCTAAAGCAAACTAATAACAAAATAGGAGCTTGTTCTTGATCATCGGGTTATTTAGTCCAAAGCTATATTCCTAGGTACATGGCCTCTATTTTACGACAAGGATTACCCAAAGGCCTATGCTCTTCCCGCTTAACAGATAAACTCAAAAGAGTCTTCACGCCTAACATGTAAGCTTATGAGATCAAAGTACCACAACAAATTCGACAAGCTTGAGTTCAAAACATACATACTCTTTAAAGCTTCAAAATAAGGGAACTGAACTAAAATTACTCAAGTAAGGTGACTTTCTAGTCATGATTTCTAAATATCATTTAAACATAGAACAATCCATGGCTTTCAACACATTGAAGCAAGAATTTAGGTAAGAGAGCATTAGCTTTGTTTTGCATATAAATCAAGATGCTTACGTTTTTTATTTTTACTTCTCAACGTATTTTCAATGGATATGAACAAAAATAAATCCTAAGATTAGGACGTCTAAATCAAAGAAAACACTATGGATCACAACTTAATTCATGCTGGTCCACGTCATAAATGAAGGAAATAAGAAATGGAATTTCAAGCCAGTAGTGATACTAAACAGAAAGAAGAAGAAAGATAACTTATCCAAAGTAGAACTATGGTCATGCTTTACACATTCATTATCAGAAAGAAATAAAAATAGAACACTGGAACATGGATATCCAAGAAAACCAAAGTCATACTTTCTTAAAGGTTTATAAAGAAACTAGATAGTGATACCTATATCATGCTTTGGATAAGAACATACATGGTGTTTAAACAAACAAATATCCCTTTTTGACACTAAATAGAGAATCTTAATATATCATCTTTGAAAAAGTAACTATGAAAAACTACAGTCGAATAGACAATAAGAACATACAGATTTAGATCTAACCTTTCATGGAGCAGTGAACAAGAGCTTTCAAGATTTTAGATCTACTCCTTCCACTACGAAATTGAATGAGACAGAGAGATTGAGAGAGGAAATGCTAAGTTTGAGAAATAGTGGACAATATCTTAAGATGAGAAATTTTGACGGTTCCCAAACTTGTCCTTCTACTGAAGATATATGGGAGTATTTATAGACAAAAAAAATGTAGGGATCATGTTTGGGCGGGATTTGAGGCTAGAATTTTCAAAATCCTAGTCAAACCTTTTTGAATTCGAACGTTGAGAATTTTTTGGACAAGCTCGCAGACCTTCACGTGATTGATTCAGAGGTTTCCCAAAGTGTCAAGATCATCTCTGATATTTAAAGATTTGATGCATCTTGGAGTATAAGATGAGAAAGTCATCTCTTGGGCGACGAGCACGTGGAAAGGGGATAGGGAAAAAGATGATTTTTTGCTCAAAATGGAGGAATCGAGCCTGCACATAGCTAAAGAGAGTTGCAAACTAGTGTAAAAATTGAAAATGAGGGGAGTGAAAGGGGTGGTTTTTGGAGAGTATAAACCTAAATTGTTTTTCTCTCTAGGGTTATGGAGTAAGAGAATAGGCTAGAGGGTTTAGTATTTGAAAATTGAAATGCTAAGGGGCTTTGAGTTGGGCTAATTTGAGCTGATTTTTAACAGATTTGATATGGAATATGGGTTGAACATTTGGTTTGATTCAGAGCTCATTTTGGCCTATTTTCATGGCCTTTTTCCTTTCTCAAAATAATTTTTTTGGGCTTCCTCAACTTAATAATTTAACCAAGATATATAATATATAGCCAAACGAAAAATATGAAAATTATAATTTAGAAAAAATACACCTATAAAATATTAGTAAGGTAATAACTAGAATAATAAAATTAATAATAATTATTATAATTATAACAAATAACGATAATAGTAGATGATAACGAAAATGAAATAATAGTGATAAATAACTTAACTATAATGACGATACTAATGTTATATTTATTTATTAATAACAAGAGTAGTAAAAGGTAATATCGTAATAGTCGTAGTAAAAAATAGTAAAATTATAGTAATAGTTAAAACCATAAATTATTAATGACTAGGAAGCATAAGAAAATAAATTAGAGAAAATGTGGGACAATATTGGGTGTCAACAGCTTGCCCCTCATTGACCGGAGATGATGTAAGAGTTTTCGGGCAAAGAAGTTGATGTAGTAGCCAATTTTATTCCGACCGACAAATACGACCTTGAAAGGATTTGAGAAGATATGCGTGTTGTATAGATTATGGGGTAGAAGGAAAAGATCATGATACTTATATGAAATGTTTTAAAGTTTATGACCGAACTCCAGTTTCGAGTGCCTACATATCTCAGGTTTCACGAGAATCAGGTCATATGTAGTTCGAAAGAGTAGAAATTATGATTGACATGATTTGATATTGGACTATGTGAAGAAAGAGGCTAAGGAGTTTATGACTTCAAAAAAATGAGCACGATTTAGACTTGAGCGAATTTGAATTACCTAAAGATCCACTGATATATAAACTATAGTTTGGGAGTAGATCTTCGACCTCTTGCTGACGAGCTTAACTCAAACTTCAGCAATTAGCCCCAGTTCATTGCTTAGATTATGGTCCACGAGTTGATGAGTGAGGTCGACTTTGATCTTATCATTTTCAAAAAGCCACAAGCTAAAAACAACTATTAGCAATAAAGAAATATATATTAAGATATATGGTTGAAAAAGTTTACACTTCCAGCTCGTGCTTAAGATTAATTTTGAATCCACAAAATTCGAAGATGAATTAAATCTATAGTTTAATATGAATTGAAGGAGAGCTAAGTCCCTGTATACATTTACTTTAACAAAGGCTAAATTCATATCCATGTCTATTTGATTAAAATCACGATGATATTCACTTTTAGAGAAAAGTTAAATCCACGATCACATCTACATTCATATGTACAAAATATCCACCAAAATCTTTGATGTAAAAAAATAAATTCATGTCCATGTCCATGTCCACGTCCACGAAGTTCATAATGCAAAAAATATAAATCCACGTTCACTTCAAACTTATAATGTAGAAATATAAATCCACGTCCACATTCACAAAATTCACAATATAGATCCACGTCCACTTCCACAAGTTTTATAATGCATAAAGATAAATCCACGTCCATATTAACATAATCCACAATATAAATCCACGTTCACTTCCACAAACCTTATAATATAAAAAGTAAATCCACGTCCACATCCATAAAATCCACAATATAAATCCACATCCACGTCCACAAAATCCATAATATAAATCCACGTCTACTTCCATAATCTTTATAATAAAATATGAATTCATGTCCACTTTCACAAATTTGATAATGTAGAAAAATAAATCCACGTTCACATTCACAAACTCCACAATATAAATCCACGTCCACTTCCATAAATTTTATAATGAAGAAAGATAAATTCACGTCCACATCCATAAAATTCACAATATAAATCCACATCCACTTCCACAAACTTTATAATAAATCCACATCCACATCCACAAAATTCACAATGTTGAAATATAAATTTTATTGTATAGAAACTTGAAGAAGATCAGACTCACGATCATGTGTCCATGATCCACTAGGAAATTCCACAAGCTAGAAACAAGTGCTAGTGATAAAAATATATAAGTAGTTGGGTTGGAGATAATTTACGCTTACAATTCCTTATTGAGAAAATGATTCGTATTCACGATCATATTTAGTATTTTATGACAAGTTGAACAATGCCCACATCTCAGAGAAAGTTACTTGTGTCCATATTAGAGAAGCTAGATCCATCATCATATCCACGTTCATATTGAAGATCTAAATCTACTGTTCCATAAATGCAACATCCACGTCTAATTCCATATTTATCGTTGAAGAAAATTAATTCTACCATCATGTCCATGATCAAGGTCTATAATAAATCGAGCATGTATCCACGTTCACATTAATTTGATCTTGTCTCATCAAAGAAAAATTGTGAGTTTAAAGAAAAATGATTGACTTGTGCTTGTCAGAAAACTTTGTTCTTGAAAGAATTCTAGTCTTGAGCATCCACATACTTTGAGGCCTGCTGAATACTTTGTTTTGCCACGGAGTTTCAATAGTAAGTAATAAAAATTTCTTTTTAAAAAAAAAATTCAAGGTAATGAAACTCGAACGACATAGACGACTCTAAAAGCTTTACTCGAGATGCAAGAATCAAAAGATTGTAAAGAATAATTTTGTTCTAATTCTATAAAATTGCCCAGTTCTAAATAATGAGGATACTCGATTTGATCAATAGAAGGTAAAGCTGACTCAAGAAAATTTGTACCAATTTCTAGTGTGGGAGACACTGGACTCAAAACAGATGGAACAAGAGAAATTATGATAAAATTTTATAAAGTGGTTTGACTAATTTTAAAGCTTGCCCCAGTTTCTAATACTAGAACACTTGAATTTGAGTAATGAAAAAAAAATCAGTTAACAAAGACATTAAATTTTTTAAAGATATGAGCTGAACTCTCCTCGGGTTGCCTACGTTACCAAAAGGAATCAGGCCATACATAGTTCATAGAATGCAAAATAAGGACTTTTGAGTTTTTTAGAAATAAGGGGACCAAACCCGATGTGGGTTGCCTACGTATCCAAAAGGACAAAGACTTTGATATATTTTTAGAATAAAGGGGCCAAATCCGCTATTGGCTGCCTACATATCCCAAAGGAAGTCAGGCCAATCGTAGTTCGTTACAAGAAATGAAAAGTTTTAATTATAATGGTTGTAACAAAACATAGAGGCGGCATGACAAAAATAAGGTTCTAGCTTATGCCTCCGTCCTATTACAAAAATAAAATTAACTTAAACTACTGAAACTCCCGGCAAACTAAGGCTGGGGTGCAAATCTAATTCTTCAACTTAGATCTAGGTTTGGTAGCCCATACAGTCAGTGTTTCAGCAATATCTTCAATTACCATGGCATCATCATCTTCATCTTACAAAAATAGACTCTTGATACCCTCGACAACATCATCATAGGAAATGTCAATAGACAGATCTGATATATTGAAAGTGGCAAGTTTTGAGAAAGTCTTATCAATGGTTGGAATGGGGTTTGCCAAGAAAATTCCCTATCTCTTTTTCTCTTGTGCTTCTTTCACTTCTTTGTCAGTTGGTTCATATCCCTGACCAAATGTAAACTGATGTTCAGGCAGGATCACAGGTTCAACCCATCCATTCAATGTCGTCCCTAACCCAAGTCTGGGTTGATACCCATTTCTCAGCATCTCCTTTGCAACCATGATGGCGGCTCATGACATCTTTAACTTTTGGAGCGGATTCCCTTCACACACACTAGTAACATTCACAATTTCCTGCATGATATGTAGCTCCATCGAACCCTCTTGTGGCCTCAATAAATGGGATAGATTGCTCTCGATAGATAGATGTATCGCCTTCTTCATGTACACATATGAGTTATTGATCCCACTCAAATTTGACAGCTTGATGCAAAGTTGATGGCATAGCTCCTGCCAAATGGAACCACGGTCATCCTAACAACATATTGTATGTCGTGGAGATATCAAGTACTTGAAAATTCATAATGTACTCCACTGGTCCAATCAATATGCCCAACTCTATATCTCCAATAGGACTCCTCTTAGCCCCGTCAAATGCCCAAATATGCATATCACTTGTCTTTAGTTTGTTGATATCATATCCTAGCTTCCTCTGAGTTGTTAGTGGACAAATATTGAGTCCAGAACCTCCATCAATCAATACTTTTGTCACGCCCCGAGGTTACCCCCTAGACGTAACATGGGACTCAGGACCACGAGGATCCCAAGCTAACCCTTGGTCATAGCATTCTAAAGCATAACAAAGAAACAATACATAGCAGAAGCATCAACATAAATCCAAAACCGGAAGACATATCATAAATGTAAAGTCGAATAGAAAATACAACTCAGAAATTATCTCATAAGGTATATGTCTGAAAAACCTCTAATACTATCATAGAGAGTTGTTGGTACAACACCCCCCAACCTAACTCGAACATCTTAAAATAAACAAGACAATAAACTAAGGTGGAGCCTAGCCCTCGGACTATGAGGACTCACCAATGTCTAGGTAGGAGTGGCCGGATCTCTAGCCACGGATGTGAGTAGGAGTACCTGAGTCTGCATCATAAAAAGATGCAGCACAATATGCGTTAGTACTATGGAATGTACTAAGTATGTGAGCGATGCATAAGTAAGGAAAACATGTTTTAAAATGATCTGATTTCATAAAGAAAGACCATAAACCAAAATCAAGGAATAAAGCAAAATACATGAAACAAGGCTTAATTTTCATAACTTAGATTCATATAATTTCATAGCTTGAAAATATTACGTGGGAGTTTCTCTTAACCGACATTAAACCATGCTGAGCTACCTGGAGTTCAGTGTCTTGCACCCACACTGCAAGAGTTGTCCTAACCGGCCAAGGTTAGAACCATTTTGTACCAGGATCATTTCATAATAAGCCTCAACACGGGTAACCTACGGTGGCAACGTAGTTTTGGACTTGGGTTGTCTGAACCCTCGTCTCTCGGTGCTAAATACTACTCCCAAAACATAATAATAACATAAGCTCATATACGTGCGACATATCTAATGCCAACTTGTTCATACTTGTTCATACCCCGGATCGTCATACTACTCATGAGTTTTAGTTTAGAAAATAGCTCATGAGTAGTGATGGAACATCGGGTGTCTTGCCTTGCATCATATTTCATATCATGGAAAAACTTGCATACTTCATGACTTGTAAAATTTTGCATATCTCTAGTTCAATTTTCATAAAACATATGTTTTCATAGAATCATAAGAACTAGGCATGCAACTTCATAATTATATAATGGCCATGATATCTAATCGTGCCAACATTCTCTTGAAAACATGCAAATTCATGGGCTTATGCTAGAAATTAACTTTCATGCTTGGGCTTTTAAAATCAATAAGAGAATCATAATTAAATCATGGGTAATCAATTGAAAACCATAAATTTAAACATAGAAATTGATTTCATAAACTTTCCCTAATTTTAGATCAAAACCCTAATTCATAACTTCATAATTCAAATTAAGACTTGGGGATTCTAGGCACAAGGGTGAAAGGAACCCATTGTTAAAAGCCCACCTACCTTGGTGGAAGATTACCCACTTGATTGGAAAAGAATTAGGAGACTTGACTTGGAGCTTGGAGACTTGAGCTTGAAGGAGGATTTCCTTTTTGAGTGAAGAATGAGGAGCTTAAGATAGACTTAGGATAATACGGGTGAAAACCCTTCTAAAAGTAGTCAAAATGACTTCACTTAACACATAATAGGGTGGGAAATGACCAAAATGACCAAAATGACCATGAGTTTTAATTAAAAAGAAGCTGGAATTTGGTCAATTTCAGTGTCCACGAGTGGAGTCTACGACTCATAGACTTTTCCACAACTCGTGGACTGCTAGTCGTGGAAGCTGCCTGAAAATCAACCTGCAGAAGGCATTCTACAGTTCAACAGGACGACTCATGAAAACTTCCATGAGTCATGGAATCCAGTCGTGGAATTCAGGCTAAGAAGTCAGTCTGCAGAAGACTTTCCATGAGTCAACAGGATGACTCGTGGAAGCTTCCACGAGCCGTAGGGTCGAGTCGTGGAAGTCAAAAAAATGTTTGGCCTCTGATGGAGTTACACGAGTCAACAACACGACTCCTAGAAAGTTCCACGAGTCATGGAAGTGACTCATGGAAGTCAGTATTGAAGCTGGTCTGCAGGGCTGGGATCACGAGTCCCTTCCACAACTCATGGAACCTTCCACGACTCGTGGACTTCACTCGTGGTCCCTGAAACTTGGATTTTTTTGATGTTTTTAACTTAGATAATTGGGTACGTGTACGGGGTGTTACAATATCCCCCCTTGGAATCATTCATCCTTGAATGAAGTCTAGACAAGGGAAACTGAGGGTAAAATAGCCCAACCAAACATCAAAACATAGAAATCAAGGGGTAATCATAAAACCAGAACTTTTCAACCTGAAAACATGATAAACTAACTTCGTAAAGCATGGATGCATGCTAAAATCATGATAGGAAATGACGGAGAAGAATCGGAGGGACATATTAAGGAGGAAACTAGTACCTGAAGCTGGAACTGAATCGGAAGGAAAGAGATGAGGATATTTGGCCTTCATGGCCTCCTCCGCTTCCCAAGTAGCACCCTCAACAAGCTGATTCCTCCAAAGGACTTTTACCAAAATGACTTCTTTGTTTCGCAACCTCTGAACCTGACGATCAAGGATCTCCATGGGAACCTCCTCATAGGTGAGACTATCCTTCACCCCTACATCTTCTAAAGGAACAATCAAGCTCGGATCACCAACACACTTCTTCAACAAGGAAACATGGAAAACTGGATGAACCGCTTCCAACTCCATTGGCAACTCCAACTCATAAGCAACACTACCAACTTTCCTCAAAATCTGATAAGGACCTACAAAACGGGGACTAAGTTTTCCTTTCTTGCCAAACCTCATTACACCCTTCTTGGGTGACACCTTAAGGAAAACCCAATCATCAACTTCAAATTCTAACTCCCTCCTACGCACATCCACATAGGATTTCTGTCAACTCTGAGCGGTCTTCAACCTTTCCCGAATAAGCACAACCTTCTCCATAGTCTCATGCACAGAATCTGGACCAATCAAGGCTGCCTCACCAATCTCAAACCAACCAATAAGAGGTCTACACCTCCGGCCATAAAGTGCCTCATATGGAGCCATCTGGATGCTAGAGTGAAAGTTGTTGTTGTACGAAAACTCAATAAGAGGTAAGTGATCATCCCAATTTCCTTTGAAGTCAATAACACAAACCCTCAACATATCCTCAAAACTCTGAATAGTACGCTCGGCCTGGCCATCCGTCTGAGGGTGAAAAGTGGTGCTAAGCTTCACCTTAGTACCAAGACCTTTCTGAAATGACCTCCAAAACTAAGATATAAACTGAGGACCTCTATCTGAAATGATAGACAAAGGAACACCATGCAATCGGATTATCTCCCCAATGTAGAGTCTGGCATAATCATCCGCGGTATCCGTAGTCTTAACAGCCAAGAAATGGGATGACTTGGTCATCCAGTCGACAATCACCCAAATGGAGTCATGTTACCTTCGAGTACGAGGCAAACCCGCAATAAAGTCCATATTGATTGCTTCCCATTTCCAAGTGGAAAGGTCAATATCCTAAAGCATACCACCTGGCCTTTGATGTTTCACTTTTACCTGTTGACAGTTGGGACACTCAGCCACAAACCCGGCTATGTCCTTCTTAATACCATTCCACCAAAAGACTTCCCGTAGGTCACGGTACATCTTTATGGCACCTGAATAAATGGAGTATCTAGAACTATGATCCTCAGAAAATATCTGTTGTCTCAACCCATCAACATCTGGCGCACACAAGCGAACCTGATAACGAAGCACACCATCTCCCCCTTGGGAGAAAACCTCAACCCTTTGCTGACGAACTACACCCTTAAGCTGAAGTAGAATGGGATCTTTGTCTTGCTTGGCTTTCACCTCAGCCACTAAGGATGATTCGGCACCATTAGTCACACTCACACCACCCTCGGTCGATTTCATTAGGCAAACTCCCATCCGAGTGAGTCTATGAACTACTTTAACCAACTCCTTCTTCCCATCTTCAATGAAAGTTATACTTCCCATGGACAATCTACTCAAAGCATCCGCCACAACGTTGGCCTTACCCGGATGGTAAAGCACAATCATATCATAATCTTTAAGGAGTTCAAGCTATCTCCTTTGTCGCAGATTAAACTCCTTCTGAGTGAACACATATTGAAGACTCTTATGATCGGTGAAAACATCCACATGCACACCATACAAGTAGTGTCTCCAAATCATCAAAGCGAAAACCACGGCAGCTAGCTCAAGATCATGAGTGGGATAGTTCTTCTCATGAGTCTTAAGCTGTCTGGAAGCATAAGTAATCACTTTACCGCATTGCATCAAAACACAACCCAAACCAATTCTGGAGGCATCACAATAAATAACAAAATCATCTAAGCCCTCGGGTAGAGCTAACACTGGGGATGTAGTCAATCGAGTCTTCAAATCCTAAAAACTTTTCTCACAAGAGTCGGACCACTGGAACTTAACCTTTTTTTGAGTCAATCGGGTCAATGGGGAAACAAGGGAAGAAAACCCTTCCACAAACCTCCTATAGTAACCAGCCAAACCCAAGAAACTTCTAATATCAGATGGAAAAGTGGGTCTAGTCCAGTTCTTAACTGCTTCAATCTTTTGAGAATTAACCCGAATACCATCACTAGTCACAATATGACCCAGAAAAGCAACCGACTGCATCCAAAACTCGCACTTGCTAAACTTAGCAAACAATTGTCTATCCTTGAGAGTTTGCAACACAACTCTCAAGTGATCCGCATGTTCCTCCTCACTCCGAGAGTAGATGAGGATATCATCAATGAAAACAATCACGAACATATCCAAATATTATTTGAACATTCGGTTCATCAAATCCATAAAAGTTGCAGGAGCATTTGTTAGACCAAAAGACATAACAACAAACTCATAATGACCATACCGAATCCTGAACGCTGTCTTTGGGATATCACGTTCCCGAACCCGAAGTTGATGATAACCGGATCTAAGGTTAATTTTAGAGAAGAAACTAACACCCTGAAGCAGATCGAACAAGTCATCAATCCTAGGAATGGGATACTTATTTTTGATTTTGACCTTGTTCAATTAACGATAATCAATACACATCCTAAGAGATCCATCCTTCTTCCGAACAAACAAAAATGGGGAACCCCAAGGAGAAATACTAGGCCTGATGAAACCCTTATCAAGCAAGTCTTTGAACTAATCTTTCAACTCTATAAGTTCAGCGGGGTCCATTCTATAGGGAGGAATAGAGATAGGATTCATATTCGTAAGAAGATCTATTCCAAAGTCAATTTCCCGCTCGGGAGGAACTTCGGGAAAATCATCGGGGAACACTTCTAAGAATTCATTCACAACAGGAACAGACTGAATAGTTGGGGTCTCAGACTCCGTGTTCATAACCCGAACTATATGATAGACATAACCCTTAGAAATCATCTTCCTAGCCTTAAGATAAGATATGAAATGACCCTTCGAAGATGAGGGACTACCTTGTCATTCTAGGACAGGTTCATTAGGAAACTTGAAACTAACCACACGAGTGCGGCAATCAACTGAGGCATAACATGCATACAACCAATCCATACCAAGAACGACATCAAAATTCGTCATCTCTAACTCTACTAAATCCGCTGAAGTGCTCTATGAAGGACTGAGATAGGGAAATTTCGATAGACTCTTTCGGCTAGGACTGACTCACCAACAGGAGTAGAAACATGAAAGGGTTCTAAAAGTAATTCAGGACAAATCTCGAACATACACGCCACATAGGGGGTTACAAAATATAAGGATGCACCGGGGTCTAACAAGGCATACAAATCAAGAGAGAAGACTTTCAACATACTGGTAACCATATCTGGAGAACTCTCCTGATCCTGGCGAGAGGACATAGCATAGAG
This sequence comes from Jaltomata sinuosa, assembly GCA_003996215.1. Classification (NCBI taxonomy): domain Eukaryota; kingdom Viridiplantae; phylum Streptophyta; class Magnoliopsida; order Solanales; family Solanaceae; genus Jaltomata; species Jaltomata sinuosa. Next base: position 96,655 of record QJPP01002950.1, read on the forward strand.
ACGGTTCTGGCGCTGACCACCAGAACTAGAAGCTGTGCCCTGCGGGGCTGGTCTACCACCTGAAGCTGCTAGAGAGGATTGAGTCCTACCACCTCCCTGCCCCTTCTTAGCTGAAGGGAAATCTCTGAGCAAGTGCCCAGTCTTTCCACAACCAAGCATGCACCCGAACCTAAACGACACTCTCCCGGGTGATTCTTCCCACACTTGGTGACAACAGGGAAAGAAGGCCCCTTAGAAATACTTCCCTAAGACTGGGAATAAGAACCAAACCCTCTACCACTCTGATCACGACGAGGCTTCTGAGCCTGGGTAGGATCACTAGCAGAACAGTGAACAGGACCTGATGATTTCTTTTGGAAGGAATAGCAATGTCCACCTTCGGACCTATGATGACCAAAACCCGATCCCTCGGATCTAACTCTCTTGTTCTCCCTTGCCATCTCCCTAAGCTTGTCACCCTCAATCTGAAGGGCATGAGTCATGAGATGAGAGATATTCATGTCACTCAACAACAAAGCAGACCTACACTCCTTCTTCACTATATCGGAAACACCATAGATGAATTTGCTCATTTGATCATGCGAGTCCACTACCATTGAGGGAGCATATCTAGACAACTGAGTGAACTTCAAACTATACTCTTGCACCAATATCAAACCTTGTCTCAAGTTCACAAATTCCTCCACTTTTGCTTGCCTCAACTCACGGGGAAATAACCTATCAAGAAAGGCCCTCTCAAAACACTCCCAAGTTGTGGGGATCGCATCCCTCACCCTAGCCTCCTTCCATTGTGTGAACCAAATATGAGCCACATCCTTGAGTTGATAGGATGCAAGCTCCACACAATCAACACCCGCTACTTGCATAACCTCAAATATCTTCTTCACTTCATCAACAAAGTTAAGCGGATCCTCTCTCACTTTCGAACCCCAAAACTCCAGTGGGTTCATACGGATAAAATCACAAACTCGGGCTGCTACCCCACCTTGAGAATGAGCAGGGGCAGGAGCCTGTTGATTTTCCAAAGTCTAAGCCAATAGGTGAATAGCATTTATAAACTCATCATTCATGACATCAGGAATCGGAACTTGAGGAGCTGCATTTCGAGCGGCTCGAGGAGGCATAGCACGTCGAGGAGGCATAATCTGAAATGCATAAGATAAGAATTAAAGGAATATTAGACTTAAGATCTATCGCATGATGTGATCATAAAAGAAGTGAAGTTTCTTTTCTAAGACACCTCATAGCTCCCCTTTCATATGTGTGGCGCGCTTCACACACCTGAAAGAGACTCTACTCGATGTGACTTTAACACATCCTAGGACTCTTGAACCTGAGGCTCTGATACCAAGTTTGTCACGCCCCAAGGTTACCCCGTAGACGTAATACGGGACTCGAGACCACAAGGATCTCAAGCTAACCCTTGATCATAGCATTCTAAAGCATAACAAAGAAACAAGATATAGTGGAAGCATCAATATAAATCCAAAATCGGAAGACATATCATAAATGTAGAGTCGAATAGAAAATACAACTCAAAAATCATCTCATAAGGTATATGTCTGAAAAGCCTCTAATACTATCATAGAGAGTTGTTGAGACAACACACCCCCAATTAACTCGAACATCTGAAAATAAAGAAGACAATAAACTGAGGTGGATCCTATCCCTTGGACTATAAGGACTCACCAATAGCTAGGTAGGAGTGGCCGAATCTCTTACCACAGATCTGAGTAGGAGTACTTGAGTCTGCATCATAAAAGGATACAGCGCAATATGTGTTAGTACTATGGAATGTACTAAGTATGTGAGCGATGCATAAGTAAGGGAAACATGTTTTAAAATGATTTGATTTCATAAAGAAGGACCATAAACCAAAATCAAGGTATAAAGCAAAATACATGAAACAAGGAATAATTTTCATAACTTAGATTCATATAATTTCATAGCTTCAAAATAATACGTGGTAGTTTCTCTTAACAGATATTAAACTATGTTGAGATACATGAAGTTCAGTGTCTTGCACCCACACTGAAAGAGTTGTTCTAACCGTCCAAGGTTAGAACCATTTCGTACCAGGATCCTGTCATAATAAGCCTCAACACGGGCAACCTACGGTGGCAACATAGTTTTGTACTTGGGTTGTCTGAACCCTCGTCTTTCGGTGCTAAATACTACTCCTAAAATATAATAATAACATAAGCTCATATACGTGCGACATATCTAATGCCAACTTATTCATACTTGTTCATACCCCGGATCGTCATACTACTCATGAGTTTTAGTTTAGAAAATAGCTCATGAGTAGTGATGGAACATCGGGTGTCTTGCCTTGCATCATATTTCATATCATGGAAAAACTTGCATACTTCATGACTTGTAAATTTTGCATAGCTCTAGTTCAATTTTCATAAAACATATGTTTTCATAAAATCATAAGAACTAAGCATGCAACTTCATAATTACATAATGGCCATGATATCTAATCGTGCCAACATTCTCTTGAAAACATGCAAATTCATGGGTTTATGCTAGAAATCAACTTTCATGCTTGGGCATTTAAAATCAACAAGAGAATCATAATTAAATTATGGGTAATAAATAGAAAACCATAAACTTAAACATAGAAACAGATTTCATAAATTTTTCCCAATTTTAGATCAAAACCATAATTCATAACTTCATAATTCAAATTAAGACTTGGGGATTTTGGGCACAAGGGTGAAAGTAACCCATTGTTAAAAGCCCACATACCTTGGTGGAAGATTACCCACTTGATTGAAAAAGAATTAAGAGAGACTTGACTTGGAGCTTGGAGACTTGAGCTTGAAGGAGAATTTCCTTTTTGAGTGAAGAATGAGGAGCTTACGATAGACTTAGGATAATATGGGTGAAAACCCTTCTAAAAATAGTCAAAACGACATCACTTAATACATAATAGGGTGGAAAATGACCAAAATGACCCTGGGTTTTAATTAAAAAGAAGCTGGAATTTGGTCAACTTCAGTGTCCACGAGTGGAGTTTACGACTCGTAGACTTTTCCAAGACTCGTGGACTGCTAGTCCTGGAAGCTGCCTGAAAATCAACCTGCAGAAGGCATTCTATGGTTCAACAGCATCCAGTCGTGGAAGTCAGGCTAAGAAGTCAGTCTGCAGAAGACTTTCCACGAGTCAATAGGATGACTCGTGGAAGCTTCCACGAGCCGTAGGGTCGAGTCGTGGAAGTCAGGAAAATTTTTGGCCTCTGATGGAGTTCCACGAGTCAACAGCATGACTCGTAGAAAGTTCCACGAGTCATGGAAGTGACTCGTGAAAGTCAGTACTGAAGCTGGTCTGCAGGGCTGGGATCACGAGTCCCTTCCACGACTCATGGAACCTTCCACGACTCGTGGAACCTTCCACGACTCGTGGAACCTTCCACGACTTGTGGTCCTTGAAACTTAGATTTTTCTGATGTTTTTAAATTAGATAACTGGGTACGTGTTAGATAACTAGGTACATGTACGGGGTGTTACAACTTTAGACACGAACATAATGTACCACTTGACATTTATATGGAATGCTTTGTTTTGATCACATCTCTTTGGTGGCAATTCTTCCTTATCAGAGCTGATTCGATGACTATTAAGCATGCGTCCAACTTTTTCGGCTAATGTCTCATCACTTGTTTCTACAGGAACATATGCTTCGCTAAAAATCTCCAAAAGTGCATTTTTGTGTACATATGAACTCAACAACAAAGAGAGAATTGAAATCTGGGCATTGGTCTTCTTCAACTGGTCCACAACTGAATATTCACTAGCCTTAATCTTTCTCAAAAATTCTTCTGCCTTGGCTTTCGTCACAGCCCTTTTAGGAGGCACATTGCTTTCCTTACTTTGCCTTAGCCTAGCTAGCTCCTCCGGAGTGTAGCACCTTCCAGACGTCGTCATTCCCGAAGTCTTACTCTTATCAGTGACCACATCTTTTCCTCGGCATTCCATCATATCTTGTTTATAATTCCATGGTACGACGTTGGTATCCTACACTGGTAACTGACTTGGTGCTTGAATTACCTCCACAGGTATTGATATAGCTCCTAATATCTCAATGGGTGTAACACCTCTAACCATTACAGCAGGAGAAGCAACAGCAACAAGAGCATACTCTCCCACATTCTCTATAGGCACTATAAATCTGGATGGATCATCATCACCCTCATCTACTCCAATCATATTCATTGAGGCCCCATCATGATTTGGGAGTTGATTGTTGTTCAAATTTGGTGTCGGTTGCTTGACTGTAATTTGATTATTCTCAATGAGATCTTCAACTTTGTGTTTTAATGCGTAACAATGATCGGTTGAATATCCTTTAACCCCTGAATAGTAAGCACATGTTTTGGAGGGATCAAAACTTCTTGGCAATAGGTCTAGAATTCTACCTTCCATGGGATACAATAATCCTGAAGCTTGCAGCCTTTCAAAAACATTGATCAATGACTCTCCTAATGGTGTAAAATTGTGATAAGGTCTATTTGGGCAAGGTGCAGGTGCATTATGGAATTGTGGTGGTGGGGCTTGATATGTTGGCGGTCATGGAGTTTGATATGTTGGTTGTGTGTTGTAGATGGGGTATGAAATTTATGGTGAGTGAGGTTGGTAAGATGATGAAGCTTGGTAGTATGGATATGAGGAATATTGGAAATGTTGGGGATGGGTAGTATTGGGTTGGTGTAGTGAAGGTTGTTGATGGTGGTATGAAGTACCTCCTAAAGCCATTACCATTGTAGATTTTTTCTCCTTTTTCTTTCCATTTCAAAGGGCACAAGTTTGAATGGCCTTACTGGTAGACTGTAAGGCTGCTAGGCTTATTATTCTTCCAGTCTTAATGCCATCTTCAAGCATTTCCCTGGCTTTAATCACCTCAGCAAAGGATTTCCCACCTATTGTGACCATTCTATCATAATATTCGGGTTCCTGTACCTGAATGAAAAGAGTGATCATTTCTGCTTCCTCCATAGGTGGATGTACCCTAGATGCTTCTTCCCTCCACCGAATAGCAAACTCTCAAAATGATTCTATTGATTTATTTCTCAACTTTGTTATTGAGATTCTATCAGGAACGATCTTGTCACGACCCAGACCATCGTGAGTTGCACCCACCCAACCCTCGGGTGAGCAAACCATCAACGACCCCAAACTTAATTGTTCTAATAGCTCAAAACCATTGCTGATAAATAAACTAGCATAAATACTAAATCAACCAAACTATTATAAATATCCTATTGAAAATCCCTCCCTAGAACCTGAAAGTCATCGTACCAAAACACTACCAAATGTATAGAGTACGAGGATGCAACCCCAAAACAAAACCAAAGTCTAAGCCCGAAACAAGTGGGCTACAACTAAAATGAAGAGACCAAGGTAGCTCGATCAAAATGGCTCACCCTTGATGTCTGGAAATGCTGGGTCTACAAGTGAGGTCGTGTGTCAGCTGTAGAAAGATTTCCTGTACTTATAAAAAGACAAGCAAGTGCAGAATCAGTACACAACCACCATGTACAGGTAGGATCATCAGCCAGTTCCAAATAAGCAGCATATGAACAATACAAAATTCAAATAGAAGTACAGAAAACATGTAAACAAAACAACAAGTATCCCTAGACTACAAGTCTCTTCCTATCTTGTCCCCACATGTAACCCACTTCATAACCACGATCAACAATCAACAATCAACATTAAATATGCCATTTTACATAGCCCGTACCCACCCTGGGATCCCTCTAAACAATACCTAAGTGCTAACATGCAACCGGTCTACACCAAGACCAAACTCACAAATCAATACAATGATAACTCGGCCTCTCAAGGACCATATGCACAATCTGAAATCATAAACACAACCCTGTCCACTCAGGGAACCATTATTAAGAATGCAGCAATACGATAAAGTAAATTCGTACCATGCGTGGTACCTGAGCCAACCAGTTAGTATCTCGTACCAGGTATGGTACCCGAGTCAACCGTTAGTATTCCCGTACCAAGCATGGTACCCGATCCAACCATTAGTATACCCGTACCAGGCATTGTACCTGAGCCAACCTAATGACACATAAATCCATAGTCATAAACAGTAAACAATCAACACTTGTAAACCAACAAGCAATAACACCTAGTTCATTTCACAAGGCTGAAAACAGTACTTTTGGACATTCCAAGATCATTCCCTAAGCAATACAATTCATACAAATACTTAGATAAAAGTACACAAACATACAATGCATACGGGAATCAAGAACCATCACCTACCTCGAATTATTCAAAAGCTCTACTTAGCCGGAGCATTCTTGTTTCCCGAAGTTCTTGCTGGTTCTTGGTCTAAAACAATACACAATAACCAAGCATCAATCTTTATGGCCTACAATTTACCTGGATTATGCAAAATCCTAAGCCCCAGGCCACCCATGATTATTCCACCCTCTTTCCTGGGCTTTCCCACCAATAATTCACCTATTTCTACCATTTTATGGATACATTTAGAGAATTATGGTTAAATGATCATAATCTAAGGAAATTAACAACACCCAAGAACTTCTACACCGTAGAATCCCCTTTTTCCCTGGATTCTACAATCCCTAGGTTATTCCGAATCTTTTCTCAAGTTCACTCCTAGAAATTATATAGCATAGGAAAGATAGTACAGAGTTTGGGGAGTAGAATACTTACCTTTGGGATGAAAAATAGTGAAAACGGATGAAAATTGCCCAAAATCGCCTTGCCTTTCTCCCAAAATATGTTGAAGAAAAGTGAACTATTTTGGGAAGTTTTTGCATTAAATCCTATTGCAATCCGCTATAGTGGTCCACTCCGCTATAGCAGTACCGCCATAGCAGAGTCATCCGCTATGGCGGAGGCTGACCAACGTTAACTTCTGATGTAGCAGTATTTTCTCTGCTACAGTGGAGGTCGCTATGGTGGAGTGTAACAATTATGGCATTTGACACGGGACAGAAAGTTGTAAAGTCCCTTAAATTGCCCCATCTTACAACACACTCGATTTCTTGATATTTTGTAACAACCCCTTCGCGTCAACCTCGCTTCCGGGAGTTCTATTTACCCGATTTGATTCTGAAAATTCCCCCGGACTCCTTTATGTTTTAGCTACAAGGAAAAATAGCTCAAAATTATATATGTTACATAATCCTTACCCAGATTGCCCTAGACCATACCTCGCTCCAAAACTAGTCGAGACTAGCCTAGCCCAAAATTTTCAACTCCCAAACCCGAAAGTTTTCTGACTTGAAACTTGGCACAAAAAGTTTACCCGTAATGACGTACCCGATCGTTACTACAGATACCAATTTACCTATTGTTCATCCCCGAATGATCCAACACGAAATTACAGAAATAAAGAGAGGAAAGTGTAGTACCTGAATCCTCAAGCAAGTGAGGGTACTTATCCGTCATGTCCTTCTTGGTTTCCCAAGTGGCTTCCTCAACCGGACAATGCTTCCATTTAACCTTTACCATACTGATCACCCTTGTCCTCAATTTCCTGACATCCCGATTAAGAATCAAAACCGGTTTCTCTTTATAGCAAAGACCCTTATCAAATAACACCTCATCCCACTTGTTGATATAGTCCTCATCCCCATGGTATTGCTTTAGCATAGATACATGGAATACTGGATGGACACCCGATAAATTGGGTGGCAGTGTTAATCTGTAAGCCACTGGCCCCACTATCTCAAGAACTTCAAACCGTCCAATGAACCAAAGGCTGAGCTAGCCCTTCTTACAAAAATTCATAATTACCTTTATTGGTGACACCTTCAATAGTACTTGTTCACTGATAAACGCTCAAATTGTGCTCTCCAAGTAAGAGGTCACGGGGATTGTCAGAGCAAAACAAAATTGATAATTCCCAATGAGTGTTGGGGTCGTACCCAAGGGAACAATATAGTCGCGATCGAGCTAATAGAGAATCCAAGCAACTTATTGAAGTTCAATCAACAAAAGGAAAAAAGATATCAAAAAGGAGGGTTTTAGCCTACAACTAAAGATAAAAGAAAATAATAAAAGATAAATTGATCAATGGCTTTCACCTTGCTTTCGCCAACCAACGATAACAAGGGAGAATTAGGAATGGGAATTCAATTCATAAGACTTGCACCCAATTAACACCTAGGTAGTCTTGATTGAAGGTATGCCTAACCATCTTTTGACCAATCGAGCATATATCTCATGTGTTTCCTCGAACCATCACGAGTAAGTAATAAACCAACCAAATAACTTGGGTGAGTTGGATTATCTCTAACACCAACTCTTAGATGGGAGTTTCCGGCAACCAAACTATCTCTAGCCTTGATCTAGAGTGGAAACCCCAAATACCCACTATTGAATATTCCCGAATTTAGGGAAATTCTCTCCCAAGCTACAACCCAAATTAGAAAGCTAAGTTAATGTTTGCAACCATTGACAATAAATTCAAGCATGGAAGATTCAATAGACCCAAATAATCAAACAACAGCGAAATCTATATATGAATTCAATACCCAAAAAGTGTTATCTCTAAGACAACACCCAAATATCAAGTCAAAAATACACCAAAAAAATAGCAATTAAGAACAAGAGTTTGAAGAATGAAACTTAAGATTTTTCAATACAAAGCATCCAAATCTTCACTCCTATGGTGTTGGTTAATGAATTTGCTCTCCAATCTTGCGAAAAGATGTGAGAATAGCCAAAGATATGTTTCCAATCGGCTGAGGAGTCTTTTGTATGGATTGGGGTTTCCACAAGGGTGAGATGTCATTTCTTCCCATTTTCACGTTCAGGGAAGTGAAGCACTATCGCGCTAATGGAGCGCTATCACGCTCAAGGGATTTTCACGGATCAGCGCAATCGCGATCGCACCCTTGTCCTTGAATTCCATTGACCATGTCTCTCTGCAGTGCTATCGCGCCTCTCCAGTTCCATTACGCAAAAGCTTGTCATCCACCTTCAGTGCCATCTGTGCTGCTTAAGTGAGATCGCGCTGAGTTGCCCAGAATTCCAGAATTTTCTCCATCTTGACTTGTTTTCATCCAATTCCACATCGATCACTTCTAAATCACATACACCTGTATAATAGAAGAAAATCATGTCAAATGCACTATTTTCTCTTATTTAGGATGAAAAAGTGTAAGCTTAAAGGTTAAATAAGTTGGTAAATTACCGACTTATCATTCACCAATATGAAAATCCATGTCTCTTACCTTGCGATCCGCATATTCCTTCTGCCTTCTTTGGGCCGCTAGCTACTTGGTCTGAATACCTCTCACCTTTTCTTGTGCTTCCCTTACCAAGTCCACGCCTAAAGGCTTTACATTGCCTTTCTTAAACCACCCTATAGGTAACCTATAACTCCTCCCATATAGCACCTCGAATGATGCCATGTCGATACTGGAGTGGTGGCTATTATTGTATGAGAACTCACACAATGGTAGAAACTGGTTCCAATGACCTCGGAATTCAATCACACATGCTCTCAGCATGTCTTCCAATACCCGAATCATTCTCTCCGACTGACCATCAATCTGAGGATGGAAGGTTGTACTAAAAGTGATTTGTGTACCCAACTCTTCGTGTAACTTACCCCAAAATTTAGAGGTAAACTGTGTACCCCTATCTAAAATGATGAACAGTGGTACCCCATGAAATCTCACGATCTCTTTCACATAAATCTTAGCTAATTGCTGTGAATTGTAATCCACCCTTACCGAAATAAAATTAGTTGACTTGGTCAGTCTGTCAACAATGACCCAAATAGATTCATACTTCCCCAAAGTCTTGGGAAGACCCATCATGAAATCCATGGCTATCCTTTCCCACTTCTACTCTAGAATGGGCATCCTCTGGAGTAGTCATGTAGGTCTTTGGTGCTCATACTTTACTTGCTGGAAATTCTGACACCTGGACACAAAATCTGCTATGTCCCTTTTCATTTCAGGCCACCAGTAAAGCTGTCTCAAATTCCTATACATTTTGGTTACGCCCTGATGAACCAAATACCGAGAGCAATGAGCCTCTGCTAACACTTTTTGAATGATGTCACCAACTCGAGGAACATAAATTCTTTCTCTAAAATTTAACACACCGCCCGAATCCAATGTGGCATCCCCGAACTCTCCAGATATTGCCTTGCTCTAAAGCCTGCTCAGTTGCGAATCCTGAAATTGTTTGGCCTTTATTTCCTCTATGAATGTGGATTTGACCTCAATACCGTACAATACCCCACCTTGTTCTTAAATACCCAATTGCATAAACTTAGATTCCAATGCCTGAATCTCTCTAGCAAGTCGTCATTTGGACACCCCCAAACAAGCCAAACTGCCCATGCTAACTGTCTTTCAGCTCAATGCGTCTGCCACCATATTAGCCTTACCCAGATGATACTGAATGGTCACATCATAGTCCTTTAACAACTTCATCTACCTTCTCTGCCTCAGGTTCAAGTCTTTCTGAGTGAAGACATGTTGCAGGCTGCGATGGTCAGTAAACATCTCACACTTGACACCATAGATATAGTGTCTCCAAATCTTGAGTACAAACACAACTGCTGCCAACTCCAAATCGTGAGTTGGATAGTTTCTCTCATGAACCTTCAACTGTATAGAATCATAGGCTATCACATTCCTATCCTTCATCAACACAACACCCAAACTAGAATGTGAAGAATCACAATAAATAATAAAGTCCTTACCTTCGACCGGCAAAGACAAAATAAGAGTCGTGGTCAGAAGTGTCTTGAGCTTTTGGAAGCTCTCCTCACATTTGTCGGACCACACAAATGGTACGTCTTTCTGAGTCAGCCTTGTCAAGTGAGTAGTAATAGATGCTAAATCCTTGATAAACCTCCGATAGTAACCTGCGAGTCCAACAAAACATCTCACCTCAGTCACAGAGTTAGGGCAGACCCAACTCTTGACTGCCACAATCTTCTGGGGATCCACCATCACCCCCTTTTCTGACACTACATGCCCCAAGAATGCGACTGAAGTTAACCAAAATTCACACTTGGAGAACTTTGCATAAAGCTCTTGGTGCCTTAATATCTCTAACACAACCCAGAGATGTTCATCATGCTCCTCCCTACTCTTGGAGTAGATCAAAATATCATCAATAAAGACAATGACGAACGAATCCAAGTAAGACTTAAATACCTCATTCATCAAACTCATGAATGTTGCCGGCGCATTAGTCAACCCAAACGACATCACTATGAACTCGTAATGTCCATACCGAGTCTGAAACGCAATCTTAGGAATGTCCTTGGGCCTAATCTTCAATTGATGATACCCTGACCTCAAGTAATTTTTTTAGAACACAGATGCACCTTGTAACTGGTCAAACAGATCATTGATATGGGGTAAAGGGTACTTATTCTGGATAGTAACCTTGTTTAACTGCCTGTAGTCTATGAACATCCGCATATTGCCATCCTTCTTCTTCACAAACAAGACCGGAGCACTCCAAAGGTGAAGCACTGGGATGGATAAATCCCTTTTCTAGGAGTTCCTGAAGCTGAGTCTTAAGTTCCATTAACTCTGCCGGAGCCACACGATATGGAGGAAAAGAAATCGGGCAAGTGCCCGGATCTAAGTCAATACAAAAATTGATATCCCTGTCCGGAGGAATACTAGGCAAATCCACTGGAAACACCTCTCAAAACTCTGAAACAACCAAAACTGACTTAATAGAGGGGGACTCCACACTATAATCCAGGAGATGAGCCAAAAAAGCCAGACACCCTCTCCCCACTAGCTTCCTAGCCTGAACGAACGATATTATTTTGGTTGGCTTAGGCCTGTACACACCTTCTCACTCTACCCTATCCTTACTCGGAACCTCTAGAGCCATAGTCTTGGTGTTACAATTCAACATAGCATAATAAGGGGATAACCAGGTCATGCCCAAAATGACATTGAAGTCAACCATATCCAGAATTACCAAGTCTATCCAAGTATGCAACCCCAGAAACACAATAGAACAGTTACGATATACATGAGTCATAATCACAGACTCTCCAACTGGGGTAGAAACATGGATAGGGGAATCAAGGATATCACAAATCAACTCCAGACCCATAGCAAAATTCACAAACACATATGAATATGTAGAACCTGGGTCAAAAAGTACCGAAGCTATCCTATCACAGACAAGAATGGTACCTGTGATCACTGTGTTTGATGCTTCCGCCTCAGACTTCCCTAGAAACATATAACAGTAAGCCCGATAATCAATCTGGGTAACTTTCTTGGCAGGCTACGCCGCACCCCTGCCTCTGTGGTTGTTCCCTCTATCTTCTCGGCCTCCCTGAAAGTTACCTCGCCCACCATGTGGATGACCTCTAACATGACTGTCTCTACCTTCTAGGACCACAGACTTAGACTGCTGTTGAACCTGATTATCATTCTGCCTGTGAGGACACTCCTTCTTAAAGTGGCCTAGATAACCATAATGGAAACAACCACGATCAAGTGTAGGCCTGCTGGCGGATGTGTAGGAATCTCCTTGACCTCTAGGAGTTGAAAACTGCTGATTAGCTCCCGAACGACCACTTATAGTAGCTGGCAAAGCTGACTGAATAGGACGGGCAGAATACACCTGCTGATTGTGGCCCCTAGAGTGCGAGCCTTTGAAGTTTCTATCATTACGGGGCCTCTTGGCTAACACTTTAACCTGCCCCACCTGCTTGACCCCTACTAGCTTCTTAACATAATCTGCTACTTTGTTGAAGCCCTTCCTTGTTGAAGTCATGTGCACAGATAGCACCTTCCCTGTTGAAGTCATGTGCACAGATAGCACCTGTAAGTCCGTATTCAAGCCCTTTATGAATAACTGAATCCGCTCCTCCTCAGAACCCAACAACTGTGTAACAAAACAAGACAAGGCATTAAACTTAGCCTCATAAGTAGAGACCGACATGTTACCCTATTCTAGAGCCAGGAACTCATCCTTTTTGCGGTCTCTCAAAGTACGAGGCACGTACTTCTCCAAGAAGAGAGCGTGGAACTACTCCCAAGTCAGTGAGGGCAAGAAATATGACTGGCATTCCATATGAGACCTCCACCACTTCTTAGCATCACCCTGAAGTTGAAAAGTGACAAACTCAACCCCATGTTGTTGCACAATGCCCATCTTGTGCAGCCTCTCATAACAATCCAAAATGAATTCGTAAGCATCTTCCTTTTTGTGCCATGAAATGTAGGAGGTTTCAGCTTGAGAAACTTGGTCAGCATCTCATGTTCATTCCCTGTCATTACCGGGCCTAGCATTGGCCTGAATATATCAATAGTGCCTGAAGTTGCATCCATTCTAGGAACGGTAGTAATGGCTGGCTGAGTATCCAAAACCTGATCTGCAACACCCGCGAGGGTGGATCCGGCACCAACCAAACCACTCAAGAAGGACCACACCTGCTGAAATGCTTTATGTGTTATAGGGGGAAGGCATGCACCTCCAGCCGGTGCTGCCTTAACCTGCTCTACACCCTCGTCAACTGCTACCTCAACCTCCTCTTTGACCTATTCTTAGGGTGGGGGAGGGGTCGCCTCGCGTGCTCCTGCAGCTACCTGAACTCCACCCCTGGCGGGTGTTTCTCTACCTCGGCCCCTGCTCCTGCCCCTGCCCCTACCTCTAACAGCCGGGCTGGCTGCTGGGACCGCGGGTCTTACTCCAATATTCCTGGTGTTAACCATCTGCGGACAGAAGAGTGAACGAAGTCAGATACCAATTTGTATCACCAGATACCAATTGGAAACAAGTTATAGCACAAAGGAAGAAAGAAGAGATAGTTTTCCTAAAGTCCTATAGCCTCTCGAAGAAAAGTACGGACGTCTCCGCACCGTTCCACAAGACTCTACTAGACCTATTTTGGTACGACAAGATCAACAAATCTAGGGCTCTGATACCATCTTTGTCATGACCCAGACCACCGTGAGTGGCACCCACCTAACCCCTAGGTGAGCGAACCATCAACGACCCCGAACATACCTTTCTAATAGCTTAAAACAAGTGCAGATAAATAAACTAGCATAAATACTAAATCTACCAAACTATTATAAATATCATGCAGAAAATCCCTCCCTAGAACCTGAAAGTCATCGTACCAAAACACTACAAAATGTCTAGAGTATGGGGATGCAACCAAAAAACAAAACCAAAGTCTATGCCCGAAACAAGTGGGCTACAACTAAAATGAAGAGACCAAGGTAGCTCGACTGAAATGGCTCACCCTTGATGTCTGGAAATATTGGGTCTACAAGTGAGGTCGTGTGTCAGCCGCTGGAAGATTTTCTGTACTCAAAGAAAGACAAGCAACTGCAGAATCAGTACACAACCACTGTTTACTTGTAGAATCATCAGCCAGTTCCAAATAAGCAGTATATGAACAGTACAAAAGTAAAGTAGAAGTACAGAAAATATGTAAACAAGACAACAAGTATCCCTAAACTACAAGTCTCTTCCTATCTTGTCCCCACATGTAACCTACTTCATAACCATGATCAACAATCAACAATCACCATTAAATATGTTGTTTTACATAGCCCGGACCCACCCTGGGATCCCTTTAAACAACACCTAAGTGTTAACATGCACCCGGTCTACACCAAGACCAAACTCACGAATCAATACAATGATAACCCGACCACTCAAGGACCATATGCACAATCAGAAATCATAAACACAACACGGTCCATTCAGGGAACTATTATTAAAAATGCAGCAATATAATAAAGTAAATACGTACCAGGTGTGGTACCTAAGCCAACCAGTTATTATCCCATACCAGGCGTGGTACCCGAGCCAACCATTAGTATTCTTGTACCAGGCGTGGTACTCGAGCCAACTGTTAGTATACCCATACCAGGTGTGGTACCCGAGCCAACCGAATATCACATAAATCCACAGTCACAAATAGTGAACAATCAACACTTGTAAACTAACAAGCAATAACACCTAGTTCATTTCACAAGACTTATAACAGGACCTTTGGACATTACTAAATCATTCCCTAAGCAATGCAATTCATACAAATACTTAGACAAAAGTACAAAAACATACAATGCATACAGTAATCAATAACCATCACCTACCTCGAATTAGTCAAAAGCTCTACTCAGCCGGAGCTTTCCCATTCCCCGAAGTTCTTGCCGGTTCTTGGTCTAAAAAAATACACAATAACCAAGCATCAATCTTTATGGCCTACAATTTACCCAGATTATGAAAAATCCTAAACCCCAGACCACCCATGATCATTCCACCCTTTTTCCCGGGCTTCCACACCAATAATTTACCTAGTTCTACCATTTTATGGATACATTTAGAGAATTATGGTTAAATGATCATAATCTAAGGAAATTAACAACACGCAAGAACTTCTACACCCTAGAATCCCTTTTTTCTCTGGATTCTACCATTCCTAGGTCATTCCAAATCTTTCCCCAAGTTCACCCCTAACAATTCTATAGCATAAGAAAGATAATTCGGAGTTTGGGGAGTATAATCCTTACCTTTAGGACGAAAAAAGGTTAAAATGGATGAAAATCACCCAAAAATGCCTTGCCTTTCTCTCAAAACATGTTGAAGAATACTGAACTATTTTGGGGAAGTTTCTACATTAAATCTCATCATGCTCCACTATAGCGGTATCGCCATAGCAGAATCATCCGCTATGGCGGAGGCTTACCGACGTTGACTTCCGCTGTAGCGGTATTTTCTCCACTATAGCAGAGTTTCAACCGCTACAGCGGTTGACACGGGATAGAAAGTCATAAGTCCCTTAAATTACCCCATTTTACAACACACTTAATTTCTTGACCTTTCGGGATAACTCCTTTGCGTCAACCTCAATATCGGGAGTTCTACGTACCCAAATTTTATTCTGAAAAGTCCTCCGGACTCTTTTATGTCTTAGCTACAAGGAAAACTAGCTCAAAATTAGATACGTTATCCAATCCCTACCCAAATTACCCCAGACCATACCTCACTCCAAAACCAGCCGAGACTAGTCTAGCCCAGAATTTTCAACTCCCAAACCCGGAAGTTTTCTGACTCAAAACTTGGCATGAAATGTTTACCCATAACGATGAACCCGGTCATTACATATCTCAACATAAAACTTATAATGATCCACAAAAGCATTTTCCTAGTCAACTCACGTGTGCCATTTTGTTACATCTTGCTTAGAGTACCATTTCAAAGCTTTCCCACTCAAGCTCTGACTGAACAACTTGATTCTAATCCCTTCATTTTTTCCTAGGCCAATCAGCTTTTTACAGTAGACTTTAAAATGGAAGAATGAATTTCCAGACCCATCAAACTTTTCAAACATTGGAATATTATAACCTGGTGGAAACTTCACCTCAGGAAATGCACATAACTCTTCATATCTAACTCTTTTATTACTACCAAACCCATGCAAACTTGTCATAGCATCATCCAAACTCTTGAGCTTCTTACTTATCATTTCATCAGTAACTGTCCTTGCCTCATTTTTGACCTCGACATAATGGTCAACCTCTGGGCGAAATAGTTCTTGAACTTGTGTCAAAGGTGGAGTTATGGCATAAGTATATACCGGCAGAACCTGTTGTGAATTAGCAGCATCATGTGCCAACGGTATGTACTGAGACTTTGAAGAGGCAGTTGTGAATAGGATAGGAGCATTTTGAGTAACCGAGTGGATAGGTGGTGCATTTTGAATTGATTAAGAAGTGGAGAAATAGTTTACTTGGCTAAGCTCATTCAGGTTTGGGATTGAAGGTGGCATAGGTAGATTCTGACGAACCACAGAAAGTGGAGTCATATTTGGTGGAGTTTGAGAAAACGATCTATTCTAAAGTACCATATGACTTAGTTCAGTAATTCGTTGCTCTAGACGAGCAATGGTCTCCATATTTGTTTCTGGTTCTTTCGAGGTGATAGGATCACTTGTGGTGGGTACAGTAAGAGCTGTCTCAGATGAAGTGGTTGCATTAATCAAGCTTTGATCCATTTTAGAACGAGTTCTCTTTGCTGTCGAAGTGATAAGTGGTGAATCTGTAACTGATTTCTTGACTTTAAATCGTGTGAAGTATGAATGCTCCGCCAGTTCCCTTTTTAGCATAAGTCAGCCTTCTTTTTTAAAAAAAATATATTTTTTTCATAAAAAAGAAAAAATAGAAAGAAAGAAAAGAAAAAAAAGACACAACTTAGTATATGGTAAAAATAATATATTGTAAAATAAACACGTTGAAACACATAAAAATGAATATAAAATCGCATTCTATTATGCAAGGGAACCTCTTCGTGCCAGAGGTAGGCCTGACATATATTTGAAGGATAAAAATGTATTTTATGTATCATTCCAAACTCTTACTAACCTAATTGCTTTACAAAAAATGAAATTATTTATTACATGAAAAAGAATAATACAACTCAAATCTAAATCTAGTCTATATAATCCTTCGTCTCTACTAAATCTTCTTGAAATCTTGGACTCCGATCGAATATTTCATAGCTACCTGCAACAAAAGGTTAGTTTCTCCTAAAAATATCTATTTTATAGAGTAATAGGTCCACATAATTAACACATTTATCCTTCAAATAATGCACATAAAGTATGATGATTGTTGTTTAGGATCGTAAATCCATTTGGACATTTGGTAAGGTTGACTAATGGACTTAATACGCCAAACGCATTAAGCCTCCTAGGTCATGAAATGATGCATGTTTCTAATAGAGTGTGTTGGTTTAGCTCTATATCCTGGGTGAACTAAGAGATGGGTAGACTCGGACTTTAGATTTTCCTATGTGTGAAGGTACGTGATCACACGCTAGTAAAACTATCCGCTCACCCCACGCATGCACCGACTCTCAAAATATAAGGTATTTGAAAGAATTTCGGAGAAGTAAAAGGACACAACTCGCGTGTATAATGTGTGAAAAAGTGTCAAAATTTCCAACAGTGGAGGAAATATGAACGGAATGACAGTTTAAGAAAAACTATAATAACACATAAATAATTTATATCAAATAAATCATTAATAGCATATAAAAAAATAATTTATGAAAAGTAAAATAATTTAAGAAACACACATAATCCTAATTAAGCTAATTTCGTTAGGGTTAGAACCATTGTCCCCAGCAGAGTCGCCAAGCTGTTATACCTTATTTTAACTGAGGTCAAATTAGTGTACAATATATT
Source organism: Jaltomata sinuosa (assembly GCA_003996215.1). Lineage (NCBI taxonomy): Eukaryota > Viridiplantae > Streptophyta > Magnoliopsida > Solanales > Solanaceae > Jaltomata > Jaltomata sinuosa. The sequence goes on from QJPP01002950.1 coordinate 114,868, forward strand.
GGTGATTCTCAATTTAATTAACTAATTTAAAGAGTCGCCACCTAACCATATTATAAAGGTGAGTTAGGGCACCTAAAATTAATCGTTATTGAACTCCGTAAGGTCTACTAACATTTATAGATTTTAAGGTAAGAGTTTAATTAATCCTAAAGGGAAGGGGTGAGGCATCCTTTAAGATTCATTTTAAAATGATTAACTGGCTGGACTTAAAATAATAAAGAACCTTGTTAAATCATTAAACTACAACTGATAATGAGTTAGATCTTATAGAAAAGGTGCATGTCATTTGAAAATCTCACAATTTTGATTTAAAGACTTATAATTGGAAAAACAGTTTGAATGACCTTTAAAAAATGGGTAAAGATTGTAAAACTCCATTTTTTTTTAAAAATTGTTAACTTAAAGCTAATTGGGTAATAATTAAATAACAAAATATAACTTTATTCTCCTAAGGAATCTTGATTAAAAATAAACCAAAGAAGTGGTATTGATTTAGAAATAATTAGACCAAATATTATAAAAAAAGTAATCGGTAAAAAAAAACTACTAATTGGATTGAAAAAGTTTCTTAAATTCTAAAGAAAATCTCTTTTATTTGATAAAGGACTATTTTCGTAAATAAACGATAAGACTCTTAAGCGTTTAAAGAGAACTCCAAAACTAAATTATGTTAACAAAAGGATTCAATGAATAATCCCAAAACATAAAATAAACCCCAAGACACATACAACAATAATTAATCATAAAGAGTTAGATAAGAATAAATGATAAAAGGAAGTGAATAAAGACTCCATATGCATTCCAAGAAAATTTGCTCATTTCCTTGTTGTTGAACATGGCTAAAGAAGAGGAAATGTGGTGACACGATGCGAGTGTGGAGGTATCGAGTCTCATTTTGAGACTTTTATAATTATTTGCGAGAGTCGCAAACTAAGACTCCATTCGCTTCAAAGTGTACATGTAAACAAAAATAAAAGGGAATATGAATTAGCACAAATTAAATATAATAATCTGTAAGCTAATGCAGATTTGAACTTAATATGAACATTTAAATATCCCCTGGATGCATTTACCGTGAGTACTAATGTGAGACAACCAAACCTTAAAATTATTTAAACAATTAACTAACTCACACTACTCTTAAAGATATAAAGCCTAGTAGATTTCATTATCATACAAGATGAAAAAAAATGCAAGGCAACAAATATACCAAAAATATACATCACTTTAGATGCAAGAGTGCAAGAAAGAAAAATAAAACAATGAGCTACAGCAAACTAATAACAAAATAGGAGCTTGTTCTTAATCATCAGGTTATTTAGTCCAAAGCTATATTCCTAGGTACATGACCTCTATTTTACGACAAAGATTACCCAAAGGCCTATGCTCTTCCCGCTTAACAAATAAACTCAAAAGAGTCTTCACGCCTAACATGTAAGCTTATGAGATAAAAGTACCACAACAAATTCGACAAGCTTGAGTTCAAAACATACATGCACTTTAAAACTTCAAAATAAGGGAACTGAACTAAAATTACTCAAGTAAGGTGACTTTCTAGTCATGATTTCTAAATACCATTTAAACATAGAACAATCCATGGCTTTCAACACATTGAAGCAAGAATTTAGGTAAAAGAGCATTAGCTTTTGTTTTTCATATAAATCAAGATGCTTACTTTTTTTATTTTTATTTCTCAACGTGTTTTCAATGGATATGAATAAAAATAAATCCTAAGATCAGGACGTCTAAATCAAAGCAAACACTATGGATCACGACTTAATTCATGCTCGTCCATGTCATAAATGAAGGAAATAAGAAATGGAATTTCAAGACAGTAGTGATACTAAACAGAAAGAAGAAGAAAGATAACTTATCCAAAGAAGAACTATGGTCATGCTTTACACATTAATTATCAGAAAGAAATAAAAATAGAACACTGGAATAAGGATATCTAAGCAAACCAAAGTCATACTTTCTTAAAGGCTTATAAATCTAGATAGTGATACCTATATCATGCTTTGGATAAGAACATAATTGGTGTTTAAACAAACAAATATCCCTTTTTGACACTAAATAGAGAATCTTAATATATCGTCTTTGGAAAAGTAACTATGACAAACTACACTCGAATAGACAATAAGAACATACATATTTAGATCTAACCTTTCATGGAGCAGCGAACAAGAGCTTTTGAGATTTCAGATCTACTTGTTCTTCTACGAAATTGAACGAGATTGAGAGAAAGTTTGAGAATTAGTGGACAATATCTTAAGATGAGAAATTTTGATGGTTCCCAAACTTGTCCTTCTACTGAAGATATATGGGAGTATTTATAGATGAAAAAGAATGTAGGGTTCAAGTTTGGGCGGGATTTGAGGCTAGAACTTTCAAAATCCTAGTCAAACCTTTTTAAATCCAAATGTTGAGAATTTTTTGGACGAGCTCATAGAACTTCACGTGATTGATTCAGAGGTTTCCCATGGTGTCAAGATCTTCTCTGATCTTTGAAGATTTGATGCTTCTTGGAGTATAAGATGAGAAATTCATCTCTTGGGCGACGAGCAAATGAAAAGGAGACAGGGAAAAGGACGATCTTTTGCTCAAAATGGAGGAATCGAGCCTGCACATAGCTAAAGAGAGTTGCAAATTAGTATAAAAATTGAAAAGGAGGGGAGTGAAGGAGGTGGCTGCGGAGAGTATAAAGCTAAATTGTTTTTGTCTCTAGGGTTATGGAGTAAGAGAATGGGCCATAGGGTTTAGTAGCTGAAAATTAAAGGTTAAACTACCAAAAGAGACATACCTCCTTACCATATTTACTAATTCTCCCACTACTTTATTTTAATTACTTAATATACCACATGTAAACACCTTGATACATCGCTCCAGGTCGTGATACATCGCGTCACCTCGTGATATATCGCCCCGATGTATCAAATGTAATTATCCAGAGGTGAGGCGATGTATCACACCTTGGGGAAATGTATCACGCCTTGGGACGATGTATCAGAGCGAAATGAGGTGGGAAAAAGAGTAATTAGCTCCCAAAGATGTGTGTTTTATGTAAGTTACCCAAAATTAAAATGCTAATGCACTTTGAGTTGGCTAATTTGAGCTGATTTTTAACATATTTGATATGGAATATGGGCTGAACATTTGGTTTGATTCAGAGCTCATTTGGGCCAATTTTCATTGCCTTTTTCTTTTCTCAAAATAATTTCTTTGGGCTTCCTCTTCTTAATAATTTAACCAAGATATATAATATATAGCCAAATGAAAAATATGAAAATTATAATTTAGAAAAAATACACCTATAAAATATTAGTAAAGTAATAACTAGAATAATAAAATTAATAATAATTATTATAATTAGCACAAACATCGATAATAGTAGACGATAACAAAAATGAAATAATAGTGATAAATAACTTAACTATAATGACGATACTAATGTTATATTTATTTATTAATAACCAGAGTAGTAAAAGGTAATATGAGAATAATCATAGTAAAAATAGTAAAATTATAGTAATAGTTAAAAACATAAATTATTAATGACTAGGAAGCATAAGGAAATAAATTAGAGAAAAGGTGGGACAAAATTGGGTGTCAACACTAAGTTCATGCAGTTGGGCATTTCAGAACAGGCTGGAGTGTTGGCCTGTATTGAGGTCAAACCCACATTTATAGAGGATATCAAGGCCAAATAGTTTAAGGACATGCAGTTGAACAAGCTACGGAACAAGGTGTTGTCTGGGGATGCCCTGAACACCATACTTGACGCGTATGGGGTACTGAGTTTCAGAGGATGGATTAATGTTCCTCGGGTTGATGATTTAGTTCAAACTATGTTGGCAGAAGCTCATGGTTTGCGGTACTCGATTCATCCAGGCGTAATCAAAATATACCGGGATCTAAAGTGACTTTATTGGTGGACTGGGATGAAGAGGGACATATCCTAATATGTGTCTAAGTGTCAAAATTATCAGCAAATGAATTATGAGCACCAAAGACCTACATGATTTCTTCAGAGGATGCCCATTCCTGAATGAAAGTGGGAATGTATAGCCATGGATTTCTTGGTGGGTTTTCCTAAGACCTTGGAAAAAATATGACTCCATTTGGGTCATCATAGACAGGCTGACCAAGTCAGCTCATTTCATTCTGGTCAAGGTGGATTACATTCACTGCAGTTGGCCAAGATTTATGTCAAGGAAATAATGAGATTACATGGGGTTCCTGTAATGACCCTTCCGGTCATTTACACGTTTTCGCCTTTCTTGTACCATTAGAGCTTACTTGTAGCGGCCAAAGTCATTTATGGCTTGTCGGGACCGGTAGTTCGGTGCCTGGGCCATTTGTTTGGTCTTTATGGTCGTTCCTCATTTTAGAGCTTCAAATTTGGAAATCGTTGACTTCCGACAACATTCTTGGTAATATCAAAGAATTAAACCAAGGTTCTAGGTCAAAGGAATCCCTTACTCAAAAGTTTGAGTTAAAGAAATGCCTCGTGTAACACCTCGCCCGTTTGGAAGGTTTAAAGTAACCCGTGACTTTGGGGTAAGACTAATAGTGTCTAATATACTAAGAAGGATGTGTTATGAGGTATTGTAATGAAAAAATGGTCGTATGATAAGTTTTGAAGTCAAGCAAGTTGCGAAACAAAAGTCGGAAAAAGTTATTGTATATTAATTTAAGGAATTCTCTTCAAATTTGGGTTAAATGTCTTGGGGTGTTTCTCCATATCTATAAAGATTTAGTGGGCCCCCAATATACCAAATCGAAGTTCTACAAGACTAGTTTCCAACGCACTAAACCGTTCGTCCATACGACTTCAGAATAGAGAGATATTCACATTTTTGTAAGACTGCACAAGCAGGCACGTCAAAGTGGGGGCCACGTCCTAAGTCGGTTCAGCTTATAAAAGCTGATTTATCCTTTGTTTTAACTCACTATTTTCACCCAAAATGCACTTAAAATCAGAGGTAAAGTCCATAAATAATCCATGGACTTTGATCCTTTCAATTCGGAAGTTTAACGGAAGTTGCTCTACGTCGCGAGCTCGTCATTTTGGTATAGTTTTTCCCGTCGATTTCATGGCGTATCTTCGTGGGTGTTGATGCAGCAATCCAGCAGGTGTTTTCTGAGTATTTGGCAGTAGCTACGGAGTTATATTGGCGAGGTATGGATCCCGTACACTTATCTATTTGATGAATCAAGATTCTAAGCTTCTAGTCACGAAAAGTTGTATTTTTCGATAACTTGTAGTAGTTTCTTGTTGGATTTGGATATGTTTGTCATTCCTGCAAGGTGGAAGGTGTTTAATCTTGGAATATTGAATATTTTTGTCAAGGAAATCTCTCCCCTACGACCCTCCTTCATTATTATATGTTCTAGTATTATTTTATGGATTTCTGAGCCACGAAATAGTATTTTGGATTTGTGGCTTTGGACAGCCCCTTTATCTTGTTATGTTTGGTAATTGTTGTGGTGTTCTTGTTGTGGTAAGGTGCTGGAGGGATTCGGAAATTGTGCGATTCTTTTTGAGATCACATACGATATTGATTGGATTGGACAAACGTGAAGTACGCCTTGAAATAGTGCCTCGGGAGCTCGTCGCTCCTTGGAGATATGGTTAACGTATTGTTGTTGGATTTAGCTACCATTTGTTATTGTTATTGGCCTCATTTTTACGCTTTGGAGTTGGCTGGTCGTGAGTGTGACATTAACACCTTATCAATTGGCTATGGCTCGTTCTTGCAGCCTTGTCGATTCTAGCAATTGTTCCATTACCTTGGTTGGTCAGGCTTCATAGAGACGTCTTTGGGGATTCAGTTGAAAGTATTTGTTTTATGTGATTCAAAGCTTCCTGGAGCTGTTCGAGTCTGGACGATGCCGTTCCCGCAGCTAATCATCGGATGACAGGTAGGTTATGGTTTTCCCCTATATAGACTCTGCGTATATAGGGTATAACTGCATTAATTAGCATCCTTGGATGGGTTGTTATAGGTTGGTACCCCAGACCTTGTCTGCCTTTCGTCCGTCTATTTCATACGTTTTTTTTAGTATTCGCGTAGTAATGTATATTACCTTTGTGGTCCTGTGTGGCCTTGTATTGACTCTGGAACATAGATGGTGGGCTATTTGGGAATGTCCGCGAGTTCCGGACATAGAGATTATCCTTTTAGGTTGGTTATGGCTGCTGAGTAGCTATTGGGCCTGTGCAGGGCTGATGGGAATTGTTGAGAGCCGTTGGGCTACTTTTATATTTGTGTGCGAGCATATCATCCATGAAAAAGGTTTTCCCCTGCATGTTTTACTACAATTTTGGCTGTGAGCCACTACCGACAGTTTTCCTAAATTTGCATGGCCCTGGGGGCCCATTTTTGGTACTATTGATGATAGAAAAGGGGATTTTTGGATGTTTTTGCACTGATTTTATTACTGGTGTTAGTCTCTGCGGGGCAGAGCACCAGACTTGATTTTATTACTGATACTAGTCTCTGAGGGGCAGAGCACCAGACTTGATTTTATTACTGATACTAGTCTTTGCAGGGCGGAGCATTAGACTTGATTTACTACAGTTTTAGACCCGGTTACGCCCGGGCACCCTTGGAGAGGTTTTTGAGGCATTTTATAATACTTTAGTCCTGGACAGGGTCTGTGCATGCATACTTGAGGCTGGGTCTCTATCTTGATCCCGGACTTGCTTCCGGATGACATGTCTTGATATTGAGTTTTAGTATGGGGTCAGGGACCTCCATGGACCTTGCCGCTCCGGGCCTGGGGCTTCGGGCTGCGTGCGCTGGAGGGAAGGGTATACAGTGGGGTAGAGGTATACAGGCTGAGTCCTTCCATGGAACCTACCTGATGGGCCCGATTGGCACCGGAGGAGGTACATACAGAGGTTCTATTTCATATCATATCATATCATGCATTGGATTCCACCCTTGTTTGCTGTGTGTTCAGTGTACGCTCCGGTAGTATGGGATGCTGGAGGGTTTGCTTTTACTTGATTGTGTTCCTCGGTTGTATGGGCGGCCGTTGGGACTGTAGGTGGACTATATTTACTCCTGTCTTTATTTAGAGCTTGTCTTGGCACCCGGTTCTTGAAAGATTAGTGATGGCTAGCTTGTTGAGGTTTTGGTTGTGGGATTTTTGATTATTGAGAGGGCTTTGGAGTCTTATCTTATTGAGGCACTTTTGTGTGGCCTTCTGAGCAGTGTGTGAGACTCTGGTTCTATTCTTGTGGGAAGCTGAGTGGTATCTCTCGGTTATTGTGGCCTAGTTATTTCATCCTAGGGTTGTACTTGTGAGGTAATTCCCTGGTTATGCTATCATATGATTGGATTGGGGTAATGATTTCCTTATACTGGTTGATTCCATTTTGAGTATGTTAGACTACTCTCCGTCTTTTCCTTCCACTTGAGGTTACCGGTATACCGCCATTTTCTCAACTCTCTCTCTACTTACTTATATTGTTGTGCAAGAACTCCAGGTGCGTTCTCCTTTCCTTCACCTGTGATTCTGTGTAATTGTATCTCTGTGATAGCATGTGTTACTTGAAGATCTTGGTTATTGATGATCTGTCTAGCTCCTTGTGCCTTGCTTATGGCTTCAGTGACTGCTTTCTTGCTATCTGTTACTTACTGCTTCTATATCTTATATGCGCTCAGTCGTCCTATGATACCTACTGAGTACCCGTGGTTTTGGTGCTCATACTACACTTCTGCACTTTTTTGTGCAGATATTAGCTGAGCTTTCACCGTTGATCACTTTGGAGACTCGTGCAACTTTTGGATCTTTGAGACTAGGGTGAGCGCCTGACGATCGGAGCTTGTCTACATCTCATCTGTTGTACTGTTGCTCCTTTTACTTTCAGAGGCAATTTATGTTGTATTTTGTTACTACTAGCACTTGTATCCTATTAGAAGCTTCTGTACTATTGATACCAAGTCTTGGGGTTGGTGTAGTTTCCTTTATGTATTTATATTCGAGTTTTGCTTTTGCTTATTTCTGCTTGCTGGTGCGTTTTGGTTAGCTAGTAGCCCATTACTAACCATTATGGGCTACGGGAATTGGTTCGCCTACTGGGGGATTATAGGTGCCATCATGACTTGAGAAATCGGGTCGTTACAGCTTACTATCAGAGCCCTGGGTTCACCGGTGTCATGGTACAGAAGCAAGTGTCTAAGTAGAGTCTCGTGGATTGGTACGATGACGTCCATATCCTATCTGCGGGAGGCTAGAGGGCATTGTTAGGAAAAGTTTCATCTTTTTGGCTCCTCATCGTGCGTTCCTGGCTCTATTGACTTCTAAACTTCGATTGTTTATTCATTTTGAGATGCCTTTTACGAGTGTGATAGCGGTTGGTGTCGAGGCTTCTATGCCTGTTTCTTCAATGCTTCCATCAGCGCCAGGACTCCAGAGTGAGGGTTTACTGCACTAGATAGTAGGTGTTGGGTCAGCCCAACCTCCGATTGGATTTATAGCGACCTCAGCGCTTCAAGACACCGTGGCTAGGACTCTGAGTCCTCCGATGGGTGTTTCAGTACCTGGTTCTATGAGTGGTGGTTCAGTTATAGTTGAGCTTCTAGTTCTTCAGCAGGGTTGTCGGTCGGTATTGGAGTACGAGGCAAGATTTTCCCATCGAATTTCATCTGGTATAGGCTGTTTTTGGTGTGGTGAGCATGGGCACTTTGCTAGGAATTGCCCCAGGATTGTGTATCCCAGACAGCCTGGTTGTTATTATTGTGGAGAGATTGGTTACCTTTATAGATATTGTCCCCGACGAGGGCCGTTTAGGCCTTTAGTTTCGACTACTCAGTCCAGAGTTATATCCCATCAGCTTGATACTCCTCTTGGTGGGCCAGAAGTAGAGGTTCCTGATATCGTTGCTCCAGGTTAGGCTTTTGCTACCTTTGACTTGTGATAGTCCTGCTCGCATTGCGATTCTTTCCCTTCTGTCATTTATTTTCTTATATGCCTACCTGCTATTTGTTTAAGTTGTTTGGCTACCCGAATTGTAGTATCGATATTTTATTTTATTAGTAGTTTATTCTTTAGTAGTGGATGGGGGTAAGTTATCCTTGAGAGGTGTTTTCCCGGAGTTGTAGCTCGTGGGTTGTTCTTGTTATTCTATTTCTAGTTGGGTTACCCCTGTTTCATTGTGATTCTGGACTTTTGGTTGGGTTTACCTTGTTGAGCGGTCTAGATGGTTGTTTCCTAGGCTGTTATCTAACGTGGCTAGAGATCCGTGTGATGGTTTAGTGTATTACCGGTAGTTGGGCCGGAGTTGAGATTTTGCCTCAGTTGGGAGATATTGGTTATGCTAGTGTGCATAGATTGGTTTGGTCTCCCGAGTGTCTAGAGTCGATCCTCTTTTTTGATTAGTTTAAGAGGTTGGCAGGTATGTGGGTTGTTCTCATAGTCTCCTCCACTTCCTGGTCCGTTGGGTGTTTTATTGTATCCCTAGCTCCAGTTGGAACGAATCTTGATCGTAGTTCTTTCGATGAGCTCTGGATGTTGGCATCATGATTGGGTCTTGACTTTAAGCACTTCCGACTAAGTGTTGATCGTAACCTCATGGTAAGGCTTGTATTTGTAGGCATTTCTGGTGAGTTGGGCATCTGGCCCACTCTTCTCCTGCCTTATTGAATTTGACGTGTAGCTATGAGTAGTAAGGTAATGGCTTCAGGTTCTTATTCGAGAAAGGATTTGTAAGGTTTAGTATCTGCTAAGGAAGCATTTTTGTTTAGTTGAAAAAGAAGGGAGATGACTCTTTGTTTGTGTTTAAGTATCCATGTAGTTGCCTGAGGTGGCGATGAAGGTTTGCTTTGGGATTGTGTGTTGGTGATTTGATCCAGTCGTCTACACATTACCGTGGGTTTTCCATCGATTGGTTTTTATTTCAGTAGCAGCTGTGGTGTTGGCAACTTGCATATTCAGGCCTAGTTGGCTTGGTTTCTTAAGGGTTTATTGGCAGCATACAGGACCAAGGCTTTGGTTGGCAATTTTGAAAGTCGGTGTTCAGAATCATAACTTGGCAGGTTACATCGGATGGTTTGTGGCAGTTTCTATTTGGTTGCAGCATCCTAGTGCCGGGAGGCAGTGGGTGCGGGCAACTTAGCTTCTTTTACTTCAGTTGTGGATGCGGCTATTGGCCTTGGACACCTAGTCCTTGGCTAACCTCTACAAGAGGCGAGATATTCTAGATTTCAGCAGTGTTCTAGTTAGTACGAGGTTCTTCTACCATGGTTGGACAGACTCAGCGGCGTAAGTTTGAGCTTCAGTAGTGGTGTATGCTTTATGTGGTCAGCTTGTGTGGGTTAAGACTAGCGAGGCTATTTTGAGCTCTGATAATACGTAGAGATTGATAATAGCCATTCGTTTGCCCAGGATTTGAAAGCTTGTTTAATTGATTCCTCCGGAGTTATTGTTTATGTGGGGTTCTAGTGTTGGTTAGACTCGGCCAGTATGGACGAGAAGTTCATTATGATATATGTTTCGAAGTGGTTGGTTGTTTGCAGAACCAGCAGAGCGGTTGATTCGAGCCAAAGGAATGAGTTGAAAGTATATGCAAAAATTTATAAGGCTAGATGGTAACTTTGAACCCCAGGCACCTTTTTCCTTTGCCTTCGGGTTGTTTGGACTTGATATTCGTGGCACGATGGACTTCTTCCTGAGGTGAGATTCTTAAGGCAATTTCACATTCAAATGGTGTTCAAGTGTTCGGAGTAGCAGCAGTGTTTTCTAGAGTTGAGAGTTTGGCTCATGGTTACAGACTTCGTGGTAGGCTTACCACACTTTTTGCAGGATCATGGTGTTGGTTTGGGTCTTTTGGGCAGATTGCCCTGGTTCATTCACTTTTAGCTGATTCAGACCTGGCACGGTTCAGTTAGCGAATTTGATGTTAGAAAAAAATGTTTGTTGGTTGGTTGGTGGTCAGTCAAGGCAGGTAAGATATCTGGTGTGTCAGTTGATGCTTCGAGGGTGGTTTGAGTGTTCAGCTTGTATGCAGATTCCTTTTTGTGGTGCTAAAGGATTCAGTTCAGAATTAAAAAAAAGGGCTTTTGCGGAACAGCGGGTTCATGAGTTAGAGTTTTGGGTTGATGGATTTTCTGGTAAACTTGGTACGGTTTTAAGGATTCGAGTTTTGTGTGTTGATAACCTTGGTGCTCTGTTTTTGATGTTGTGTAGGTGCTTTTCGGTTAAGATTCTCGGGGTTCAGTTTAGGTTGGCAGATCTTTGGAGGTTGAAATCTAGCTTGGCTAGTAAGAAATTAAGGCTTGGTTGCTTTCTTTGGTTCTGTAATATTGGGTGTCGTCCGGTCACGGAGGTTACCCGGGTTGTCTGAGAGAGTAGTGCGGGCATCGTATCCGCTATCCTTAAATCTCTGGGTTTTTTTCCTTCCTGACTTTCGAGGACGAAAGTCTTTTTAGTAGTGGATGATGTAATGACCCTTCCGGTCATTTACACATTTTCGCCTTTCTTGTATCATTAGAACTTACTTGTAGCGGCCCAAGTCATTTATGGCTTGTCGGAACCGGTAGTTCGGTGCCCAGGCCGTTTGTTTGGTCTTTATGGCCGTTCCTCATTTTAGAGCTTCAAATTTGGAAATCGTTGACTTCCGACAACATTCTTGGTAATATCAAAGAATTAAACCAAGGTTCTAGGTCAAAGGAATCCCTTACTCAAAAGTTTGAGTTAAAGAAATGTCTCGTGTAACACCTCGCCCGTTTGGAAGGTTTAAAGTAACCCGTGACTTTGGGGTAAGACTAATAGTGTCTAATATACTAAGAAGGATGTGTTATGAGGTATTGTAATAGAAAAATGGTCGTATGATAAGTTTTGAAGTCAATCAAGTTGCGAAACAAAAGTCAGAAAAAGTTATTGTAAATTCCTTTAAGGAATTCTCTTCAAATTTGGGTTAAATGTCTTGGGGTGTTTCTCCATATCTATAAAGAGTTAGTGGTCCCCCAATATACCAAATCGAAGGTCTACGAGTCTAGTTTCCAACGCACTAAACCGTTTGTCCATACGACTTCAGAATAGAGAGATATTCACATTTTCGTAAGACTGCACAAGCAGGCACGTCAAAGTGGGGCCCACGTCCTAAGTCGGTTCAGCTTATAAAAGCTGATTTCTCCTTCGTTTTAACTCATTAATTTCACCCAAAATGCACAGAAAATAAGAGGTAAAGTCCATAAATAATCCATGGACTTTGATCCTTTCAATTCGGAAGTTTAACGGAAGTAGCTCTACGTCGCGAGCTCGTCATTTTGGTATAGTTTTCCCCGTCGATTTCATGGTGTATCTTCGTGGGTGTTGATGCAGCAATCCAGCAGGTGTTTTCTGAGTATTTGGCAGTAGCTACGGAGTTATATTGGCGAGGTATGGATCCCGTACACTTATCTATTTGATGAATCAAGATTCTAAGCTTCTAGTCACAAAAAGTTGTATTTTTCGATAACTTGTAGTAGTTTCTTGTTGAATTTGGATATGTTTGTCTTTCCTGCAAGGAGGCAGGTGGTTAATCTTGGAATATTGAATATTTTTGTCAAGGTAATCTCTCCCCTACGACCCTCCTTCGTTATTATATGTTCTAGTATTATTTTATGGATTTCTGAGCCACGAAATGGTATTTTGGATTTGTGCCTTTGGACAGCCCCTTTATCTTGTTATGTTTGGTTATTGTTGTGTTTTTCTGGTTGTGGTAAGGTGCTGGAGGGATTCAGAAATTGTGCGATTCTTTTTGGGATCACATACGATAGTGATTGGATTAGACAAACGTGAAGTACGCCTTGAAATAGTGCCTCGGGAGCTCGTCGCTCCTTGGAGATATGGTTAACGTATTGCTGTTGGATTTAGCTGCCATTTGTTATTGTTATTGGCCTCATTTTTACGCTTTGGAGTTGGCTGGTCGTGAGTGTGACATTAACACCTTATCAATTGGCTATGGCTCGTTCTTGCAGCCTTGTCGATTCTAGCAATTGTTCCATTACCTTGGTTGGTCAGGCTTCATAGAGACGCCTTTGGGGATTCATTTGAAAGTATTTGTTTTATGTGATTCAAAGATTCCTGGAGCTGTTCGAGTCTGGATGATGCCGTTCCCGCAGCTAGTCATCAGATGAAAGGTAGGTTATGGTTTTCCCCTATATAGACTCTACGTATATAGGCTATAACTGCATTAATTAGCATCCTTGGATGGGTTGTTATAGGTTGGTACCCCAGACCTTGTCCGCCTTTCGTCCGTCTATTTCATACGTTGTTTATAGTATTCGCGTAGTAATGTATATTACCTTTGTGGTCCTTTGTGGCCTTGTATTGACTCTGGAACATAGATGGTGGGCTATTTGGGAATGTCCGCGAGTCCCGGACATAGAGATTATCCTTTTAGGTTGGTTATGTCTACTGAGTAGCTATTGGGCCTGTGCAGGGCTAATAGGAATTATTGTGAGCCGTTGGGCTACTTTTGTATTTGTGTGCGAGCATATCATCCATGAAAAAGGTTTTCCCCTGCATGTTTTACTATAGTTTTGGCTGTGAGCCACTACCGACAGTTTTCCTAAATTTGCATGGCCCTAGGGGCCCATTTTTGGTACTATTGATGATAGAAAAGGGGATTTTTGGATGTTTTCGCACTGATTTTATTACTGGTATTAGTCTCTGCGGGGCAGAGCACCAGACTTGATTTTATTACTGATACTAGTCTCTGCGGGGCAGAGCACCAGACTTGATTTTATTACTGATACTAGTCTCTGCAGGGCGGAGCATTAGACTTGATTTACTATAGTTTTAGACCCGGTTATGCCCGGGCACCCTTGGAGGGGTTTTTGAGGCATTTTATACTACTTTAGTCCTGGACAGGGTCTGGGCATGCATACTTGAGACTGGGTCTCTATCTTGATCCCGGACTTACTTCCGGCGGACATGTCTTGATATTGAGTTTTAGTATGGGGTCAGGGACCTCCATGGACCTTGCCACTCCGGTCCTGGGGCTTCGGGCTGCGTGCGCTGGAGGGAAGGTTATACGGTGGAGTAGAGATATACAGGCTGAGTCCTTCTATGGAACCTGCCTGCAGGGCCCGATTGGCACTGGAGGAGGTATATACAGAGGTTCTATTTCATATCATATCATATCATGCATTGGATTCCACCCTTGTTTGCTGTGTGTTCAGTGTACGCTCCGGTAGTATGGGATGCCGGGGGATTTGCTTTCACTTGATTATGTTCCTCGATTGTATGGGTGGCCGTTGGGACTGTAGGTAGACTATATTTACTCCTGTGTTTATTTAGAGCTTGTCTTGGCACCCGGTTCTTGAATGATTAGTGATGGCTAGCCTGTTGAGGGTTTAGTTGTGGGATTTTTGATTATTGAGAGGGCTTTGGAGTCCTATCTTATTGAGGCACTTTTGTGTGGCCTTCTGAGCAGAGTGTGAGACTCTGGTTCTATTCTTGTGGGAAGCTGAGTGGTATCTCTCGGTTATTGTGGCCTAGTTATTTCATCATAGGGTTGTACTTGTGAGGTGATTCCCTGGTTATGCTATCATATGATTGGATTGGTTTTATGATTTTCTTATACTGGTTGATTCCAATTGAGTATGTTAGACTACTCTCCGTCTTTTTCTTCCACTTGAGGTTACCGGTATACCGCCATTTTCTCAACTCTCTCTCTACTTACTTATATTGTTGTGCAAGGACTCCAGGTGCGTTCTCCTTTCCTTCACCTGTGATTCTGTGTAATTTTATCTATGTGCTAGCATGTGGTACTTGAAGCTCTTGGTTATGGATGATCTGTCCTAGCTCCTTGTACCTTGCTTATGGCTTCAGTGACTGCTTTCTTGCTATCTGTTACTTACTGCTTCTATATCTTATATGCGCTCAGTCGGCCTATGATACCTACTGAGTACCCGTGGTTTTGGTTCTCATACTACACTTCTGCACTTTTTTGTGCAGATATTAGCTGAGCTTTCACCGTTGATTACGTTTGAGACTCGTGTAACTTTTGGATCTTTGAGACTAGGGTGAGCGCCTGATGGTCGGAGCTTGTCTACATCTCATCTGTTGTACTGTTGCTCCTTGTACTTTCGGAGGCAATTTATGTTGTATTTTGTTACTACTAGCACTTGTATCCTATTAGAAGCTTCTGTACTATTGATACCAAGTCTTGGGGTTGGTGTAGTTTCCTTTATGTATTTATATTCGAGTTTTGCTTTCGCTTATTTTTGCTGGCTGGTGCATTTTGGTGATGTATTAGCCCATTACTAACCGTTCTGGGCTACGGAAATTGGTTCGCCTACTGGGAGATTGTAGGTGCCATCATGACTTGAGAAATTGGGTCGTGATAGTTCCACTTACCATCATATCAGACAGGGGAACGAAGTTTATCTCCAAGTTCTAGGGAAACTTACACGAAGAATTGGGCACCCAACTCACTTTTAGCGCAACTTTTCATCCTTAGACCGATGGTTAGTCAGAGAGGATTATTCAGGTGTTGAAAGACATCTTGAGAGCATGTGTGATCGATTTTGGGGGCTATTGGGATCAATTTTTACCATTGTGTGAGTTCTCATACAACAACAGCTACCACTCTATTATTGACATGGCACCATTCGAGGCACTTTATGGAAGGGGATGTAGATCACCCATAGGGTGGTTTGAGGTAGGTGATGTGAAACCATTGGGCATTGACTTCGGAAAGGAAGCTTAGGAAAAGGTGAGAGGTATTCAAACCAAGTTACTGACAGTCCAGAGTAGGCAAAAAGAGTATGTGGATCGCAAGGTAAGGGATATGGCATTTCAGGCTAGTGAACAAGTGTTATTGAAGGTGTCACCAATGAAAGAGATAATTTGGTTTGGCAAGAGGGGAAAGCTTATCCCTTGGTATATCAGTCTGTTTGAGGTCCTCGAGATTGTAGGGCCGGTGGCTTACAGGTTAGCACTGCCACCCAGTTTGTCTAGAGTCCATCCAGTTTTCCATATATCCATGCTAAAGTGATACCATGGGGATGGAGAGTACATCATCAAATGGGATTCAGTTTTGTTAGACAAGGACATTCAGTACGAGGAGGAGCCGGTTGCAATTCTTGATTGGGAAGTCCAAAAATTGAGTACAAAGGAAATTAGATCAATAAAGATTCAATAGAAGCATCTTCTGGTTGACGAATCAACTTGGGAAACCAAGAAGGACATGCGGGACAAGAACCCTCACTTGTTTGAGGATTCATGTACTACCCTTTTCTCTTTTATTTCTCATCTTTTTCGTGTCAGATCATTCGAAGATGAATGATGGATAAATTGGTATCTCTTGTAATGACTTGTTCCATCGTTATGGGTGAACTTTTCGTGCAAAGAAATGGATCAAAAAACTTTTGGGTTGGGGAGTTGAAAATTTTGGGCTAGGCCAGTCTCGGATGATTTTTGAGTGAGGTATGATCTAGGGAAATCTGGAAAGAATTGGGTAGAATGTCTATTTTGAGCTAGATTTCCTATTATCTATGACGTTAAGGAGTCCATAGGACTTTTCCAAAGTGAATTCGGGTGAGTAAAACTCATGGTATCAAACTTGATGTGAAAGGACTAGTTCAAATTGTCAAGGTTTGAAGGTGTATTGTAAAATAGTAAAATCTAGGAGGATTCCCGAGATTCTATCTCGGGTTAACTGTTATAGCATTTAACACACCGCGATGGTGATGACCGCTATAGAAGAGAAATTCTCACTATAGTGGGAGTCAAGGTGGTCAACCCCGCTATAGCAGGTGGCTACCGCTAAGGCAGTGCCGCTATAGCAGAGTAGGGACTGCTATAGCTGCTATAGCAAAATAAGTCACAGTAAATATAGAAACTTCCCCAAAAATATTCAAAAATGTTCAATAACATTTTGGAGAAGGGCAAAGGCAATTTGGGAGACTTCACATCAATTTTCCACCAACTTTTATCGTAAAGGTAAAGATTTTGCTTCTCTAACTTAGCACTACGATTGTTATGCTTTAGAATCGGTAGTTGCGAGCTTGGGGAAAAGTTTGGCTTGACCTAAGAAGGAAGAACCCGGTGTAACAAGGGTTCTAGGGTGTAGAAATCTTAGGTTTTGTTTATAATTACCTGTTCATGATTAATTTACCATAATTCGCTAAATGTATCCATAAAAAATGGTGGTTCTAGGTGAAGTAATGGTGGGAAACCCAGGAATAGGTGGAATAATCATGGGTTTGGCCTGTGGATTAAAATTTGGGTACAATTCGGGGAAGAGTTAGGCTATATTGATTAATTGTAGTATTATGTGGCTGTTTTTCGACTAAGGACAAGCAAAAGCTTCAAGAAATGGGAAGGCTTTGGTCTAGTAGAGCTTTCAGGCTAATTCGAGGTAGGTGATGGTTGTTGTTTTCCCAAGATACGTCATATGTGTATATTAACTAGTACCTAGTATTTTTGTACATTGCATATTTAGGGAATAAAGAATTTAATGTGAAATGATACTTTGTTGTTAATCATGTGCAATGAACATGTTTAATGCTTGTTGGGTTTACAAGCGTGGTTGTACTCATTGTGTCTGTGATTGTATGATATCTTTGATTCTTTGGTTAGTTCGGGTACCACACCTAGTACAGTTCTATTGGTTGGATTGGGTACCATGCCTGGTATAGGATATCTATCGGTTGGCTCAGGTACCATGCATGGTACAGGTTCTATAATAGTTGGCTCAAGTACCACGTCTGGTACATGTTGATTATACATGTTTGATTGTACATATTTATCTATTTCTTTATGTGTTGGTTCCATGAGTGAATCGGGTTAATTATTATGATGCATTGCTTTCCTATTGGTCCATGAGTGGTTGGGTTGCTGTGTTTAAATATTGGGAATGATTCTTATATAGATCGGGGTTGCTTGTTAAATACCATAGTTGATGTCTTGGGGATCCTTGGGTGGTCCAGGTACTTAAAGGTTAGGTTGAATCTTATCTGAAATTGTTCTTGTGGTGGTTTGTGGACATGGTATATGTGGTTATTAAGTTAATTAATAACTGAGAGTCTTATTTATACTCATCGGTTGGGATTTACATGTTCTATTTAGTTTTACTATGTTTTAGTTATTTGTTCACATCTCGTATGTTTAGAGCTGGCCAATGATATTACCAGTACACTTTATTTTATGTACTGATACTGCACTTGCTCTTCTTTTGTGAGTACAGGGCATATTCTGGCGGCTGCTACGTGACCTCTGCTATAGTTCTGACGTTCCAGAATTCAAGGGTGAGCTACTTCTTTTGGGCTACCATGGGTTCATCTAGTTTACTTCTAGTCTATTATTTTGTACTCAAACTTCTTATTTGTTGGGTTTGTATCTCTATACTTTAGACTTAGTAGATATTTTGGTACACGACTTTCAAATTCTAGGGGTATTTTTGCATTGATATTGTTTATTTAAAACTTATAGACATGAGATCCTTCTTTTATTTATGAAACTGATTTTTAATTGTTTAACTTAGTGAAGTATTGGCTTGGTTACTTGGTTCGCTCATCGGGGGGTTTGGGTGGGTGCCACTCGCAGTGGTTAGGTCATGACATTAACCATGCTAATGAATACATTAGAACTCTTATATTACTAATACCATGGATTTCCATGTAGTAGTGTAACGATCCTTTTCGTCGTTATGGGTGAGCCAATAGTGCAAGAAATCAAGTTGGAAATTTTTGGAACTGGAAGTTTGGATTTTTAGGCTAGGCCAGTCTTGGATGAAATGCTAGCAAGGTGAGCTCTAGAGAAATCTGGGGAGGGATTGGGTTAAGTTGTTAAATTTTAGGTTATTTTTATTTTTGCTAAGGTGATAAGGAGTCTGTAGGACTTTTCTAAAGTGAATTTAGGTGAGTAGAACTCCTGATATCGAACTTGACGTAAAAGAGTTAATCCAGGACATCATAGTTTGAGGGTGTATAGTGATAAAGGTAAAACTGAAAGATTTTCTGAGTTTCTGCCTCGCCACACCCACTATAGCAGGTGACAGGACGCTACCGCGATGCCGCTATAGCGGAGAAATTTCTACTATAGCAGAAGTCAAAGTCGATCAAACCCACTATAGAGGGAGGAGACCGCTACGGTAGTACCGCTATTGTGGAACTGGGTCGCTATAGCAGGATTAATCATTGTAAATACGGAAACTTCACTAAAAATGCTCATTATGTTCACAATAGCATTTTGGGAGAGGCAGAGGTGATTTGGGGTGACTCCTATCAATTTTCCATCAAGATTCTTCATTAAGGTAAGTATTTCATCCCCGTAAATTAGTACTTTGATTCCTATGCCTTAGAATTGATAGTTACAGATCTCGGGGAAGGTTTAGCTTGACCTAAACTGGAAAATCTGGTGTAAGAAGGATTTTAGGTGTAGAAAATCTTGGGTTTTATTTATAAACTGTTTATTCATGATTATATTACCGTAATTCGCTATTGTAATCATAAAATTAGTAGTCCTAGGTGAATTATTGATGGAAAAGTCTTAGGTCAGGTGGAATGATCATGAGTATGGCTTGGGGGTTCGGGATTAGGATATAATATGTGAAAATTAAGGTCATTGGCTAAAATATTATTGACATTTCTGTTTTTAGACCAAAATCAAGCCGAAGCTTCAAGAAAGGGAAAGGCTCAGGTTCAGTGGAGCATTTTCGGTTTGGAATGAGGTAGGTGATGGTTATTGCAAACCAATATGTGTTATGTATGCATAATGATTGTCTCATTAGTATTACTTGCACAATACATGTTCAGGAAAAAGGAATGATTTTTAAATGATATCCTAAGTATTAATCACATGCAATGAGTCTGTCTTAAAACCTTGTTGGTTGTATAAGTATTATATGCTATCATTGTGATTGTGATTGTTGTGATATCTATTGTTCATCGGGTTGACTTGAGTACTATGTCTGGTACAAGTTCTAATACTTATTGGTTGGCTCAGATATCATGTCTGGTACAAATTCTATGATTTCTTGGTTGGCTCAGGTACCACGCCGATACAGTACATGGATAAGAGCTCATCCTCTACATGTCATGATTAGTGGGCAACCATAAGTCCCCTAGCATGTGTGTACAGATTATTTGATATTTATTATTGTTGTTTATGTTGGTTCCTTGAGTGAACCGGGCTTATCTACTGATGATGTTCATACATGTTAGTCCTTGAGTGGCTGGGTTGGTGTGTTTAAGTGCTAAGGTAATTTCTTATGTAAACCAGGGTTGCATGTTAAATGCCATAGGTGATGCCCTAGGAATCTTTGGGTGGTCCGGGTTACTTACAAGTTGTGACATAATTATATGTGATCTATTTACTTGCATAGTTGGGCATGGTTTATATGGTTGATGAGTCCGGCTATTGACTGGGAGTCTTATTGGTAGTCTTATGGGCTTGGCTGATTATATGTTGTCTGGTCGTACTATGTGATGGTTGTTTGTTCATATTTTATATGTTGGGAGCTGACCGATGATTCTATCAGTACACTGTTATTTCTTGTGTACTGATACTGCACTTGCTCTTCTTTTGTTGAGTACAAGACATATTTCGGCGGCTGTTACCAGACCTCAACTGTGAGTCCGGCGACTTCTGAATTCAAGAGTGAGATGCATCTTCCGGGCACCTCAGTTATATCTAGTTCATTGTTCGGACTTAGACTTTATCACATTTGGGGTTGCATCCCCGTTCTTTCAGGCAGCTAATGTAGTGTTTTGGTACAACAACTTTCAGATTTTAGGGGTTAAATTCCAGAAGTTACTTTACTTTCGTTTTGAACTATAAATTCTGGTTATTAATGAAGATTGCTCAGTTGTCTTATCCTTTTGGTTAAGAGTTGGGTTGGTTCTTGGTTCTCCCACAGGGGGTCTAGTGTGGGTGCCACTCGCGACGGCTTGGGTCGTGACAATTAGCTATACACTCCTTAATACAAAATAGAGTGTGTAACTAATGTAAGCATTAGTTATATATAAATTAAAAAATATACCAAATAAGATATTAATAATATAAAATGTTAATGCATTCATTATTATTTCTAATTCATTATTATTTCTAATTCATTATTATTTCTAATTCATTATTATTTCTAATACGGTGAAACGACCCCTTAGGGTTTTTGTTGATTAAAACATTAATTGGATATGAAATGGATAAGATTAGAAACACCCTAAAAGGACAAAATGAGAAAAGTTGTGATAACAAATTAATGTAGGTGTTCGGAAACACTGTTTAGACTTTGGAAGAATTCCCATATGCCTTAAATATCTGATTTTAAATCTTAGACAATACTAATATTGTCCGACTACAACGGAATTTTTATATATTAATAATATGGATAAGATGGCAGGTTCCAATTTCTGACATATGCAATATTTCATTATAATACTTTTCTGCAAAATAATTTATAATATTCTGTGTTAATCTTTTCTACTCTTCATACCGAAAGAATGATTTACTTTACAGAATGAATTAACTTTGGTGGTTACTATCTTATCGAACATTGGTAATGCTTTTATGTAATTTATAAATAAGAAATCAGATATGCTAATTTATGTACTAGAAATTAAATATGCTAGTCTCTATAATGACAAATCCTGTTATTTTTTTGCTACATATGAAAGTACTTACTTGCAAATGTCATCACTAAAGAATCGAAATTAATTTCTCAAATTCAAAATAACCTTTATTACTGTAGTTTTTTGATGTCACTATTAAAAAATAACTATTCACTGACTTCCTCACTGAAAAACGTTCAGTGGTTATTCTTAAATATATGTTGATTGAATCGGTGAAAAAAAATTAGTAATGATTTCGAATGAAAAAATCAGGATGTATCTCACTATTTCAGTGAGAATCTGTTTCCCACCATGTATTTTTTCAGTGAGCTATTTCGGTGAGAAATGAGTGAAAAAATTATATTTTATAGCACAAACCTTCCAATGATTCGTGGTGGAAAAAATCTTTGTTTCTAGTAGTGTCATCAATCGAATCACTGTTTGCGATCCAGGATTCTATTTTCTCGTCAGTCTAATTCTCGTTCGCGTTCTTTCTTTTTCTTATCAATGAATAGATTTCTTTATCTGTATAACTTAGATGTCTCGTATTTCTTGAAAGTTTTTTGCTTCAAATCAAAGAATGAAGATTTATTTTTCCACCTAGTTCATCTGTCAAGCCAACAATTCTCTTCTCAAAGTATCGAACTGCCAAATCAAAAAAAATTGGGTGCTATTATATATCTCCATCAGACATACATAAAGCTTTTGCTAATATCCAAAAGTGAATACCATGATTCTTTGATCTATCAATAATCACAAATCAAGTAAATTTTGTTTTGATGGGATCAATTCAATAAAAATAAAAATTTAAGTCGGTCTTGAAATAATTCAGAGATGTTCCCACTCTTTCTTCCAAAGATATGATACTATAATGCCTAATTCTAATAATAAGCTAGCTTTAAATTCAAATGGCATTTCACCCCTAATCACAACTCGCTAAAAATGATTGTCGTATTCCATTTTATTTGAATTAAAGAGAATAAATATTTTTAACTAAGGAGTGTCATCCTTAAACACATCACACATAAGTGTAAATAATATACATATATGTTGATACCCCTTGAAATAATACAAAATATGATATTAATTTGAGACAAAAATAAATAATTTTTGAACCATCCGACATCATCGACTCGCTTGTGTAGAATCTTGAGTAGGTCACTGTATTATTATGGTCCATATTGAACTTTTTAATTTTAAATATATTATTTGATAAGTTAAAATTAAAAAGTATTTTTTTTTTGAAAGAGATCGAAAGTAGGACAATCGAAAAAGAAGAGGTAGAGAGGAGAAATGCGGGGTTGGAGATGTAGGGATTTCGGTTGGCGAGACGTTATCTTAAATGACAGGTCCGTCTATCCAATCATACTCCTCGTCGGTGCTTTTCTTTCTATATGTATTTCTGTTGGACGTTGCTACCAATCAATAACGCCTCCTATTAATCATTCTTTTCCTATTTCCCACTTTGTCCTTCACTGCAATTCCCAAAACATAAACCTCAAATTCCATATCTGCCCTTTAAATGAAACTGTCCATTCCTATAATCTCAAGAGCTTTAATTATTTCTAGCCAATTGCACCTATAATAATCGATTTCAAATAGATATTGCCCTTGTGAAAATTATTATCTTACTGCAATCTGTTTTATCTATGTTGCGTCAGCCAAGGCTTTGTATTAATTAATTAGAAAAAAAGAATTGATAATACTATTTTAAATTTGCAAAATACTCTATCTGTTTCAATTTATATAACATAATTAATGTTTTGAAAGTTGATCAAATTTTCTTTTATCAAAACTTATATATGTCTTTTAAATATTTTAAATTGTTAATTATTACAATTTATAATACTTTTCACATAATTATGGGAAGAGGAAAAGGAAATCCTACGGGTTGGATTGCTCGTGTGTTCAGGAGACAAATCCTATTTGAAATGGATGGTGTGAGTTTATCAAATGTATAAATTTTATTTTTAAAAAAAAAAATTTAAACCTGTTGTGTTTGAATTCATGATCAAAGTTCAAAAGTTTGAAACTTGAAATTTCAACTCTGTCACATAAATTGAGACAATAAGAAAAGTATTACACTAAACTAGCGTTTGGCCTAGATTTTCAAATACTTTTGACAAGTTAGTTTTAGGTGAATTTTCAATATGTATTTGACCATAGTGTTTGGAAAACATATTTCACTTTTTAAATATATATATATATATATATATATATATATATATATATATATATATATAAATATAAATATATGTAAATAAAATATAATTTATATTCATAAGTTCAAAAACTACTAAAAATACCCATAATTTCACACAAAATTATCACTTTATAATGAACTAAATAATATATTATCTTAAAATTATAACACAATATTTTAATAAAAATACTAATAAAATTCATACGATATTTTATAAGACTAATTTTCATTATGATTACTTCTTTTACTTTTTGGGCATAACTTGCTCTGTATATTGAGTGTAAATTCATTTGTTCTTTATAGAGAAGTTTGGTTTAATGAGGGGTTGGTTGAATAGATAGATTATAGTTGGAGTAATAATTAGTGGGTTTTAAAAGGACCCAAAAAGTAGATTTTGACCCAAAAATTACTTTTTTAACTATTTTTTTTGGGAATGTTGATTTTTTTATTAAAAATTGACAAATTATATAACCAAACAAATTTTATCAAATTTTTTCTCAAAAATTACTTGGATATCTATGGTCAAATGGGTCTTAAATATTTCTAGGGATATGAGGAACTTCCCTGACAATCGACAGTTCATTGAGTCACTATCTTCGTCGTTGGATTAGGGAATGAAGTATTACCGACGGCGAACAAAAAATAGAAAAATCTTATTATGGTGCATAGGTTTCTTCTACCTACGTGTAATTAATTAATTTTGAAAATATACTTATAAAATTAATTAAATAAAAGTATACATTAATAGGAGTAATTAGTCAAAAACAATTTTTTATATTAATAAATAAATAAATTTAAAAATTGATATAGATAAATCAATACAAGGTAAGTAGCGTAATATGTAAAATTAGAAAGATCTTATATTTCTAGTACAGTCAGACTTCTCTGTAACAACATCCTTATATAATACTTCATACCTCATTATAATAATTATAAGTTTTTCTGAAAATTGACTTTTTATGCTATATTTTATCTTTCTATTACAATTATTTACCTATAATAGCAACCGTCATTTTTATAATAAGGAAAAATTACTTAAATAAGTAAACATAGAGAGTATAACTACTTAACACAATTATAGTTTGAAAAAATTACACAACTCAACAAAAATTTCTCTTTTTCTGACAAATTCTCCTATTAAGATACACTCCTCACTCATCCTGTATTTTATATCCCCAAAATAAAATCTAATTTTCTCTCACTTACAATCGCTACCGCCGCATTCTCTTCCCGCCACCCCCGCTTGGCTGCTTCATCATTTTTACGACACAGAATAAATTAGAGAAGACACAGAGAGGATACTACAAAAGCAAAGTAGAAAGTGACAAGAAAAATATAGTCAGCACAACTTGGGATACAAAAAAAGACCTTCCTTTAGCGTATTGGATTTCACTTCCCACCTGCCCCTACCCCCACACCCCACCTTTACCCTCTTTAATTTCATCTCCCATGTTCATTCATTCATCTATAATTTGCAAAATTCACTGTTTTCTCAATCAACCATCACTGATTGTTTGTCACGATCCACACCACTGTGAGTGACACCCACCTAATCCTCGGGTGAGCGAACCATCGATGACCCCAAATTTAACCGTTCTACCAGTTCAAAATCAGTGTGCAAAAAAGTAAACTAGCAATAATCATCAGTAAATCAACTTCAAAATACTACCCTGCGAAAAATTCCCCCTAGAATCTGAAAGTCATCGTACTAAAACGCTACCAAAATCTAGAATGTGGGGATGCAACCCCAATATAAAAAATAGTCTAAGTCCAAAATAAGTGGGATACAACATAAACAGATAGAAATCAAGGCAGCTCGACCGAAGCAGCTCACCCTTGACGTCTGGAAACACTGGGACTACAGGTGATTGCCGCTTAAAGATTGCATGTACTAACAAAAAAATGCAAGTGCAGAATCAGTACACAACCACCGTGTAATGGTAGGATCATCAGCCAGTTCTAAATAAACAGCATATGAATAGTACAATAATCAAGTAAGAGTACAAGAAACATGTAACAAGCCAACAAATATCCCTAGACTACAAGTCTCTTCCTATCTTGTACCCACATGTAATCCACCTTTATATCCATGTTCGACAATCAATAGAAATTAACAATTATACCATTTTACATATCTCGGACCCACCCCGGGATCCCCCGAAACAACACCTAAGTGTTAAACATGTAACCTGGTCTACACAAAGACCAAACTCACAGATCAATAATAATAACCCGGCCTCTCAGGGACCATAAGAAAATATCATAATTCAGCAACACAACCCGGTCCACTCATGGAAGTAATATCAAAATGCAACAATGCAGTAAAGAAACCCCGTACCAGGCGTGGTACCCGAGCCAACCAGTTAGTATTTTCCGTACCAGGTGTGGTACCTGAGCCAACCGTTAGTATATCACATACTAGGCATGGTACCCGAGCCAACCATTAGTATAACCGTACCAGGCGTGGTACCCGAGCCAATCGAATATCACATAAATCCACAGTCACAAATAATGAACAATCAATACTTGTAAAACAATAAGCAATAACACCTATTTCATTTCACAAGACTGAAAACAGGACTTTTTGACATTTCTAAACCATTCCCTAAGCAACTCATACAGTTACTTAGACAAAAGTACACAACATACAATGCATACAGGAAGCAATAATCATCACCTACCTCGAATTAGTCAAAATCTCTACTCAGCCGGAGCTTTCCCTTTTCTTAAAGTTCTTGCCGGTTCTTGGTCTTTAGGACAAAAAATGGTGAAAATCGCCCAAAATTGCCCTCTTCTTCTCTCAAAATGTCTTGAAGAAAATCTGAACTATTTTGAAGAAGTTTTTGCATTAAATCCCATTGCTCAAGTACCCAACTCTTCATGTAACTTATCCCAAAACATAAAGGTAAATTGCATACCCTATCTGAAATGATAGATAGTGGTACCCCATGCAATCTCACGATCTCCTTCACGTAGATCTTAGCCAATTGTTTTGAATTGAAATCCACCCTGATCGGAATAAAATGAGCTGACTTGGTCAGCCTGTCAACAATGACCCAAATAGAGTCATACCTTCTCAAAGTCTTGGGAAGACCCACCACGAAGTCCATGTCTATTCTCTCCCACTTACACTATGGAATGGGCATTCTCTGAAGTAGTCCTGCATGTCTTTGGTTCTCATACTTTACTTGCTGGCAATTCTGACACCTGGACACAAAATCGGCTATGTCCCTTTTCATTTCGGGCCACCAGTAAAGCTGTCTCAAATTCTAGGTGCGTCATTTCTTACTTTCACTTGTGCCTGTTGTGTATATATTCTACTTGCTAGCCTAGTGTGTTTTTTCTGTTGTCTTCCCTCTGGGCTAGTTCCTGTGTGACTTTTTCGTAGAATTCTGTGACTTCTTATTTTTCTATTGTGTCTTTTACTACACTTTTATCTTATATGTGCCCAGTCGACCTATGATACCTACTTGGTACCTTATGCTTCGCATTTGGTGCTCATACTACACTCTGCATCTTCTAGTGCAGAACCTAGTGTGAGCCAACGCTACTAGCTCGTGGGAGACTCGTTCTTGGAGATTTTGAACTTTCCCGGACTGAGGGTGAGCTCTTGGAAATCAGAGCTTGACTTTAGTTTGTCTTTTGTATATATTGTATTCTCATAGTTTTGAGACATGATGTATATGTTATTTTGGACCCTTGTACTCCTTATGTAGATCCGACTCTTATACGCTATGATGCCAATTTTTGAGTTTGGTTTAGCTTCCGCATTGTATATATTACTCCTGTTATCAATTTTCCTCATCTTGTTCCCTTGCTTCCGCTTATTAAACTATTCTTCTGTTTAAGTTGATAGAATATGGCCCATTACTAACCGTTCTGGGCTACGGGGATTGGTTCACCTACTGGGGGGTTGTAGGTGCTATCATGACCGAGAAATTGGGTCGTGACATTCAAGGACCAACTAAACGCCAAATAATAATGATAACTCCTGGCCCTCTCAGGAACCCAATATGTGAAGAAAAATAAATAATAATTAAAACTGTAACAATATAATTCCAGACTCTCAGTCTTTCTTCTAACTTATCAACCACTTGGAACAGGTTCAACAACCAATCTTAAACAATGAGCAAATAACAGTAGCATATACCATTCTTATCCTTTCTGGACCGACCAAGGATCTCTATACCAACACCTAGTGTTAACATGAAATACCCGGTCCACCCCAGGACCATCCCCATATTTAAGTGTAGTAACCCAGCCTCTCAAGGACCAAAATAATCATTCACAGATTCAACAATTAATCCGGTCCACTTATGGAACCATCATCAGCATATACAGTCAAAACAAGTAGGATCAAACCCTTACCAGGCGTGGTACCCGAGCCAATCGATATAGAACCTGTACCAGGCATGGTACCCGAGCCAACCATTAGTATACCCGTACCAGGCATAGTACTTGAGCCAACTGTTAGTAAACATGTACCAAGCGTGGTACCAGAGCAAACCGTTAGTATTCCTGTACCAGGCGTGGTACTCGAGCCAACCATTAGTATACCCGTACTAGGCGTGGTACCCGAGCCAACCGTTAGTAAACCTGTACCAGGCGTGGTACCCAAGCCAACCATTAGTAAACCTGTACCAGGTGTGGTACCCGAGCTAACCAAATGTCACACAGAAATCCACAGTCACAAACAATGAACAATCAACACTTGTAAACAAACAAGCAATAACACCTAGTTCAATTCACAAGACTGATAACATGACCCTTAGACATTTCTAAATCATTCCCTAAGCATACAACTCATACAATGCTTAGACAAAGGTACACAAACATACAATGCATACATGAATCAATAACCATCACCTACCCTATTCCGGGTACACAATGAACCATTAAATTCCGTTCGGAGACTAACCCTGAATCACCCCTTTAAATATGCCATTAGATACCTTTATTCCTGACCCTCCTCCTAGGACCGAGATACAACATGGAAAAAACCCCTACCCTTGGAAACACAACCATAATGATATCCTAATTATACCAATTTATTTCTCGGAACTTCCATTCCTTTCACATTAGTTAATTACTAACCTCTTCTGGTTCCCCGAACCTTCCCGACATTCTAGTCCCTGGATTTTATTATCATACAACACCTAATTAAGCATAACAACCCAAAATGTTATAACACATTATCACAACTCCATCAATTCTAGTTTAACCAATTCAACCCAAACAATTCTCCTCCAGACTCCGTGCTCGAAGGCCTAGGCATGAATTCTCCCTTTCAATCTATACAACAAGTACAAAATGGAAAAAAGGTCAATCTACTCAATAATGAAAATCTAGCCTACCTGGATGCCGAGCATCTATTCTATGCCCTTTCTGGCTCTGTGAAGGCATTCCTTAACGATTCTGCAGGTCCGAATCCATGGTTTCGCGTCTTTTCAGCCGGAATCCCTCCTCCCCATGGCTCCCAATCTTTGGAGCAGCCTAGGAGGGTTCTTGGAGTAACCCCCATCTATTTTGGGGTTGAATGGGAGAGAATGAAAATATAAAAGTGATTTTTGAGTTTTTTGATCCCGTCACTCTGCTATACCGGTCCATGCTCCGCTATAGCGGTACCACCATAGTGGAACCTATCGCTATAGCGGTGCTAACTGGCGTTGACTTCCACTATAGCGGTAATTTCTCTGTTATAGTGGAGGTCGTTATGGCAGTGTGTCAACCTCTACAGCGGTTGACATGGGGTAGAAAGTCATAAATCCTCTCAAAAGGATCCATTTTACAACACATTTAATTTCCTGACTTTCCAGAACAACCCCTTCGCGTCAACCTCGTTTCCGAGAGTTCTACTTAGCCAAATTTGATTTTGAAAAGTCCCCCAGACTCGTTTATGTCTTAAGATAAATGGAAAACTAGCTCAAATTGAGACACTTTACCAAATCCTTACCTGAATTGCCCTAGACCATGCCTCACTCCAAAACTGGCTGAGACTAGCCTAGCCCAGAATTTTCAACTCCCATACCCGAAAGTTTTCTGACTCAAAAATTTGCACGAAAAGCTTACCCGTAACGACGAACCCGGTCATTATAGCAGATACCAATTTACCCATCTTTCATCCCAAAATGATCTCTAAGATGGAAAGATAAGAAGGAGCCCCCAAACCTTAATGCTCTATCATGACAACGTAAATATAACCTTACGCAAACCACAGAAACTTCCCAATCCCTTGGTGTACCCATCTCAATCAAAATTTAACTCACTCCTGCTCTATCAAGAAATTCCTTGCTTCGAGCTGCACAAGGCTAACTAGATTACCCCTCCCCGAGTGCCCAAGAAATCCGAAGACTCACCGAAACACCAGAGTAAAAGAAACTCAACTAATGAACAAAATAGTTTTTCCATGCCAAGGGGACTAGATCCCACTATGGCGTCCCCCTTCCCGCTATACTTGGAGTTCTACTAACCCAAACTTCATTCCGGAAGCTTCCTACAGAGTACTATGCCCGTCACACATCATAGTTTACCTTGCTCCTATCAACACTATACCTCGAGATACCACATATCTCTAAACCACACAATAGAAAAATTCCTTTGGAACTCATCCTAGCTTGAGGTTTTCGTCATCTCTCATCTTAGGGGGAATTCTACCCGGGCACTTACACCCTAACCAATGTTATAGCAAGCACACCCCCATCACCCAAAGAGTAGTGACACTAGGTATTATCATGATCGACCAGAGGGATAACAAAGTTAAAGAATCTATTTAATAGCCCCACTCCCTCCACCGACCCTACCACTAAGGATCATCAATAATCAACCAGCCACTAATCACCCTCATAACATAAGCCTATGAGCAGTGTCCAACACTACTCAGTCAATTACGGGTTGTGTTGCCAAATTCTACATGGGTGGTTATTCCCACTAACGGCCAATCATAAATTTACCAATTACCAGGACTACCATATCCACCCCTTCCTTTCATCGTGCATGGATGCTAAATAATTCATGCAATAGCTCACAACTCGATTTGCAATTTTAAAAAAATGACCAAGGAATGAAAAACAAAACAGGGTAAAGCAGGATAGGCATCCTGCCCCAGGCCCTTCCTCTATAGTGGTTATCACTATGCTACAGCGTTACCACCATGGCAATAGAAAATCCTGCTATAGCGGGATCGCCTTAGCGGTGCAGTTCTGCTATGGCGGTCCCGATGGTATAAGTCCATTATTTCAAAAATTTTAGCAAAGTGTACTCATCCCCCTTCCCAGTTATCATTGTCTAACCCCGTTAATCCTGCCATGGTCTTAAATAACCCCCAAGACCATTCCTGGCAATGCACATATTAAAACTTAGCACCCAATTATCACCAATCATAAAAGATTCACAGAAGGAAATTGTTCTCAATAATACATTCCCGCTATTCCACACGAATAACCCCATTGTTCCCATGGTTCCCAACCAAGTCCTGAATGTCCTGAATCCGAAGCTTCCCTACAGTCGTAAATCATATCCCCTCACTATCTTAACCAATGATGAGTCCCTTTTCAAAAGTAATATGAAATTTTACTCCACACACATAGCATTTTATCACAAATCAAATCATACCAGTTCAAATTATGACGACCTTTAGACCCACGATTTCACAGTAAGGCAACCAATCACATACCAACCAAGTAAGTCATACCAGCACTGTAACACACAAACAATTCAACTTCAGGCTACAACGAAATTAAGTCACATAATTTCCTCTCCATCCGTCCCATGGATGACCATTAGTCGATCACCCATGTCTTACCATAATTCCCGCTATTAAGCAATAATAACCCTTGCTCCTGGTACTTATTCACATACCAACCACTTGAAACCTAAGTTCCCACCAGTATATATATCATTTTCCCTTATCATTTTTATCAATGGTAAGACCCTCCCCAGCATTTTGCATACTATTTTTAACTTGAAACCATAAAACAAGAATTCATTTAATCATTAACACATAACCAGGTCAAGACTCTTCACTAATCACAAATTTCAAAGTAACTCAAGAAATTACACACCACACAATCACAGTCATTCAAACAATGCAATGCATTCAATCACAAGTCTCAAGCTATAATACTCAATCAAATCAGTTTCATTACATTTTATTCGCTTCCTGGATGGCCGTTAGCCGATTCTTCCATCCTTTAAATAGCCTCCCAGGCCAGATACCAATTGGAACCTTCCTGGTTCCAATTTTCCTAACTTGTCTTATCGCAACCGGAGTCCAATGACATCCTTCACTTCATTGAGATAACAATTGGAATAGAGAGATACCAATTGGACTCAACTCAGACAAGAAAGTAAATGAACCGCATGAAAAGGAATGAAAGAAGAGAGATGTTTCCTAAAATGCTTCATAGCTTTCCTAGGATTAGATGTGGACGTCAACACACCAATCTGCAGGACTCTATTCGATATTTTGCTCTTGTACTGGGAGACCGGTAACCTAGGCTCTGATAACATTTGACACAACCCAACTATCGGGCCATGCGGGCATCTATTCTAATCCACCAAGACAGGAAAACCTTTACCACCCGATCCAACAGGCAATGCGGAAAAAGAAGTAAACCATGAAATAAACCTTTTTTATACATGAAAATGTTTACAAGAATGCAGAAACCTTTTACAATTTTTAAAATCATCCCTCCCTAGAATCTAGTCTAAGATGGTATAAGAGCTACTACAAGATGATACAAAATGAAGAAGACTCAACTCCCACCATAGAAGCAAAAGTAGGAGTTGCTGGAGAATCACCATCATCCTGAACCTGTGAAACTATCACGACCCAGACCATCGTGAGTGGCACTCACCCAACCTCCGGGTGAGTGAACCATCACTTCCCGGAACTTAACTGTTCTAACAGCTCAAAACTAAAATGCAGAAGGTAAAATATCAATCAATATCAATAAAACAACTCTATTATAATAACCCTGGGGAAAATCCCCTCTAGAATATGAAAGTCAACGTACCAAAACACTACCAAAACTAGAGTACGGGGATGCAACCCCAATAAAAGAAATAGTCTAAGCCCAAAACATGTGAGTTACAACTTCAAAAAGATAGAAATCAAGGAAGCTCGACCAAAGCAGCTCACCCTTGACGTCTAAAAGCGCTGGGACTACAAGTGATGTCGTATGTCAACCGCTGGAAGATCGCTTGTACTCACAAAATAAAAACAAGTGCAGTATCAGTACACAACCACCGTGTACTGATAGGATCGTCAGCCAATTCCAAATAAATAGTGTATGAGCAGTACAACAAATCAAGTAAGAGTACAAGAACACATGTAACAAGTCAACAGGCATCGCTAGACTACAAGTCTCTCCCTATCTTGTTCCCACATGTAATCCACTTTTATCACCATGATCAACAATCAAGTATAACAATTAAACAACCCTCATTATATAGCCCGAATCCACCCTGAGATACCCTCTAAACAACACCTAAGTGTTAATCATGAAACCCGCTCTACACCAAGACCAACTCAAAATCAGATATAACAATAACCCGACCTCTGAAGGATCATAAACAATCATCATATTTCAATAACACAACCTAGTCCACTCAGGGGACTGACAATTCAATGCACAATGCAATAAAGTAAACCCGTACCAGGTGTTGTACCCGAGCCAACCAGTTAGTATTTTTTGTACCGGGCATGGTACCCGAGACAACCAGTAGTATATCCCATACCAAGCATGGTACCCAAGCCAATCATTAGTATATCCTATACCAGATGTGGTACCCGAGCCAATCGTTAGTATATCCCGTACCATGTGTGGTACCCGAGCCAACTGTTAATATATCCTATACCAGGCGTGGTACCCGAGCCAGCCGTTAGTATATCCCATACCAGGCGTGGTACCCTAGCTAACCAAATGTCAAACAATCCAGAATCCCAAATAATGAACAATCAACTTGTAAATCAATCATGCAAAATACACAGTTCAATTCACCAGACTGTTAAATAGGACTACTAGACATTATTAAATCATTCCTTGAGCAATGCAAACATCATATAATTACTTAGATAGGAGTGCACGAAAATACAAGGTATACAGGAAATACCACGGTGTATTGTTTTTAACTCACATAGTTGCACCTACCAGCAACAAGATGACTACTCCCTGCACGCCCATCTCTCAAATTATTTGAAGAAAACAGGTAGGTTAGGTTGCAAGGCTACAATTAGCCCAATAACCATCACCTACCTCAAAATGATCCAAAGCTCTACTCAACCCGAGCTTTCCCGTTCTCTGAAATTCTTGCTTGTTCGTGGTCTAAAAGAATATACAAGTACTAAATTAATAAACATAGCCTATACATTACCCGGATTACACCAAATCCCAAACCCCAGGCTAACCATGATCATCCCACCCTTTTCCCGGGCTTTTCAACAATTAATTCTCCTAATTCTACCATTTTTCATGGATATAATTAGAGAATTAAAGTCACATGATCATAATACAATACTTTTAACCATACCCAAGGAATTCTACACCTAGAATCTCTCTCTTTCCTTGGATTCTACCATCCCTAAGTCATTCTGAATCTTTTCCCAAGTCTACCCCTAGCAATTCTATAGAGTAGGGAAAGTAGTATGGAGCTTGGGGAGTAGAACCTTACCTTAGGGAAGAAAAATAATGCAAAATAGAAGAAAATCGCCTGGAATCGCCTTAGACCTTCTCCCAAACATGTTTGTGAAAACTGAGTGTTTTGAGGAATGTTTCTGCATTAAATCCCGTCAAGACCGCTATAGCGGTCCACTCCGCTATAGCGATACTGCCATAGCAAAGTCGTCTGCTATGGCGTAGGCTGACCATCATTAGCTTTCACTTTAGCGGTATTTTCTCCGCTACAGTGGAGGTCGCTATGGTGGAGTGTCAACCGCTTTGGCAGTTGACATGGATTAAAACATCATAAAGTTCCCAAAATTGGTCTATTTTACAACACACTTATTTTCCTGACATCCTAGAACAACCCCTTCACACTTGGTTTGAATGCCTCTTACCTTTTCCTGCACCTCCCTTACCAAGTCTACGCCCAGTGGCTTTACAACGCCTTTCTCAAACCACCCAATCGGTGATCTACAACCTCTCCCATATGATGCCTCGAATGGTGCCATGTCAATACTGGAGTGGTAGATGTTATTGTATGATAATTCACACAATGGTAGGAAATGGTCCCAATGACCCCCGAAATCAATCACACATGCTCTCAACATGTCCTCCAACACCTGGATTGTCCTCTCCGACTGAACATCAGTCTGAGGATGGAAGGTTGTACTAAAAGTGAGTTGTGTACCCAACTCTTCATGCAACTTACCCCAAAACGTAGAGGTGAACTGTGTACCCCTGTCTGAAATAATGGATAGTGGTACTCCATGCAATCTCACAATCTCCTTCATGTAGATCTTAGCGAATTGCTATGAATTATAGTCTACCGTGACCAGATTAAAATGAGCTGACTTGGTCAGTCTGTCATCAATGACCCAAATTGAGTCATACTTTCTCAAAGTCTTGGGAAAACCCACCATGAAATCCATGGCTATTCTCTCCCACTTCCTCTGTGGAATGGGCATTCTCTGAAGTAGTCCTGCAAGTCTCTGGTACTTATACTTTACCTGCTGGCAATTCTGACACTTGGACACAAAATAAGCTATGTCTCTCTTCATCTCGGGCCACCTGTAAAGCTGTCTCAAATTTCTATACATTTTAGTCACACCCAGATGAATTGCGTACCGCAAACCATGAGCCTTTACCAATATATTCGGTATTATATAATCAACCCGAGGAACACAAATCCTCCCCCTAAAATTTAGTACCCCACCAGCGTCCAACATGGCATCCCTGGACTCCTCAGATATTACCTTACCTCATAGTTTATTTAGTTGCGGATCCTGAAACTGCTTGGCCTAGATATCCTCTATAAAAGTGGCTTTAACCTCAACACTGGCCAATACCCCACCTTGTTCTGAAATACCCAAGTGCATGAAATTTGACTCCAATGCCTGAATTTCCCTTGCTAGTGGTTGTTTAGACACCCCTAAATAAGACAAACTGCCCATGCTAACTTTCTTCTGGCTCAATGCATCTGCCACCACATTATCCTTACCCGGATGGTATTGAATAGTCACATCATAGTCTATTTATCCAATACTTACCCAGATTTCCCTAGAGCATGCCTCGCACCAAAATTGGCCGAGACTAGCCTAGCCCAGAGTTTTCAACTCCCAAACTCGAAAGTTTTTTGACTCGAAAATTGGCACGAAAAGTTTACCCGTAATGATGAACCCGGTCGTTACACTAATATTGTTTGAATCATAATTATATTTTAATAATTATACATAATTCAGTATACACATATCCTTTTTTATATTATTCTAGGTGATATTCATCCAAACACCACCCGACAGCCTAATCATGATTTCTAAGATAAATTCTATACCGTATATATGTTTCACTAATCGAAGTACTCAAGTAAATTATAACTTACCTCGAAACCAATCTGTTGTCATAGTATTCATATAACTTTGCACATTGCCTTTGATCCAGAGTCTCTGACAAAGAATCAACGAGGAGAATAATAGGCCCGTATTTTATTTAGAGAGTTTTTCCTCTGTGTTCTTGGCGTTCTATATTAGGAAATAGCCCTAGGGTATTTTTTGGAGAAAACCCTCCTTACAATAGGAGATGAGCTTCTAAAATAACATAAATTTGGAGTTCTATTTTGCGTCTCTTGTTGTAGGGAGCTTGCTATAGAAGCCCACTAACCGCTATGGCGGACTCTGCCTGACCAGGCCTACTTCATTTAGACTCTTATTTTATTCAACATTTGTTTAACAATTACACATTTTATCCCAAAATAACATTTCATACAATAAACTTTTTTAAGTCTTTTATTTTTATTGCGAAAGTTTCAATTACAATGCAATGGCTCATTATATCAAATACCAATTAAATAACTGTTCATCTCCAAATAGACATAGCAACATAGAAGAAAGAGTCCTGTTTGTGTCAATGTAAAATTTTAAAATAGATTACATTTAAGGTCGCTTGTTATTCATTTTTATTTGACTAAGTTATTCACAATACGATACCAACTAATATTTCCATGAAATCTTCTCTATCGAAAACCTTCAAAATGCTTGGGTGTGGAATTAAAGTATTATGCACGAGTTCAAATTATTTATCCCATAATATCCCATCTTGGGAAAGAATTTCATTTGCGTAGATTTTTCTCAAATATTTCTCGCTAGAAATTCGGAGGAGATTTTAACTTGATAATTTTTGGACCTTTCATACCATCCTTATCTGATTCACTACTCCTTTTTAGGCAAGTCATCATGCTAATGTCCCTATGTATTGGGCCCTCATTGATGAATGACTTTGGATGATCTACAATATCAGGGGGAATAGTATTAAGCATCGGGCATACAACACCAATGAAATTATAATACTAAATAATATATAATCACGGCAACAATGGAATTTTCTCTATGGCAAGCTGGCAATAGTGGGCCACTAGCCGCTATAGGGTAGTTTTAAAACAAAAAGAAGAGAAGATCACCCTTCACATTCCACAACTCAATTCCCCTTACACTCAAAAATCTCTCTGCACTCCCCCTTCTACTATGATATTCTATGTTAATTCTCTACCTTTATTGATTTATTTCTTTGCTTAGTACTTTTATGATAAATCTTTCATGCCTATTTTGCCTGTTTTAGCACAAAAAATAGGGTTTGGAAAGTAAGGGCTTGATTGATATTGGAGGAGAGTAAATCTGAAGCATATTGGTCTATTTTAGTTTGTTCTCTACATAGGATCTACGGAGTTCATGGAGGGTTGAACTCAAAAATAGGGTAGGGTAGCTAGATAGAGGGTTTTGAATGTTTTCAATCCCTCAGGTCTCGATTTAGGTGTTAAAACAACATAAAATAAAGTATAGGTGTCATGCATTCCAACATAATGCTCGATCAATGTTAAAACTTGGTAAAAAGAGACAAAAGTTTGAAAATACCATGGTTAGGAATAGGCTCTGCAGAGGAAGATGACTTCTCTACAACAAAAGTTTTTTTCTCCAGTGGGTTCGCCATAGTGAATACAACCCTGCCATAATGACTGAGTCCATGTTGGCAATCTTTTTCTTTCTACAGCAACCTTGCTACAGCAAAAATGCAGCCACTGCAATGGAGGTCCTGAGACTAAATCAAAGTTTTAGAGGGGATTAAATTCTTTAACTGTTTTCCTACAGCTCCCTCTGTTTATGCTTAACTTCCTATCATTTGATCATTGAAGACATTCCCTAACGTAGCTACTTTTTATAGGTACTACTTTTATCATGGTTGGAAGAGACAATGTCCCTAACGATAGGTTTGTCAATGACCAATGCAAGCGGAGGTTCATGGAGAGAAAGGTCAAGGGCCTTATTCATGAGAGGGCCTTTATCATAGAGGGCATGACAGATAAGGCGCTTGAGTTCTTATTCCCAGTTATAGGAGATAGGGTTGATGATGTTAGTGGAGGAGCTTTGTAGCTATACTGATAACTGGGTGAGAGAGTTCTATTTCATGCTCCCTACCATCAATTGGACAAGCCTAGACCAAATAATCTACATTTAGGTTGAAAACATCAGGGTTGGAGCGAAGGTAATTAATGAAGCTCTGGGTTGCCTAATCCCCTGGAGGCTAAGTTTAAGGCAATATATATATATGGCAATGGGAAATGCTAGTGGATACTCAAGTAGGGCAACACAAGATGGGTCAGACCACTTGGGTCAATATCCATACAGGGATTAAGAGAACCCATTTCACTCCTGATGCTCAGAGGTGGCTAAACTTGGTTGGTAGAAGGGTTTGCCCTTCCAACAATATTAGTGATATGACCTATCATTGGGCCTTGGTGGTGACTTGTATACTAGACAGAGTACCAGTGAATATGGGGGCACAGGTGGTGGAGAAGTGGAGGTACTTTTCTATGAAGAGTGAAGTGAGTTTCTTATTCCCCTCTCTATTTACTACTCAGTGTACATAGACAAAGGTTCCCAAAGAGATGATAGATCATAAAATTGAGCGTGACGTGGCCTTTGATCCATTAAGGATGAAGGGTGCACCAGGGTATAACAAGAAGAGAAAGGTAAGCTCAAAGGGAGAGGGTAGTGATAACCAGGGGTGTGGAAATGAGGATGGCCCTTCACTGCATGTGGGTCCTCTTGAGTGTATTGAGGCAAATATGACTGCTATAAGGGAGTTCCTGAGGGGATTTCCTATGACTCCCCAAGAGTTTGCTTCGTCGAGTGTTGCTGCTAGTACTACAGATGCTCTTCATGGTGCTTTTAAGTCCCAAGTCCAAGCTCATGGGAGCTCTAGGCGGACTTGGATGCTAAGAAAAATAAGAGGCATTTACGAGATAAGCTACTGGTCCAAGTGTGGAAGAGGGTCAAGACCCTCGTAAAGGCCCTAGCCTCACGTGAGAAGATCCCTAAAGTAACAATGGAGAATGCCCAGAAGTTCTCCTTCCTAAGTGGGATGGAAAGAGAGTATCAGCTACTCAGGCATTAGCGGTGATAGAGCAACCAGTTAGGGAGCGGCATGATGCATCTCTCCTCATTCCCATTGCTTTCAGATTTGGTGATGTAACATCCAAAAATCTAATCTAAGATCCCAACTATTAATCATATGTTGTTAGACTTGAACTCGATTAATTTTCTTTGTGTCTAAGTATTAAGTTCAATTCTTAAGTTTTGAAGGTGTATTAGATATGAATTAAAGTCATAAAGAACCTCTAGCTCAAAGTTAAGTTGACAACCTTTCTACCGATTTAGTTTTCATGTAAGTTCTTACTAGGGTCAATTTCAAACAATCACTGCTCTTAAAATATAAATATTTAGTTGGCCTAGTACCCACCAAATCAAAGATCTTTGAGTCTTATTTTTAACTCCACCGACCGCTCATTAATCCAAATTCACAAATAAAAAGTCATGAGCATTTTAGTGAAGCTTTATTAAGATGTCAAAAATCCGACAACCGTGGGAAGGGCTGACAGCCATGAAAGGGCCAATGACTTGGCCCATGGCCCATAGGACCAGCTATGAGGACCACACATTAAGCTTTAAAATCCCTCGAGAGACTGTTGGTTCAAGCCATGACCCATAGTCTACCCTATGGCTCTTGGGATGGGCCATCTGGTGAGTTTTCTACACTTTTTTTAGCAGTTAAGTTGGGGGTTATTTGATCCTTTCCCTACCACAGAACTTTCCCCAGGTATGTGTCTATTCATGAGGGTTTTGTTTTACCCTTATGCCCAAAACCTCAAGTTTTACTTTGAATTTATGAAATTATAAAATTAGAGTTCTTACCCAATTATGAGTTTTCCTGTAAATTTGATTTACTTCCATTATAGTATGATTTCTAATCCTTAATGCATGATTTTATATGAGTTTTCATAAGTATTTCTTAATCCTATGATTTGAGAATAAACTTAGCATGATTTAACCTTACTATATATTTTCAAGAAAAATTGGCATGTTCAGATAACATGACCTCAAGTATTTAGAAATATAGCATGCCTAGTTCCTCAAGTTATGAAATTTAGCAAGAGCATGTTTTGAACTAGTACCATGCTCTACCTTCAAGAATTATGTTTCCATGAGTAATATGACATCTAGATATGTCCATATGATTTATGAACAATTTTAACATTTAGATATGTCACATGATATGTATGAGCTATATGATATATTTTGGGAGTAGTATTTAGCACTGAGCTGATGAGAGTTCTAGATAACCCAAGTACAGAACTATGTTGCCAGCATAGGTATGATTTCTCCCAATGGGATCATAATAGTGGTTTCACTCTAAACATTGTTTTGTTCCCCAATAAGGTACAGGAAAGCTCTGCCAACTAGGGTACAAAAGTTGGACTCCATGTAGCTCACATGGTCTATGTTAGTTATGAGAAACTCACACAAGAAATGGTTTCTAAGTATTTGAATGTATATGACTCTTTTTAAGTTCATATTTACTATTTATGACTTACGATTATGAACATACTTTCAGCTTATGATTCTACTTGAGTTATTACATTACAATTTTACTACTATTGCATGATTTCAGCTTTTAAGCATGCTTCAAATATATATTTTATCATGAAATATGCATATCTCACATGCTTTGTACATTCCACAGTACTGACCGTATACCTTTTTATGTTGCATCCTTTTATGATGTAGATTTAGCAGCCCATTCTCTGACTTGAGACTAGTAGTTTAGCAGCACCTCTAGTCAGCTTGGTAAGTCCTCATCATTCACGGACTTGGAGTTTAATTTTACTTTAGTTTATCTCAGTCTTCAGACAATTTAGAGTTAGTTGGGGTTCCTGTCCCAACAACTCATCAGTTAATAGAGGCTTCATAGTCAATCAGTCAATCATTTAGTTGTATCAATTTTCAAATGACTCTATATTTCAGTTTATGAAAGTTTATTTTATTATAGTATTTTTAAGAGCTCAGGACATATTTTAACTTTCACATTGTCTTTCAGTCTGTATCTCAATAGTATGCCAAAACATGGATTAGCTTTAGGTCACTTGTGACTCTAAGCACCATATTACGTCCAGGATGTAGGCTCAGGTCATGATAAACTTGGTATCAAAACACAAAGTTCAAGTATCCTAGGGTGTCTGTGAAGCCGTGTCTAGTAGAGTCTTGCTTATGGGTGTGTTTTGCACCACACTTATAATCAGGAGGCTTTAGAGCATTTAGGAAATGTTTCCTTTCTTTTATATTATAAATCATGCAGTAGAACTATCCCCTAAGAAATTTATATGGATTCGTGCTTTGCTCTAATTCCTTCGATCACGCCTTATGTTCGAGGTGGTGGAAATAGAAAAGTTCAAATTTCTATCAGTGTGATGCTCTTAGATAGAGTCATCAAAATGTTAAAAGACTACATAAGGGCTTGACAGGAGCTCACTAGCGTGTTAAAGTCTACTGATCCAAAAGCATGTACCCTTCGTACCAATCGTGAAGTTGAGCCTATAGTAGTATGTGCTCTGAAACCCCTTACTGAAATTTTACTATGAATGGCACCCTTAGCCAAAAAGTAGGGTTCACTAAGCGCTTGGGTAGTATAGTCACTCAAGAGAGTGTGAATTGATATGTTATGAGCCATAAGTAGTAAAATGACCCCAGAGCTAGATATTTGAATTTCTAAATGTAGTAGCTATAAGATTCGGATAGTGATGGACTAAAGTATGTAGCCATAGTTATGTATCAATAAGGTGAGTATTGGGATGATAAGTCCCTTGACATTGAGGGGAAGTAATAAGTTATGTATAGATTCCATGGTAGTATGTAGAGGAGGAATGGTTGGTTAAGATGACTTAGAGCATATTTAAATTAGGGAATAGGCTCATAAGGGCATGCCAATATGTAGAAAAAGGTTAAGTATAGGATGAATAATGAATGAGTAAGGAGTTGTATAATGAGGTAGTAAAGATGAGTAGTAGTGTTATGAAGAAGAATGTGCTTGTAGGCTGAAGTTAGATATGAGGTGTGGTTAAAGTCGATTATTTTGTCATAAATTTTTAGTGGACTAGTGTTTCTTGATTGTTATTTTGTAGTTATAAGTCAGTGTAGTATGTGAGATATTGTGTTGTTAACCATGTTTAGTACTAGACAGTAAGTCTGAATTGTGGATGATTACCGAGGTGGAAAGAATGATAGTTAGGAATGGTGATTCTAGTTTTATGGAGTTGACCCAGTAGGCCTGACCTAGCTTATGCAGCGATTGCTTTGATCCTCTTCGGTAAGGACTTGGAAATCATAGCTTTATTTATTGAAAAAAGAGTTTCGAAAAT
Organism: Jaltomata sinuosa; assembly: GCA_003996215.1. NCBI lineage: Eukaryota > Viridiplantae > Streptophyta > Magnoliopsida > Solanales > Solanaceae > Jaltomata > Jaltomata sinuosa. The sequence goes on from QJPP01002950.1 coordinate 157,528, forward strand.
CTAAGTTGAAGTTCAAAATATTTTCTCAATAATAAAAGCAAGAGTCGCCACTTAATTTTTATAAAGTAAAAACTAAGAAAAAACTTATGAAGGATTTTAGAAATCCAAAACAGATAAATGTTTCAAAATCGAGAGATTAAGGGTAAGGGTTCAGGTTAATACTCTTGGAAGGGTGTTAAGGCACCAAGGGTATCCGCTAACTCGTGGTTGCCTGGGCTTGTTTGCAAAATCAACTTATTTGACTAACTTTTGAAAATGGAATTGATTTATAAAACATCTTATTTTTATAAAGAAGATTGATTTTAGAGGATAATTATGAAAAAGGTTGTTTTATAAAAGACAATATAAAAAGGACCATTTTTTATACTCACGGAAAGAAAAGAGTTGAAATTAAACAAATTGAGTAAATAAAACAGTAATTATAAGAAAGTTTGATTCCTTTTTGGGATAATTTAACTAAGTTTCGCAAAGTTAGTCCAATTATACAATCAACCTAGTCAACCAAGTAATTAGAACAAGAAGACATAATTTAAAACACGAATCCTGTCCTAATACTAGTGTGTGGGCCCTCTTTAGGCCCACCGCCGATCTCCAATTTGGACTTAGTACGATTCATCGATTTTCAGCCCTTTGGGCTACTGTTGTTGCCGAATTTTATGGGCTTGGCCCACTCTAAACTTTGTTCAGTCCATTTGGACTTCTGCCGATGCGGATCATTTCCATTGGGCTTGGCCCATTTCTCTCCACTGCTGCCGCTGCTGCCTTTAATATTTTAGCCCTTTTGGGCTTATCCGAGCTGGACCATCAGGTAATGTTGGGCTAAGCCCAACTAGAAGAAGCAGGGGAATTTTGGGAGACCAATTGGACTCCACCGGATTTCATACATAGAAAGAGTAGAATAAATGAAGATTAGTACATATCTTAATTAAATTAAGTAAAAAAAAGTAATTTAAACAATGTAAATTTCACACTTAAAAGAAATATACCCCAATACACAGGTATTTATACCAAGTTAAAGCATATGAAAAAAGGACAGTCATACAATAAAATCACTAATTTTATCACTTAAGACATATACTTTGTAAGACTTGGACATTTTCAAACACTTATAGAGCCTAATCATTTTCCAGAAATCGTAAGGGGGCAAGGGATTGATTCATCTAGAGTATGTAAACACAGATATACAAAATTGAGGAGAAATGATACAAGCCATATACTCAGCGTACTCGACCATATTCAGTCACTCTCAACACTCAAAATTTAAATAGAGAGCATGCAGATTCTGTGTTACAAAAAAGGGACCTCAGAACAGTTCCAACATAGATCATTTAAGCAAGGAGATTAGTTAAAGAGCCTAATCTAGATGTCACACATTAACCACAGATAAATCAAGCAGGCTGAACAAGTTTTTAACATTTATCACTAGTACAACTAATTGGAAATCACATAAGAATACAAGGGGGAGGGTATATGAGAAAGCTATTATCATGATAGAGACCAAAATCATCTCATGGTCCATACAGGTGACATATAAAGCAAGCAGGGAAGTAATCATCTTAATGAAGATGAAACAGAGGAACCTACAGGGGTGAAGAGCATGCCATAAGGGGGCATGCCTCACCTCTAGTTCTCTTCCATAGCAGAATTTTCACACACAACAATCATAGAGTTTAGATTTTAAAACCTTAGGCTTAAGCAGATTCTAATCACACACAGTCATCTAGTATGCTTAAACCAACACAGGAGAAGGGGAAGGGAACATGGTAGAAGATAAAAGAATGATGGGGAAGGAGATGAGAGTTGAGCAACATATCTAAAGCCTATAACACCTTCATATGGAAAACAAGGAAACATAACAGTCCTGAAGTTTTAACAGGTCACAATGTTCTGCAAGTATTACCAAACACCAACTCAAACATAAGAAAACAACAATAAAACCTAACTATTTTATATGCATCACTTAACCATCTCAGCATTAGCAAAATAATAAAGAGAGGAAGGAAGAGGAAGACAATATTACTGTCAAACAAGGGAAGGAAGGGAGGGGGTTGAACATTCTTGCATTAGTAACAGTATGAGATATATGCTCATAGTATACACATGCTATATCACTTAATCAAACCAACAAACTATGAAAAGAGATCAGGACTCAAAGATGACCCAAGCATCACCTTAAATAATGCTAACAGTTCAAATATGCAGACTGATACCACATAGTAAGAAACAGTAAGAAAAGGAAGAATTTTTTTTAGGAGAAAGCCAAGTTCAAAATCTAAGGGTAAACAGGGTAGTGGTAAAACATGCTCACATCAATTAACAAGCATGAAGATCTGCACTCAAAATGCATATATGTTACAGAGTTTACTTAAGAATCAACAAAACCATGGACAACAAGACTCAAAATTGACCTAAACATCACCCCAAACATAGGAGAGTAAGGCTAACAATTCATACATAGTTAAGACAGTAAAGAGGAGAGAACAGGTTCAACAAAGAGAAAGACTAAGAATAACAAAGAGGGATAGAGTTATTCATGAACAAAATCAGACGTAAGTCCTAACAATAGGCTCATGGTCGAGTTTATAGCATTTAGACATCATATAAGTCAAACCTAAACTAGTGGAACTATGGGGTTTATACAGGGAAGGGCAACATAGTTTAAAATTATCACAGGAAGCTATTTAGACATGAGCAAACCATAACAACATTCAATCAATATATATAAAGCATCAATGCTTAGACAGAGTTAGTAAACACATAGGAGCATGATTATGAAAAGGGGGGTTGGGGAACAAACAGGAGACAGAACCAAACATTTCATGGGCAAATTAGGATAGATTCCACATCTTTTAGAAACAATCTAGGCTACAAACTTATGCTCACACTTGCGGTTTTAACAAATTAAACAAAATCAGTAAAAGACCATACTTCTAACACAAGATTACTACTCGAAATCATAATATTAGTCTAACATTTAAGCACATATCTTTGATACTAACAAACAAGACCAGAACCAAATTTCACCAAGGTTTAAACATTATAAAAGCAAAAATGAAAACAACAAAAACAGTAAAGGAGAAGGGTAAGGGATTCACCTTTTTTAGGGCAGCAACTCGTACTTAAAACTTCACCGGAAGAGCTTACCAGCACCGGACTAATACCCAATCCTTTAGAACTCAAATTTTTAGTGCTTTTTCTTTCCAAAGCTGACTGGTTACGTGAGGTTAGAGAATCGATTCTCCAGAACCCCCAATTTTTCCCCAAGGTCAGCTACTTCACATGCAACAAAGAGGGGGCTATTTATAGGGAATTGTGGGTGAAAATAGGGGGGGAAACTAGAGGGTTTTCTTTGGGGATTTCGCTGAGGAATTCAAATTCCTCAGCTAGAGCAACGTTCATATCAATAAATTGTATGAAATTTTACAAGTTTTACGGATTTCGCAGAGGGGGGTGACACCTGGTGGGTTCTAGAATCCTCTAGACTTGCCAGCGCACCTTTTGATGGAGAAAAATGGATGGGAAATGGAAACGTTAAAGGGGTTTAGGGATGGTGAAGTTGTGAACATTGAAGCTGTTAATGGGGTTAGGGTTGTCGTTTTTGAGAACGATGAAAGGGGAAGGACGAGAAGGGGGGGTGTACTGGATTGCTGAGGTGTTTTACAAAGCACGTTGCTTCGTACAACCAGGAGAGATGATGCGTGAGAGAAAAGAGAGAAGGAAAAGGAGGCGGCTAGGGTTTGAGAGAGTGGAGAGAAGAAGAAGACAAGCGAGGGGTCTGTTTGGTTATGTTTGAGAGAGAAAGAGAAAAGTAGAGGTGTTATAAGGTGGAGAAAAGGAAATTGGGCCGGTTGGGTCGGGTATTGAGCGGGTTAGGGGGTTTTGGAGTGGGCTGGGGCAATTAAAAGGGAACTGGGTTGAGCGGGTCGAGGTTTTTGGGCCCCAAACAACTGAAATATTAAGGGGGTTATAAGGGTATTTAATTAATGACCACATTTGCAAAATTTGGCCAAAAGGTTAAGGACATAGCCAAATTGAAAGTAAATTGATGGGATTCGGCTAGATTTTAAAAGATTTAGGGACTTAGGCTAGAATAGGAACAAAATGAACTAATTACAATTAACCTTGAGCTTTAATGATTTAAACAATTTGAAATAAAGATTATTTTTAACACATAATTACCTCTTTAAACAAATTATGAAATTAATTATTCAATTAATCTCTAATTTGAAATAATTTGGAGAAAAATCAAGCGTTTAATTTCTTAAAAGGATTTTCTTGTGAAATTAAACTCTAAAATAGTTCTTTAAGTAACTTATATAAATCCCACATAATTAAATATGAAAGATATAAATTGTTACTCAAGACTATTATAAAGCTGACTTGAAAAATATTTTATCTCTTTTTACAAAATAATTATTTCAAAAATTATTTAAAATTCAAAAGGCTCAAGATTAATTCGTAATGTGGTAGGTAAAAATTGGGTGTCAACAGATGCCCCTTCCTTTGGGTAGGGTGAGTGTAATGAACCCTGGGCAAAGGGATTTGATGTTCCCAATTTTTTTCTGACCACAAGTCCATCCTCGGGAGGTTATTGGTTTTAGCACGAATTTCAAGGAATCATGGCCGAACTCTGGTATTGAGTTTCCTACATATCTCATGTTACATGAGAATTCAGGCCACTTGTAGTTCAAGATGCTTGATTTTACGCATGATTTTTGAGGAATTCCAAACTTTCCAGGTTTCAGAGTAAGGAGAGACCGGAAAGCTGGGAAGTAGGAGGATTGGGGGGAATTAGGAATGCAACCAAGTTTTTATCATAGAGCCCGCCTACATATCCCAGGACTCAGGTAATTAGGTTGCTTGTAGTTTGACTCAATCGGTGGAAAAGGTAATCTTTATGTTAAGACGACCTTTGGCTCGGGATGAGTGACAAATAAATTGAGCTATAGAAAAGAGGCTTGTAATCTCTCAACTATGAATGTGGCGCGCTTCACACCCATATGTCAGATTTTACTTGGACATAATTTCTAAAGCTTGAGGTGTATCGCCACTCGGATTTGAAAGGAAAGAATATTGCTTCCAACGCGGGTTCAGAAAATACCCTGAATGCGGAACCAAGACCCAAAGATAGGAAATACCCATATGCCTTTTGATAGGGGTGTGGTTTGATAGTGGTGGTGAGTTGTTCCTCAGTTCGCATCCAAAGAGTTTGACGTCCCTCTCTGGACTGTGTCACAAGTTGCTGCTAAGAAAAAGTTCCACGTTGTGATGCATCCTTTTTGATGTAGTCCACACCTGTGATTTTTCTTTTGAAAATTTCATCCTTTTTTGGATGCTCTCGACAACATTCTCAAAACAAATTTGTTAGTAGTAACATAACTCCATTTGGAAAAGTAGTTTCTTTGTCATACCTCATCCTTGGGTTATGTACAGATCTTAGGTCGTGACATCTTTTGATGTGCTTTATACCTGTTGTTCTGGTTCGAGATTTTCATCCTCTTGGATGTTCTCGGCAATATCTTGAAATAAAATTGTTAGTGGTAAAGCAACTTAAGAAGAAGAGATAGCTTTGTACCTAATTGTTACATCTGTTGTTTCTTGAAGGAGATGTCGTCCTTTCCTGTCTCTGTCTTAGGAGATAGCAATTTCCATGATAATTAAACATGATAGCCTTTTGGCTATCAGATAGGATTGTCTGGTGCGCATTGCTGTTGTTGCGACTTAAACACTTTGCGCATTCCCGTTGTTACGGCTTAGAAGTGTTAGATTTGCGCATTCCCATTGTTACAATTTGAATATTTTGCGCATTCCCGTTGTTGCATCTTAGAAATGTTAGATTTGCGCATTCCCGTTGTTATGGCTTAGAAGTGTTAGATTTGCCCATTCCCGTTGTTGTGACTTAAACACTTAGCGCATTCTCGTTGTTGCGGCTTAGAAGTGTTAGATTTACGCATTCCCGTTGTTGCAGCTTGAACACTTAGCGCATTCTCGTTGTTGCGGCTTAGAAGTGTTAGATTATTCAATTCTATGATGGTTGAATGTGGTGATCTTTTAAGATGACCACTTTTGTAGTCGTTGCAATGGTGACGGTCCTCTTGACCGTTTGTGGCATCCTCTTGAATGGGATAGCCTTCCTGGCTATTGGAGGTAGTCCTTGCATATGCCTTTTAGGGTAAATCTTGCGCATTATCTGTATGAATGCAACTAGCAGATATTCCCTGAATTGTCAGGCATTAGGTAATCTAGCACATCATCCAACTTTGGATAGAGGAAGCTTACAGATGCCTTTAATTACCAGCTTTCGAGTAATCTTGCACATCATCCAACTTTGGATAGAGGCGACTTACAGATTCCCTTCGAATTGCCAGTTTTTGGGGGTAATCCCACACTTTTATCCGATCTTGGATGTAACGCAACTTACAGATTTTCCTTGAATTGATAGGCTTTAGGGTAGTCTTGCACAATATCAACGTGGATATGTCGTCGCTTATAGATAACCCTTGGACTATCAATTTTTGGTAGTCTTGCACTTTATCCAATTGCGGATATTATCGCGACTTACGCATTACCCTTGAACTTTCAAATCTTCAGGTGATCTTGCATACTATCCGGTTCCAGATATCGCTGCATCTTACAGATAACTTTTAGACTGTCAGGTTTTGGCCAATCTTGCACACTATGCAGTTTCAGATATTGTTGTGGCTTATAGACGACCTTTGCCCTTCTATCTTTGGGAAATTTGGTTCGTCGTCCGATTTGGATAGCGTCTTACAGACATTCCTTGGACCATATGCTTTCAGCCTCGACGGCAAGCGGTATTTGATTATCGGGGGTGACAAGGCCTCTTCCACTCGATCAAATATAATTGCCTCTTTCGGCAATCAATGCTTTTGTATGTATAAGCATACTTCAGAGCGAGACTTTGTTATCTCTAATAAGGGTGCATAAGTATCCTTGATGTCAGACTCCATCATCTTATGCGATATTGGATGTGAATATGTTGAATGCCAGATTTGGCATAATAAAGGAGCAAATATACCCTCAACGTCAAACTCCTCCATCTTATGCGATATCGGATATAAATATGTTGAATGCCAGATTTGGCATAATAATAATAATATCCTTAATGTCATACTCCTCCGTCTCACGCGATATCGGATATAAATATGCCGAATGCCAGATTAAGCATAATAAAGGAGAAAATATACCCTCAACGGCAGACTCCTCCATCTTACACGATATCATATATAAATATGCTGAATGCCAGATTTGGCATAATGAATGAGCAAATATACCATCAACATTAGACTCCTCCGTCTTATGTGATATCGGATATAAATATGTTGATTGCTAGATTTGGAATAATAATAATAATAATATCCTCAACATCAGACTCCTCTGTCTCACGAGATATCAGATATAAATATGCTGAATGCCACATTTGGCATAATAAAGGAGAAAATATACTCTCAATGTCAGACTCCTCCGTCTTACGCGATATTGGATATAAATATGCTGAATGCCAGATTTGGCATAATAAAGGAGCAAATATACCCTCAACATCAGACTCCTTCGTCTTATGCAATATCGGATATAAATATGCTAAATTCCAGATTCGGCATAATAAATGATAATGATATCCTCAACGTCAGATTCTTTTGCCTCATGTAATTTTGGATATAAGCATGTTGCATGCTGGATTTGGCATAATGAATGATGATAATGATAATGATATCCTCAATGTCAGACCCTTTCGTCTCACGTAATTTTGGATATAAGCATGCTGAGGTCGATCCTACGCAGCTAGTGCGACTTGGGGATGCCTAATGAATGTCATCCTCTTTGAAGACAGCTGGCAGAGGGACATAATTTTCGCAGGTAATGTGTGTCTGCGATACATGATGATGATCTTCTTGACATGCAAATATGAATGGCCCTCTCGGCATGGTCCTCTTGACATAGCCTTCTTGGCATGAAAATATGAATTGCCCTCTCGGCATGGTCCTCTTGACATGGACCTCTCGGCATGAAAATACGAATGGCCCTCTCGGCATGGTCCTCTTGACATGGCCCTCTCGGCATGCAAATATGAATGGCCCTTTTGGCATGCTCCTGCGATATGATGCCATACAATACGATGCAACATAATATAATATGATGCAATGCGATCTGTCATAATATGATACGACACAATGCTGTGTCACGTGATACAATATGGTGCAATATGATGCAATTCAGCTTGATGCAATGTGATACAGTGCAACATGATGCAATGTGAATGCAAAAAATGCGATGCCATGCAGCATGATGCAACGTGAATGCAAAAAATTATGCCATGTAGCAAGATGCAACGTGAATGCAAAATGTGATGCCATGTAGCATGATGCAATGTCCCATAGGGAAGTCATGAAAACATCACCTTTGGTCTTAATGTTGACTCTTTTATGGGTACCTGCGCTAAAGGCAAACGGTTAGCAGACATAGTGTCGCTTTTATCAGCGACTACAGTCAAGATTTGAAAGACTTTAAAGACAACGTCTATGAAGCTGATCAAAATGAATTTTGTTTAAAATGTGAGTGAAATAGTCGTTCCCACTTCCAGGGACAGCCATAAATACCACTTTTGAACATCGTATGTTCGGTGTGATTCCTAACTTGCCAGGAATTGGTGGAGAGTACCGTTGCTCTTTTGTTGGGTGCTCTAATTTGAAGCTGACCAAACTGTCCTGATCCCTATGGGGACTTAAGAACGTTGTCCGTTTCTCTTTATCTGGTTGTTTATGTGAACTACCAGAAATTTCATCCGCTTTAGGGGTTTTGCCTCTTTAGCCTCTTCCTGCTGTTTTGGGATTTTCTCGCCAAATTTTAAAGCATCTGGTCTCATTGCGTTTCTTTGAACGCATTGGATAACGCGAAACTACTTTCTGATATATTTTTGGGGACAACCTGCATCCACAGAAAAATTGTTAATTTTGTCAAAACTGGCCTGTGTTGACCTCTTTCGATCTTCTGTTCCTGGTTCTATCTTCTCCATATTCTTTCCAATCTCGGGTACTTATCACCCTCGACTCTCCCCGGACTAAGGTAGACATAAGGCAAAATCACATTAAAGGAGTAAAACTAATCTTTGTAAATATTTTTCAAACAAGTTCTTTGGAAAACAAAGAGTTTAAAAAGAAGATATTTTGGAAATGTCTCTGCTTGTCATGTCATATACTAGTTCAACGAACGTCCTTTACTCAAGGTCTTGACATTTTTGACATACTGTTGGCGGACTACGGAGGTCCTTCGTCATACTAGCTGGGGAATTTATATTTTTCAAGAAATCTATCACAGCCGGGGATTAATCCATATAGGACTGGGGATTTCTTTGAAGTAGACTCTGATCTCTCGGTGCTGGGGAATTCCTCAGAGCTTAATGTTGAATTCTTGAATGAAGCTTGGTGGAAATTTTGAGATCCTTCTCAAAATTTCTGCCCCAGTTAAAGGCTTCATAGCGAATCTCATTCCATTGGTAAGAGACTTGAGACTTTGTGGGGATTATGAGATTCTTTCTCGATATTCACTTTGGTTGCTCTTGGGCATATTCTGTATTCTTGCTGGGGAACTCTTCGGAGCCTAATCCTCTTTGTCTTCTGAATTTTTGAGATTCTTTTCTCAAAAATTCAGCCCCAGTTTCCATTTCCTGGGAGATACGGATAAACTATTGTGGCATTTACGTATCTACAAGCATCCTCTTGTCTTATTGGCAACGACCTTCACCTTCTGATTTTTTGAGATTCCTTTCTCAAAAATTCTGCCCCAGTTTCCATTTCCTGTGGTGATATGACAAAACCATTGTGGTGCCTACGTATCTCGTTGAGGCAGGAATCAGGTCAAACATAGTTCCCACACTCGAAGTGGGAGAATGATGGAAATAACTAAAGGGGTGACCGAGGCCGACACAGGCCGCCTACGTATCTCATTCTTGAAAATTCAGGTCAAATGTAGTTCAGGAAGGGGAAATATAGATTTTGCTAAGGGGTTGACCGAATTCGACACAGGCCGCCTACATATCTCATTCTTGAGAATTCAGGTCAAACGTAGTTCGTACAAAGAGGGTAGGGAATTTTTAAGCTTTTACTAAGTGCAAAATGATTACAATTAGAAAGTGCCATTTACAAGGAAAGAAAGAAAAAAAGACTATAATTAGGCATAGTATTTCTTCACGGCATCGGAGTTGATAGGCTTGGGCCACACTTGGCTATCTATCTCAGACAAAATCAATGCTCCTCCTGATAACACTTTGTGGATGACATATGGTCCTTGCCAATTAGGTGCAAACTTTCCTTTGTCTTGTGGGAGGAAAAGATTAACTTTCCATTCTCGGGATTGACCAATAAATTTTGGGAGATGATGTTTGTACTCATTCTCGTCCTATTACTATAGGACCAGTCAAAGATTTTGATGTATGGATTGAGCAGACTGATAAGCTTTTTCTTTTGTGCTTTTGACAAATGAACACCAACGTGGATTTCTTTATCTTGACTGTTGCCTCCCAGATTGACCACCTCGAACTCTTTTAGGTAGGGCCTCTCCTGGTTTCCAAAGTTCTTGGACTTCTTGGGTGTTTGTTCCAGGATCATGATTTCTTCAACATACCCTTCAAAATCATTGTCGTCTCTCTTGGCTTGTTCGTTAAGATCTTGACATGACATGACAGTGGAAGGTTTTAACTTATTATTACTGAAACCAAAACAAAACAAGTTAATGGTACCAAGTAAACAAAAATAATTTTGAACACTAAATGTTTTCAATATAAGGGCTTTCTTTGAAATCCAAAATATTTGTAACTATGGCTATAACCAGCATGAATTACGAGTTTGTGCCTTTTGGAAAGCGGTAAAATAGTATGAGGAAATGGAAAACATAAAGGGTGGGTCGCGGAGCCTCATTCAGACCATCACCATTTTTTCATAAAGCAGAGTCTTTGTCTACTCAGTCGAGCAGAGAGTCACGAGGGGAGTTTTGACCGAATTCTGTAGCTTTTTGCCGGGCTTGGCGTCCCTAATCATGGCTGCTTCAGGGACTTCTTCTAATATGGCATCACATTCTTTGAATAGATCTCCTATTCCACCCCCTAGATCGTCACTTGTAGGGAAAGACTGGGATGGATGAGTCAAAGGTCTTGGTAATTCTTGATCATCCTCTTTTTAAGAATGGTTCTTGCATACCATTCGTCATCAGTTTCATCTATACTGATGATATCCCCTTCATGATTTGGTTAAGGATTGATACTAGGGGAGATTGTTTGAAGAGTGATGACTCTTTGATCGATTAGGTTCTGAATTTTGTGCTTCAGATTGAGGCAATCTTCAGTGGTATGTCCAGCACTTCTTGAATGATATGCGCAATTTAGATGCTGGATTAGCAGGCTTTGGCTCGATTATTTGAATTAGTCCAGTTGCTCTCAGTCGCTCAAAGAGTTGAGTTCGGCTTTCAGCTAATGGAGTAAAGACTCGGGGAAGTCTTTTCTTATGATTTAGTGGAGATTTTTTATTTGGGCATGTTGGGGTAGCTGCTTTGCGGTATGTTTGTGGATTTGAAGAGAAAGACATTGGTGCTTAAAAATTTGATTAAAAGTTTGGGTATGTCTGTGGCAGTGGTTGGTAATTTGGAGGTGGAGCTTCGTACTTTGGGGAAAGAGTTTTATATTTAGCTCGGGCATAAAAGATGGGATAGGGGTTTTGTGAGATTAAAGGGTAGACTTTTTGTGGTGAAGGCTTTATTGAGCCGTATTTGAGAGAATTTTCCGTACTCCATGTATTGTTGGAAGAGTGTTCAGGTACCGTCGTATTCAAGGGAGGGACATGGAGTAGAGACCTTCCTTCACTTGGGGTGGGCAAATTTGCATAGATGATTAAATTAATCAGACTTCTTGTGTCTGTCATCTCATTTCTCATCTTATCAACTTGTTGTGCAAGTAGCGCAATCAACTCACTCTTCTTTGACATGAGAGTGGTCATCTTAATCAGGGAGCGATGTTCTCAGTATTCTCAGTCATTATTGTTTTCCCTAAGTTACGATCAGGGGAGGAAACTTTGTTTTCTCTTAATTTTGTGAGATAAGAGGATTCTGCTATCTTTTTTCAACACAGATCTGTTTCTTTACCTGTTGAAGCAAAATAACTCCAAGGATGACATGTTAGATCCTGTTAGTGATACAAGATATCTCACATAAGAATTGTATTAAACACATAAAGTTGCTTTTCGTCAAGGCGAATTGATCCACGGGTAATTTTGACTCGAGGGCTCAATGGACAGGAATTTGCCCATTGATTTTGGATAGGTGGATTTTATCAGGAAGGCTGACTTGTCGAGTCTTCAGCACTTGATGTATCTTCTGAATTCTTTGACATTTTTATCGAAGTGGGGAAATGAAAATTTATGTAGTTTGGACAAGGCAAGTTCGCAAGACTTAAAACGGTTCGAAAAAGTCTTTGGATTTTTCTGAGGAAATTTGAAGAACTCCGAGGGCGATTTTGATCGGATTTTACAGTAGGATTTTATCCTGCCTATGGGTTCTACAATATAGGAGTGGATCAATTCACCTTTGATTTGAGCAACGCACATAAGCACGTAAGATAATTATATCACATAACAGTTCATAACGCGTCCTATACAGATATATGACCTTTTTATGCCAAAGGTAGGCCTAACGATTTGAAGGATATGTATGTCATTTGTAAACGTTCCATCGCCCAAAATATATTTATACATATTGAAAAAATGGGGGTACAAAATTACGGAAAAAAGAATGTACATAAAAATCTGTCCCACGCAGGGGTACAATTCTAAACTAGGCCACTGTGGTTGGTCCTTCGTTCTCGAACTTCTTGGACTTCTTGCAAATTCCGAATGCCTTTCGGATGACAATCTTCGAAAAATAAAAGACTATCTAAATATATCCCAATCACGAGGGACAATGGTTCGTACAAGTCGACATCATATCCTTCAATTGAGCATGTAGGGGATGATTGTTCTCTCGGGCCGTGGGTCCTTTCGAACACAAGGTGGTCTTGCTAATGGACTTAATATCCCTTGGATGTTAAGACATATTAGGTTAATGCCTATTTAGGGATTTGGTTTTTCTCTATCCTGAGCTTCTAGAATAGGTTTCAAAATTGACCGGGAACCCAGACGGACAACCCAAGCTTGAAACAACAAGTGATCCTTAACCGACCGCGGGTCAACTACTTCACTCGTCTGTTTCAAAAATTGTGTGTTTTGTCAAGAACAACCGCATAGATTTGCTTAGTTGCCTTTTTACCCCTAATGCAGTCTAATGCCTTTGCCAAGGGAGGCGGAAGATTCCATGAACAGTTTATAAGTGCGAGAAAGTAAACAAGTAAGGAAAGCAATAAAAGTTTACTAATTATTACAATTCTGAATAGTTAGTCTAATAAGTTAGTTGCAAACAATAAGGTTAGAACCTAGTTGAACTATCCCCAGTAGAGTCGTCATTTCTGTTTTGATCCTTTTCGGTAAGGACTTGGAAATCATGGCTTTATTTATTGAAAAAAGAGTTTCGAAAATCTAAGTTGAAGTTCAAAACATTTTCTCAATAATAAAAGCAAGAGTCGCCACTTAGTTTTTATAAAGTAAAAACTAAGAAAAAACTTATGAAGGATTTTAAAACTCCAAAACAGATAAAGGTTTCAAAATCGAAAGATTAAGGGTAAGGGTTCAGGTTAATACTTTTGGAAGGGTGATAAGGCACCAAGAGTATCCGCTAATTCGCGATTGCCCGGGCTTGTTTGCAAAATCAACTTATTTGACTAACTTTTGAAAACGGAATTGATTTATAAAACAACTTGTTTTTATAAAGAAGATTGATTTTATAGGATAATTATGAAAAAGGTTGTTTTATAAAAGACAATATAAAAGGGTCTATTTTTTATACTCACGGAAAGAAAAGAGTTGAAATTAAACAAATTGTGTAAATAAAACAGTAATTATCAGAAAGTTTGATTCCTTTTGGGAATAATTTAACTAAGTTTCACAAAGTTAGTCCAATTATACAATCAACCTAGTCAACAGAGTAATTAGAACAAGAAGACATAATTTAAAACATTAATCCTGTCCTAATACTAGTGTGTGGGCCCTCTTTAGGCCCACCGCCGATTTCCAATTTGGACTTAGTCCGATTCATCGATTTTCAGCCCTTTGGGCTACTGCTGCTGCCGAATTTTATGGGCTTGGACCACTCTAAACTTTGTTCAGTCCATTTGGACTTCTGCCGATGCGAATCATTTCCATTGGGCTTGGCCCATTTCTCTCCATTGCTGCCGCTGCTGCCTTTAATATTTTAGCCCTTTTGGGCTTATCCGTGCTGGACCATCATATAATGTTGGGCTAAGCCCAACTAGAAGAAGCAGGGGAATTTTGGGAGTCCAATTGGACTCCACCGGATTTGATACATAGAAAGAGTAGAATAAATGAAGATTAGTACATATCTTAACTAAATTAAGCAAAAAAATTAATTTAAACAATGTAAATTTCAAACTTAAAAGAAATATACACCAATACACAGGTATTTATACCAAGTTAAAACATATGAAACAAGGACATTCATACAATAAAATCACTAATTTTATCACTTAAGACATAAACTTTGTAAGACTTGGACATTTTCAAACACTTATAGAGGCTTATCATTTTCCAGAAATCATAAGGGGGCAAGGGATTGATTCAGATAGAGTATGTAAACACAGATATACAAAATTGAGGAGAAATGATACAAGCCATATACTTAGCGTACTCGACCATATTCAGTCACTCTCAACACTCAAAATTTAAATAGAGAGCATGCAGATTATGTGTTACAAAAAAGGGACCTTGGAACAGTTCCAACATAGATCATTTAAGCAAGGAGACTAGTTAAAGAGCCTAATATAGATGTCACACATTAACCACAGATAAATCAAGCAGGCTGAAAAAGTTTTTAACATTGATCACTAGTACAACAAATTGGAAATCACACAAGAATACAGGAGGGGGGGTATATGAGAAAGATATTATCATGATAGAGACCAAAATCATCTTACGGTCCATACAGGTGACATATAAAGCAAGCAGGGAAGTAATAATCTTGATGAAGATGAAACAGAAGAACCTACAAGGGTGAGGAGCATGCCATAAGGGGACATGCCTCACCTCTAGTTCTTTTCCATAGCAGAATTTTCACACACAACAATCATAGAGTTCAGATTTTAAAACCTTAGGCTTAAGCAGATTCTAATCACACACAGTCATCTAGTATGCTTAAACCAGCACAGGAGAAGGGGAAGGGAACAAGGTAGAAGATAAAGGAATGAGGGGGAAGGAGATGAGAGTTGAGCAGCATATCTAAAGCCTATAACACCTTCATATGGCAAACAAGGAAACATAACAGTCCTGAAGTTTGAACAGGTCACAATGTTCTGCAAGTATTACCAAACACCAACTCAAACATAAGAAAACAACAATAAAACCTAACTATTTTATATGCATCACTTAACCATCTCAGCATTAGCAAAATAGTGAAGAGAGGAAGGAAGAGGAAGACAAGATTATTGTCAAACAAGGGAAGGCAGGGAGGGGGTTGAACATTCTTGCATTAGTAACAGTATGAGATGTATGCTCATCGTATACACATGCTATATCACTTAATCAAACCAACAAACTATGAAAAGAGATCAGGACTCAAAGATGATCCAAGCATCACCCTAAATAATGCTAACAGTTCAAATATGCAGACTGATACCACATAGTAAGAAACAGTAAGGAAAGGAAGAAAAAAAAACAGGATAAAGGCAAGTTCAAAATCTAAGGGTAAACAGGGTAGGGGTTAAACATGCTCACATCAATTAACAAGCATGAAGATCTGCACTCAAAATGCATATATGATACATAGTTTACTTACGAATCAATAGAACCATGGACAATCAAGACTCAAAATTGGCCTAAACATCACCCCAAACATAGGAGAGTAAGGCTAACAATTCATACATAGTTAAGACAATAAAGAGGAGAGAACAAGTTCAACAAAGAGAAAGACTAAGAACAACAAAGAGGGATAGAGTTTTTCATGAACAAAATCAGACCTAAGTCCTAACAATAGGCTCATGGTCGAGTTCATAGCATTTAGACATCACATAAGTCAAACCTAAACTGGTGGAACTATGGGGTTTATACAGGGAAGGGAAACAGAGTTTAAAACTATCACAGGCAGCTATTTAGACATGAGCAAACCATAACAACATTCAATCAATATATATATGAAACATCAATGCTTAGACAGAGTTAGTAAACACATAGGAGCATGATTATGAAAAGGGGGTTGGGGAACAAACAGGAGACAGAACCAAATATTTCATGGGAAAATTAGGATAGATTCCACATCTTTTATCAACAATCTAGGCTACAAACTTATGCTCACACTTGCGGTTTTAACAAATTAAACAAAACCAGTAAAAGACAACACTTCTAACACAAGATTGCTACTCAAAATCATAATATTAGTCTAACATTTAAACACATATCTTTGATACTAACAAACAAGACCAGAACCAGATTTCACCAAGGTTTAAACATCATAAAAGCAAAAATGAAAACAACAAAAACAGTAAAGAAGGAGAGTAAGGGATTCACCTTTTTTAGGGTAGCAACTCAGACTTAGAACTTCACCAGAAGATCTTACCACCACCGGACTAATACTCAATCCTTTAGAACTCAAATTTTTAGTGCTTTGTCTTCCAAAAGCTGACTGGTTACGTGAGGTTAGAGAATCGATTCTCCAGAACCCCCATTTTTTCCCCAAGGTCAGCTACTTCATATGCAGCAAAGAGGGGGCTATTTATAGGGAATTTCGGGTGAAAATAGGGGGAAAACAAGAGGGGTTTTTGGGGATTTTGCTGAGGAATTCAAATTCCTCAGCTGGAGCAACATTCACAGCAATAACTTGTACAAAATTGTACAAGTTTTATGGATTTCGCGGAGGGGGGTGACACCTGGTGGGTTCTAGAAACCTCTAGACTTGCCAGTGCACCTTTTGATAGAGAAAAATGGATGGGAAATGGAAACGTTAGAGGGGTTTAAGGATGGTGAAGCTGTGAACGTTGAAGCTGTTAACGGGGTTAGGGTTGTCATTTTTGAGAACGATGAAAGAGGAAGGATGGGAGGGGGGGTACTGGATTGATGAGTTGTTGTACGAAGCGCGTTGCTTTGTACAACTAGGAGAGATGACGCGTGAGAGAAAGGAGAGAAGGAGAAGGGGCGACTAGGGTTTGAGAAAGTGGAGAGAAGAAAAATACAAGCGAGGGGTCTGTTTGGTTATGTTTAAGAGAGAAAGAGAAGAGAAGAGGTGTGATAAGGTGGAGAAAAGGGAATTGGGCCGGTTGGGTCGGGTATTGAGCGGATTAGGGGGTTCTGGAGTGGGCTGGGGCAATTAAAAGGGAATTGGGCTCAGCGGGTCGGGGTTTTGGGGGCCCAAATAGCTGAAATATTAAGGGAGTTATAAGGGTATTTAATTGATGGCCACATTTGAAAAATGGGGCCAAAAGGTTAAGGACATAGATAAATTGAAAGTAAATTGATGGGATTCGGCTAGATTTTAAAAGATTTAGGGATTTAGGCTAGAATAGGAATAAAATGAACTAATTACAATTAACCTTGAGCTTTAGTGATTTAAACAATTTGAAATAAATATTATTTTTAACACATAATTACCTCTTTAAACCAATTATGAAATTAATTATTCAATTAATCTCTAATTTGAAATAATTTGGAGAAAAATCGAGCGTTTAATTTCTTAAAAAGATTTTCTTGTGAAATTAAACTCTAAAATAGTTCTTTAAGTAAACTTATATAAATTTCACATAATTAAATATGAAAGATATAAATTGTTACTCAAGACTATTATAAAGCTGACTTCAAAAATATTTTATCTCTTTTTACAAAATAATTATTTCAAAAATTATTTAAAATTCAAAAGGCTCAAGATTAATTCGTAATGTGGCGGGTAAAAATTGGGTGTCAACAGAGATTTATGTTGATTAACTTTCAACAAGTGTGGTAGTATATCGATTCATTCTTATTCTATGAGTTCCCTAGTAATTTAGTTAAGGTGACATTCTACTCAGATGTATTTGCATTCATGCTCATGACTAAGTTCATGCACTTCATATAGATTCACGTCCATGCGCAGATTCCTGGAATGAGAAGCAACCACTTCAAACAACAAATCCCACTCTTACTCTATGATTCCATGAATTTTAGCTTTATGTCAAGAGACTTATTACATATAATTTAATCTCTCACAATATGTCCAATTCTATGCACTCAGTCCTCAAGTTATGCTTTAATGGCTAATGAAACCATGCTACATAATGTATATGCTCAAATCAGATCTCTTGAATGACTCGTACTTATGATTTATTTTATCTAAGCCCTATGTACATTCATCCATAATGTTGATGGGTGGTTATAACAAGTATGTTCAGAGTAACCCTCTATTCAGGCCCTATGTGCCCAGTATGTGAAGTACTCGTGCCCTATGCACTTGATTCCTCAAGTATCATATTAAGTTACTTAGTCGTGCTAGGAATAAGTCAAGATTCATCTGTATCCCTCATCCTTGTTAATGATGCTCAGTTTAGAGTATGTGTTCATAGCCAAGAGTTGGGCCTCTATTTGCAAGACAAGTATCAGACTAGCATGCCCCTGATAGGTGTAACACCTTGTGCCTCCGAGTTAGGCTTGAACATGGTGAAATCAATCAGGTAGGCTTAGACCTTAGTAGTTATATGTTCTAGTTTTACACTCATGATCCATGCTAAGCCGCCTCTACATGATTTATATGAGACTCCTCATATCAGATCAATTTAGATCTGCCGGTATCCATTACCTAAGGGCAGAAGGCTTTACATTCAGTTTAGTCCATGATAGTTAGTTCAGTTCAAAAGAGAATAGTTGAGTTACCTTGCTTTAGTCACTCCATTCTAGCTTGACCTTCATTCGAGGATGAATTATCCCAAGGGGAAGATATTGTAACACTCCAAAAATTCTAAGCTAAGATCCAAACCATTCTTCATAAGTTGTTAGACTCGAACCCGATGAATTTTCTCTGTGTCTAAGTATTAAGATTAATTCTTAAGTTTTGCAGGTGTATTAGATATGAATTAAAGTCATAAAGAATCTCTAATTCAAAGTTAAGTTGAAAGTCTTTCTACCGATTTAGTTTTCATATAAGTTCTTACGAGGGTCAAAATTCAAATGATCACTACTCCTAGAATATGAAGAGTTAGGTAGCCTAGTACCCACCATATTAAAGGTCTTTGAGTCTATTTCCAACACCATTGACCACTTGTTAATACAAGTTTAGAGTAAAAGGTTATGGGCATTTTGGTAAAGCACCGTCAGGATACCAGAGTCCGACGATCGTGGGAAGGGCCAACGGCCGTGGGTGGGCTGACGGTCGTGGGAGGGCTGACGACTTGGCCCAAAGCCCGTGGGATGACCCACAGCCCATAGGGACAGCCGTGGAATCAAACAGTAAGCTCTAAAATCCTTTGTAAGGCCGATGGTTCAAGCCACAGCCCGTGGGATGGTCCGTCCGGTGAGTTTTTTGCACTTTTTTCAGTAGTTAAGTTGGGGGTAATTTGATCCTTTCCTTACCTCAGACCTTTCCCCACATTGTTTAAACACCCAAAAAGTGTTATATCTCATAAAAACATCGATCATTCTCTAAGTGTTCTCTCAAGACTTTAAGGCACCTAACCCAGACTTCCAGGCAAGCCAGAGCATTGAAGCTCAAGCAAAAGACATCACCAAGTTCTTCCATCAGATTTCTTCTCCTTCTCAGGTATGTGGGTATTTAGTGCGGATTTTCTTTCACTCTTATGCCCAAAACCTCAAGTTTTACTTTGATTTTATGAAATTATAAAACTAGGGTTCTTACCTAATTATGAGTTTTCCTGTAAATTCGATTTACTTCCATTATAGTATGATTTCTAATCCTTAATGCATGATTTTACATGAGTTTTCATAAGTATTTCTTAATCCTATGATTTGAGAATAAACTTAGCATGATTTAACCTTACTATATATATTCAAGAAAAATTGGTATGTTAAGATAATATGACCACAAGTATTTAGAAAAATAGTATGCCTAGTTTCTCAAATTATTAAATTTAGCAAGAACATGATTTGAACTAGTACCATGCTATACCTTTAAGAATTATGTTTCCATGAGTAATATGAAATCTAAATATGTCCACATAATTTATGAAATTTTTTAACATCCAGGTATGTCACATGATATGTATGAAGTATATGATATATTTTGGGAGTAGTATTTAGCACCGAGCTAATGAGGGATCCAGATAACCCAAGTCCAGAACTACATTTCCAGCGTGGGTATGAATTCGCCAAATGGTCTCACGATAGTAGTTCCACTCTAAACATGGTCTTGTACCCCGGCAAGGTACAGGGAAGCTCTATCAACTAGGGTACAGAAGTTGAATTCCATGTAGCTCAAATGGTCTATGTCAGTTACGAGAAACTCCAACAAGAAATGGTTTCTTAGTATTTGAATGTATATGACTCTTAGTTTTCAAGTTCAGGTTTACTACTTATGACTTACAATTATAAACATGCTTTCAGCTTATGATTCTACCTGAGTCATTACATCACAGTTTTACTACTATTGCATGATTTTAGCTTTTAAGCATACTTTCAAGTATAGATTTTATCATGACATATGCATACTCACATGCTCAGTACATCCATAATATTAACAACATAACTTTTGTGCTGCATCCTTTTATGTCACGACCCAACTATCGGGCTGTGCGAGCACCTACTCTAATCCACCTAGATAAGAGAACACTTACCACATGATCCAACAGGTAATGCAGAAAAAAAAAGTAAACCATGAAATAAACCTTTTTAATACATGAAAATGTTTACAAGAATGCGGAAACCTTTTATAATTTTTGAAATCAGCCCTCCCTAGAATCTAGTCTAAGCCGGTACAAGAGCTACTACAAGATGATACAAAATGAAGAGGACTCAACTCCCACCATAGAAGCAAAAGTAGGAGTTGTTGGAGAATCACCGTCATCCTGAACATGTGAAACATCACCAACCCTGCCACTAGACTATACCCAAAAGATATAGCAACAATAGAATAAGTACAAACACATGTACTGGTAAGCATCATCGGTCGATCCGAATCCACTCCTACCATCATAAGAAATCAAGGTAAATACATGAGTTAAATACTCAAACCCCTTTCACATCTACCTTTATCAAAACCCGCTTTGGAAACAACCTTCCTATCCCTTAGACTTCCCAAGTCACCTTGTCACCTAGACTTCCAAAGTAACACCTGACACCTAGACTTCCCCAAGTCACCTTGACACCTAGACTTCTCAAGTCACCTTGTCATTACCCTACATCTATGCCCATACTCGGGCTACCATTCCTTTAGCCCAATCAACTACTATGACTCAACAACTCGGAGTAAACCCCACTACTTAGTGACGTAGATCACAACTGTTGTACCCCCACCTACTAGTACAAACCATCCCAATAACCCCCGGGCCATACTCTACAAGTAACCACAACCAACATTATAACCAGGCCACAAGTCTTCCCTTTAGCTTATCAACCGCACGTAACAAGTCTAACCGACATTGACGATTCTCAGTGATAGTAAACATATATCCCTTTTACATAACCCAGACAAAACAAGGATCCCTACGACATCATCCATGCCAATAACATGCAACTTCGGCGCATAGAAGCACCACCTTGTCACTTAAGCACACTAACCCAGCCCTTCAAGTACCAACTAAATGCCAAATAATAATGATAACTCCCGGCCCTCTCAGGAGCCCAACATGTGAAGAACAATAAGTTACAATTAAAACCATAACAATATAATTCCAGACTCTCAGTCTTCCTTCTAACTTATCAACCACATGGACCAGGTTCAACAACCAATCTTAAACAATGAGCAAATAACAGTAGCATATACCCTTCTATCCTTCCCGGACCGACCAAGGATCTCTATACTAACACCTAGTGTTACCATGAAATACCCGATCCACCTCAGGACCATCCCCACATTTAAGTGTAGCAACCCATCCTCTCAAGGACCAAGATAATCATTCACAAATTCAACAATTAACCCGATCCACTCAAGGAACCATCGTCAGCATATACAGTCAAAGCAAGTAAGATCAAACCTGTACCAGGTGTGGTACCCGAGCCAACCGATATGGAACCTGTACCAGACGTGGTACCTAAGCCTACAGTTAGTATTCTCGATGCATGGTACCTGAGCCAACCGTTACTATACCCGAGCCAACTGTTAGTATACCCGTACCAGGCATGGCACCCGAGCGAACTTTTAGTAAACCTGTACTAGGCATGGTACTCGAGCCAAGAAAATGTCACACAAAAATCCACAGTCACAAACAATGAACAATGAACACTTGTAAACCAACAAGAAATAACACCTAGTTCAATTAACAAGAGTGATAACAGGACCCTTAGACATTTCTAAATCATTCCCTAAGCATACAACTCGTACAATTCTTAGACAAAGGTACACAAACATACAATGCATTCAGGAATCAATAACCATCACCTACCCTATTCTGGGTACACAATGAACCGTTAAATTTTGTTCAGAGACTAACCCTGAATCACCCCCTTAAACATGCCACTAGATAGCTTTATTCCTGACCCTACTCCTAGGACCGAGATACAACATGGGAAACCCCCCTAGCATTGGAAACATAGCCATTATGATATCCTAATTATACCAATTCATTTCCCAGAACTTTCATTCCTTGCACATTAGTTAATTACTAACCCCGTCCGGTTTCCCGAACCTTTTCGACATTTTAGTCCCTGGATTTTAGTATCATACAACACCTAATTAAACATAACAACCCAAAATGTCACAACACGTTATCACAACTCCATTAATTCTAGTTTAACCAATTCAACCCATACAATTCTCCTCCAGACTCCGTGCCCGAAGGTCTAGGCATGGATTCTCCCTTTTAATCTTTACAACAAGTACGAAATGGAAATAGGTCAATCTACTCAATAAAGAAAACATAGCCTACCTGGATGTCGAGCAGAAATTCCATGCCCTTTCTGGCTCCATGAAGGCGTTCCCTGATGATTCTGCGGGCCTGAATCTGTGGTTTTGTGTCCTTTCAGCCGGAATCCCTCCTCCCCATGGCTTCCAAGTTTTGGAGCAGCCTAGGAGGGTTGTTGGAGTAACCCTCATCCATTTTGGGGTTGAATGGGAGAGAATGAAAATATAAAACTAGTTTTTGAGTTTTCTGATCCCGTTGCTCCGGTATAGAGGTCCACGCTATGCTATAGCGGTACCACCATAGCAGAACCTACCGCTATAGCGGTGTTGACCGGCGTTGACTTCTACTATAGTGGTAATTTCGCTGCTAAACCGGAGGTCGTTATGGAAGTGTGTCAACCGCCATGGCGGTTTACATGGGATAGAAATTCTCAAATCCTCTCAAAAGGGTCCATTTTAAAACACACTTAATTTCCTGATGTTTTAGAACAACCCCTTCACGTCAATCTTGATTCCAGGAGTTCTACTTACCCGAATTCAATTCTGAAAAGTCCCCCAGACTCCTTTATATCATAGTTAAATGGAAAACTAGCTCAAATCAATACACTTTACCTAATCCTTACCCGGATTGCCCAAGACCATACCTCGCTCCAAAACCGGCCGAACTAGCCTAGCCCAAAATTTTCAACTCCCAATCTTGAAAGTCTTCTGACTCAAAAATTGGCATGAAAAGTTTACCCGTAACAACATTCCCGATTGTTACAACAGATACCAATTTACCCATCACTCATCCTCGAATGATCTCTAAGGCGAAAAGAGAAGAAGGAGCCCCCCCGAACCTTAATGCTGTACCATGAAAGCGTAAATATAACCTTACGCAAACCACAAAAACTTCCTAATCCCTTAGTGTACCCTTCTCAATCAAAATTCAACTCACTCCCGCTGAATCAAGGAATTCCTTCCTTCGAGCTGCACGAGGCTAACTAGATTACCTCTCCCCGAGTGCCCAAGAAATTCAGGGCCTCATCAAAACACCGAGGAAAAGAAACTCAACTAACAAAGAAAATAGTTTTTCCTTGCCAAGGGGACTAGATCCCACCATGGCGTCTTCTTTCCTGCTATACCCGGAGTTCTTCTAACCTGAACTCCATCCCGAAAGCTTCATACGGGGTACTATGCCCCTCACATATCATAATATCACCTTACCCTTGTCAACACTGTTCCCCAAGATACCACGTATCTCTAAATCACGCAACAACAAAAATTCTATTGGAACTCATCCTAGCTTGAGGTTTTTGTCAACTCTCATCTTAGGGGTAATTCTACCCGGGAACTTACACCTTAACCAATGCTATATCAAGCACACCCCCACCACTCAACTGACCCTACCACTAAGGATCATCAATATTAAACCAGCCATAACTCACTCTCATAACATAAGCCTATGAGCAGTGTCCAACACTACTCCATCAATTACGGGTCATTTTTACCAAGTTCTACCTAGGTGACTATTCCCACCAGTGGTAAATCAAAATTTCACCAATACCCCGGGCTATCATAATACCCTTTCCTCTTATCGCGCATGAATGCTAAATAATTCCTGCAATAGCTCGCAGCTCAAACAGCGATTTAAAAAAAATAACCCGAGAATGAAAGACAGAACAGTGGAAAAACAGGACAGGGATTATGCCCTGCCCATCCTTCTATTGCGACTTGCACACCGCTATGGCAACCCCTAAAAGTAGTAGCCCATAAAATTTACCATTCCCTTAAAAATTCTCTCGTTCCCCTTCTTTATTCGTAACTCTAACTCCAAGAATGTGTTACAACCTCAAAACATAACCTCAAGACCAACCTCAACTATGCATAGTTGAGAATTTAGCACCCCATTACCATAAAGTCAGACAAAAAACACACCAGAACCGCGCACAATAATACATTCCCGCTATCGTACACTACTAGTCCCACTTTTTCCTTTCTATGATTTCCAACCAATCCTGACTGTCCTGAAACCAAAGCTTCCCCACAGTCATTAAACCCTTTTTGTTCCCTTACCATCTATACCAATGATAAGTTTATACCTGAATGTAATGCAAACCATTCCAATTGGGGCATACCGCAATTTATCACTAAAGCAAATCACAGTTTTTAAATTCAGAATAAATTTACTGAAGTCATGATCATGAGTTATCATAATTGAAAATTTCCTTACCGAAATTCCCTCTATCAAGTAATAATAGCCCTTTTTCCCCATGGTTCCCAACCAAGTCTCGACTATCCTGAAACCGAAGCTTTTCTACAGTCGTAAATCCTTTTCCCTCACCATCTTATCCAATGATGAGTCCTTTTATGAAAGAATTATGAAATTTTAACTCCACACACATAACATTTTATCACAAACCAAATCATAGCAATTCAAATTACAACAACCTTTAGATCCACAATTTCACAGTAAGGCAACCAATCACATACCAACCAAGTAAGTCGTACAAGCACTGTAACACACAGACAATTCATCTTTAGGCTACAACGAAATCAAGTCACATAATTTACTCTCTATTCATCCCATGGATGACCATTAGTCGATCATCTATGTCTTACCATAATTCCCGCTATTAAGCAATTTGTCCCTGGTACTTATTCGGATACAACCCACTTGAAATCTAAGTTCCCACAAGTATATATACCATTTCCCCTTATCATTTTTACCAACGATAAGACTCTGCCTTGCATTTAGCATACTATTTTCCACTTGAATCACAAAACAAGAATTCCTTCAATTATTAACACATAACCAAGTTAAGACTCTTCACTAACCAAAAACTTCAAAGTAACTCAAGCAATTACACACCACACAATCGCAGTTAGCAGATTCATCCATCCCTTATCATTTCATTCACTTCATGGATGATCGTTAGCTGATTCATCCATCCCTTGCATAGCCTCCCCAGCCAGATACCAATTGGAACCTTCGCGGTTCTAATTTCCCTTGCTTATCTTATCGCAATCAGAGTCTAATGACATCCTTCACTTTGTTAAGATACCAATTGGTATTGAGAGATACCAATTAAACTCAACACATACAAGAAAGTGAATGAACCACATGAAAAGGAATGAAAGAAGAGAGATGTTTCCTAAAATGCTTCATAGCTTCCCAAGGATTAGATGTGGACGTCAAAACACCAATCTGCAGGACTCTATTTGATATTTTGCTCTTATACTAAGAGACCGGTAACCTGGGTTCTGATACTATTTGTCATAATCTAACTATCGGGTCGTGCGGGCACCTACTCTAATCCATCTAGATAGGAGAACCCTTACCATCCGATCCAACAGATAATGTGGGAAAAGAAGTAAACCATGAAATAAACCTTTTTAATACATGAAAATGTTTACAAGAATGCGGAAACCTTTTATAATTTTTGAAATTAGCCCTTCCTAGAATCTAGTCTAAGTCAGTACAAGAGCTACTACAAGATGATACAAAATGAAAAAGACTCAACGCCCACCATAGAAGCAAAAGTAGGAGTTGCTGGAGAATCACCATCATCTTGAACCTGTGAAACATCACCAACCCTGCAACCAGACTATACCCAAAAGGTATAGCGAGAGTAGAATTATTACAAACACACGTACTGGTAGGCATCATCGGTTGACCCGAATCCACTTCTACAATCATATAAGAAATCAAGGCTAATACAAGAGTTAATACTCCAACCCCTTTCACATCCACATTTATAAAAACCCACTTTGGAAATAACCATCCTATCCCTTAGACTTCCCAAGTCACCTTGTCACCTAGACTTCCTAAGTCACACCTGACACCTAGACTTCCCCAAGTAACCTTGACACCTAGATTTCCCAAGTCACCTAGTCATTACTCGACATCTATGCCCATACCGAGGCTACCATTCCTTTACCCCAATCAACCACTATGAATCAACAAATAAGAGTAAACCCCAGTACTTAGTGACGTAGACCATAACTGTCATACCACCACCTACTAGTTCAAATCGTCCCATTGACCCCTAGGGACATACTCCACAAGTAACCAAAGACAACATTATAACCAGGTCACAAGTCTTCCCTTTATCTGATCAACCGCACGTAAAAAGTCTAACTGACATTGATGATTCTCAGTGACAGTAAATATATATCCCATTTACATAACCCAGACCAAACAAGGATCCCTAGGACATCATCCATGCCAATAATATACGACCCCGACCCACAGCAGGACCACCTTGTCACTTAAGCACAGTAAACCGGCCCTTCAAGGACCAACTAAATGCCAAATAATAAAGATAACTCTCGGCCCTCTCAGGAACCCAACATGTGAAGAATAGTAAGTTACAATTAAAATCGTAACAATATAATTCCAGACTCTGAGTCTTCCTTCTAACTTATCAACCATATGGAACAGGTTCAACGACCAATCTTAAACAATGAGCAAATAACAGTAGCATATACCCTACTTATACTTCCCGAATCAACCAAGGATCTCTATACCAATACCTAGTGTTACCATGAAATACCCGGTCCACCCCAAGACCATCCCCACATTTAAGTATAGCAACCCAGCCTCTTAAGGACCAAAATAATCATTCATAGATTCAACAATTAACTCGATCCACTCATGAAACCATCGTCAGCATATACAGTCAAAGCAAGTAAGATCAAACCTGTACCAGGCGTGGTACCTGACAAATATAGAACCTGTACCAGGCATAGTACCCAAGCGAACCATTAGTATTCCCATACCAGGCATGGTACATGAGCCAACCATTAGTATACCCATACCAAGTGTGGTACCCGAGCCAACCATTAGTATACCCATACCAGGTATGGTACCCAAGCTAACTGTTAGTAAACCTATACCAGGCGTTGTACCCGAGCCAACCAAATGTCACACAGAAATCCACAGTCACAAATAATGAATAATCAAAACTTGTAAACCAACAAGCAATAACACCTAGTTCAATTCACATGACTGATAACATGAACCTTAGACATTTCTAAATCATTCCCTAAGCATACAACTCGTACAATGCTTAGAAAAAGTTACACAAACATATAATGCATACAAGAATCAATAACTATCACCTACCCTATTCTGAGTACACACTGAACCGTTAAATTCCATTCCAAGACTAACCCTGAATCACCCCCTTAAACATGCCATTAGATACCATTATTCCTAAACCTCCTCCTA
Source organism: Jaltomata sinuosa (assembly GCA_003996215.1). Taxonomy (NCBI): domain Eukaryota; kingdom Viridiplantae; phylum Streptophyta; class Magnoliopsida; order Solanales; family Solanaceae; genus Jaltomata; species Jaltomata sinuosa. Next base: position 185,876 of record QJPP01002950.1, read on the forward strand.
GGACTAAGATACAACATGGGAAAACCCTCTAGCCTTGGAAACACAACCAATATGATATCCTAATTAAACCAATTCATTTCCTAGATCTTCCATTCCTTGCACATTAGTTAATTACTAACCCCGTCCAATTCCCTGAACCTTCTCGACATTCTAGTCCCTGGATTTTATTATCATAAAACACCTAATTAAGTATAACAACCAAAAATGCCACAACACATTATCACAACTCCATCAATTCTTGTTTAACCAATTTAACCCAAATAATTCTCCTCTAGACTCCATGCCCAAAGGCCTAGGCATGGATTCTCCCTTTTAATCTATACAAGTAAGAAATAAAAACATGTCAATCTATTCAATAAAGAAAACCTAGCCTACCTGGATGCTGAGCAGCTGTTCCACGCCCTTTCTGGCTCTATGAAGGCGTTACCTGACAATTTTCCAGGCCTGAATCCATGGTTTCGTGTCCTTTCATCTGTAATCCCTCCTCTCCATGGCTCCCAAGCTTTGGAGCATCCTAGGAGGGTTCTTAGAGTAACCCTCATTTTTTTTGGGGTTGAATAAGAGATAATGAAAATATAAAACCCATTTTTGAGTTTTCTGATCCCGTCGCTCTGCTATAGTAGTCAATGCTCTGCTATAGTGGTACCTCCATAGCAGAACCTACTGCCATAGCGGTGCTGACCGGCATTGACTTTCACTATAGTGGTAATTTCTCTACTATAGCGGAGGTCGCTACATTGGTGTGTCAATTGCTACAGCAGTTGACACGAGACAAAAAGTCGCAAATCCTCTCAAAAGGGTCCATTTTACAACACACTTAATTTCCTGACATTTCGGAACAACCCCTTTGCATCAATCTCGATTCTGGGAGTTCTACTTACCCAAATTCGATTTCGAAAAGTCCCCAGACTTCTTTATGTCTTAGCTAAATGGAAAACTAGCTCAAATCAAGACACTTTACCCAATCCTTACCCGGATTGCCCTAGACCATGCCTCGCTCTAAAATTGGCCGAAACTAGCCTAGCCCAGAATTTTCAACTCCCAAACCCGAAAGTCTTCTGACTCAAAAATTAGCATAAAAAGTTTACACGTAACGACGAGCCCGATAGACATTTTATGATGTAGATTCAGCATCCCATTTACAAATTTGTGGCTAGTTATTCGGTAGCACCTCCAGTCAACTTGGTAAGTGCTCATCATTCAGGGACTTGGAGTTTGGTTTTACTTTAGTTTATCTCAGTCTTCAAATAGTTTAGAGTTAGCTAAGGGTCCTGTCCCATCAACTCATCAGTTAGTAGAGGCTTCATAGTCGGTTAGTCAGTTAGACATTTAGTTGTATTAGTTTTCAAATGACTCTTTATTTATGTTTATGAATGTTTATTTTATTATAGTATGTTTAACGAGATCAACATACATTTTAACTTCCACATTATCTTTCAGTCTGTATCTCAGTAGTATGCCAGACCATGGGTTAGCTTAGGGTCACTTGTGACTCTAAGCTTCATGTTACATCCAGGGTGTAGGCTTGGGTTGTGTCAACTATCTTCCCTTAAAGGTATTATTTTAGATAATTTTTATTTCTTTGCACGTTTTGGATAATATTTATTTTGGTTGGATGATTTCATTGTTTTGGTTTATGGGTGCCCGTATGATGGCACTCAGAAGACAATGGCTTGTTTATTATCAATATATTTTATGTTTTAATCATTTTCATAGATTATCGATCTTTTATCACATTGCACAGGTGGAGTCTCCAAAACAGGGACTGATTTATGTATTCAATTTTTACAACTGCCCACTGTAGCAAAGCGCCATGACGAGGATTGCCTCACCATGGAGATCATTCACATTTAGCGGAGATCTGCTGTAGCAAGGGAAATCTCGCTATAGTAGACCTCCATGCCTAGAACAAACGCACTAATGCAGCCACTTCTTTACAAAAGTGGGTCTACATGCGTGAGGATTCCCTTTGCTATAGCAAAGCCTGTCAGGAAAAATGCAATATTACTAAAACTTTTCACTTTATGAACAGGCATAGATCTTATTCACCATTATTTAAACACACATAGTACACTATTATCTCAACACACAACAATTTACTTATTATTTCAGCACCTAATTATCCAGTCAAACACACTAACATGACTCCTATTGTCATGTACCAATTGGAATCTCCCAGATACTAATTGAAAAAGTCAAGATACCAATTGAAATTGACTAGATACCAATTGAGATTATCAAAATATTAAGGGAAATTTACTAGATACCAATGTAACTCAACTCAGGTAAATGACAAATTGAGATGACACAATAGTAAAGAGGAAAGAGAAAGACTTCCTAGATGCCTCATAGTTTCCTGAGGATTTGATGTGAACATCTACACATCAATCTGCAAGACTCTACTTGACACTGTTTTAGTACTTGTGAGACCAGTAACCTAGTTTTCTGATACTAACTATCATGATCCAAATTATGAGATCGTGTGGGCACCGACTTGACTCTAACTCGATAGGAGAATCTCATACCATCTGTCCCTTTTTTAAATAGAAAAATTCTAAAGAGAACCTATCCATAATAACCAATTGAATTTGAAAACTCAAAATCATATTTAATTCCTTCAAAATCATACAATCTTTATTTCAATACAACATTTCCTGAAGATCTAGTCTAGATATGTACAAAAGCTTCTAATACAGAGTAATAAAAAGGAAAATAAAAGACACAACTTCTGCTTGAGGGGTGAAATATGCAGAAGCTGATGATGAGTACTCATCACTTAAGCTAGGAAACTTCAATCAACCTGTAACATACCTACACCCTAAAAATGTCATGTCCCGAGCCTACACCCTAGACGTAACACAGAATCTTGAACCACAAGTGGCCCCAAGTTAACCCTCATGCTGGCATAATTTATGAGCAACTGAATAAAAATATGTAAACTGAAAAAAATATTATGCGGAAGCCGAAACATATGATGAGATCTTGAAGAGTACTGTAATAAACTAAACTTTACAAACTGAAATACATAGCCATTTGAAAATTGATACAACTAACTGACTGACTATATATGAAGCCTCTAGAAACACTGACTACCATTAGCCGGGATATGACCCCCAACTATCTTACATCAATATATAATAACTGAATTAAATACTAAAACTATAACTGAGTGGAGTTCCCAAAAAAGGAGAACTTGTTCCCTGCCGACTGGAGGTTGTGATCTGTCTGACCATGATCCTGGGAGCTAGCACTAAAACTTGCATCATCAAAAAGATACAGCAAAAGAAAGTATGTGATCAGTACTTTGAATGTACTAAGCATGTGAGATAATGCACTAACTTTAAAATCATGAGAAATTCGGGTATACTAAAAGTATGGGTGAAAACTGGACTAAGTATAGATATCTAAAGATATACAAGTCAAAATGTAGAACATAAGCTTTCTTATTAAATAAAATGTAAATCATGTTTCTGAACTATAACTGTGAGATCATGATGTTTAAAGATAAGTAAAACTGTTACTTGGGGATCCATGGACTAAAAAGATGAGTGATGTTTGTAAGTCATGATATAGTGCAACTGAGGTGAAAACCACGAGTCATGCCAAAAGTAAATCCCTAGGGGAGTTTCTTCTATTGAGCATGCTGAAAATACTGATACACTGTACTGAATGCAGGCTGAAAGATATAAGCTGATGCAATGACCAAGTATATATAAATATGCAATTGTATAATACTAAACTGAACTAGATACCTGAATACAAGGTCATGCAATAATGAATATAAATTATGGGAGCTACTATTAACCAACAGACCCAAAGATGAGCTAACTATGGGTCCAACCTATAACCCTGGCTGGGATGGTGTTCATACCTTTCCAAGGGTACAAACATTTTTTTTTTGCGTGGATCCACTAATCTGATGCCCAACAAGGGACTAGGGTGTCAAGCCTAAACTGACGGGTGACCCTTATATAACCTATGGTGGTGCCATAGTTCTGTGACTTAGGGACTGCTGCTGAAGCTCTCAGCCTAAATTGATGGGTGAGCCTTCATCCCCTTATCCGCTCGATGCTAAGTCTACTCCCAACTAAATATTAATAAATAAATAAATTAACGTACTGGATAGATCAAAATATTGACGTTCTGAGAATGCAAAATAATACTGAAACTAAAAGCATTCTATTTTTCTGGAAAGTTGTAGGCTTATAACTGGCTAATTTCATGCTTTAAAACTGAGTGCTAGTAGATTAGGCTAAATTCTGAAGAGAACTTAATTCATGTGAAAATACTATAATTTTATGCTAAGTTCTTGAAAAGAAAGCTAATTCATGCAGAAGGTGTTGTAAATCCATGCGAAGTTTGTTTTAAATTCCAGAGATTTTAAGAAAATATCTGTAAAATCAAGGTAAAACTTACTTCTCCCAAAAGTCTTGGGCTTTGAAATTTAATTGCAAGAATTCATATAAAAATCATACTAACAAGGGTAGTAGTTATGTAAAATCATCAAGAACTCTAATTCATAGTGAAACACATATTTGGGTAAGAACCCTAGAATCATAACTTGTAAAATCTTACTGAAAATCTAAAACTTTGGGCGTGAGGGTGAAAGGAAACCCTCATTGAAATCCCACATATTTGTTTAATGGAGAATCTTGAATTGAAACTGAGGTTTGAAGCTTTGGAGAAGAACCCTAGGCCTGAGAGAACGCTATTCTTTCTTTTCTTTTCAGACTTAAGATTTCTAATTGAGAGAATCAGGAAACATAGTCGTAACTCCTTTTAAATCCCACTTAAAAGAGGCTAAAATGACTTAGTATCGGAAATAAAAGCAAGGTAGGGAAAGTCTAAAATACCCCTAAGAAGACTAAGTAAAAACTGTTGAAAAACTTGTTGCTGGATTCCAAGGACATGAACCACAATCCGTACAATGGATCACGGTTCGTGGATTGAGGTCGTGGTTCTCAGACCACTTTTCTGGGCTCTGAAATGATTTCCACGAGTTGGTTTCATGACACATGGATCATTCCATGACTCGTGGAACCCCCTCATGGTTTTCAGGTGAAAAATCAATTTGCAGGACTGATTTCCACGAGTGCAATCCACGGTCCATGGTTTGATCCACGAGCCGTGGATTCCTCTCGTGGTTTCTATCAGTTTGATAGACAAACACATTTTTGTAAAACACTGATAACTCTTTACTTCGAACTCGTATTAATGCACGATCAGTGGTGTTGGAAAGAAGATTCAAAGACCTTTAATTTGGGGGTACTAGGGCCACCTAACTATTCATATTCTAGGAGTTATGATTGTTTGAAGTTGACCCTTTAAAAATCTTACACTAAAACTCAATCGGTAAGGAAGCTTTCAGCTCAACTTTGAGCTAGAGGCACTTTATGACCCTAATTCACATCTAATACACTTCTCACACATAAGTATTGATCTCAACACCTATTACCATTTGAAATCATCTAGTTCAGATCTAACAATATATGAAAACAATCTAGATTTTATCTTAGAATTTTTAGAGTATTAAAATATCTCCCCCTTGGGATCATTCGTCCTTGAATGAAGTATTACTAAGCTGAGATGGTCAGGAAAGAGATGTAATCCCACCAACAGAGTTCTAAAAGCTAGAGTACTGACATGGTAACTAATTTCTGACTGAATTATGAACTGGGATGGATTTGTGAGACCTATATGCATACTGAGAGCATAAGAACACCGATAGGACTTGAAACTGAATATCCAATATGATAACTGGTATGGAGTGAGAGTAGGGACTTAGCTAAAACTCATAAAGAATGAATGCTTTCTTAGAAATCCTAGTTAGCTGAAAGGAACATAAAACTGAGAGGAGTAACTATAAGAGAAACCTATTCTCTTCTAGCCTAAATGTCATGCCCCGAGGCTATCCCCTAGATGTAACACGAGACTCGGGACCACAAGGATCCCAAGCTAACCCTTGGTCAGAGCATTCTCAAGCATAACAAAGATAAACAGAAGCATAATACGGAAATCCAATAAGGAAAACATCAATAAGGGGCTAAGAACACCATAACATACAATATCCAAAAAGGTAACTTGAGTACAAACTATGTATGAAAGCCTCTAGTCATAACATAAAGAGTTGCTAGAACAAGACCCTAGCTAACTCGGAGTATAGAAGTAAAGCTAACATAAGGAAAAACATAACTAGTCCTCGAACCATGAGGACTCACCAAGCTGACTAAGGAAGTGGCCTGAGACTCTAGCCACGAAGCTGAGAAGGGGTACATGAGTCTGCATCATATAAGGATGCAACACAATATGCGTTAGTACTATGGAATGTACTAAGTATGTGAGCAATGCATAAATAAGGAAACATGCTTTAAAAATGTACTTGAACATATGTCATGCACAATAAAGTATCATGAAAAATATCAACATGAAGAGCTAATCATAAGGCAAAATCCAACTTCAAGATGATAGTTCATAAAAGTTCATAAAGCTTAGAAAACTTGAAAACATGACATACATGAGTTTCTTATAACTGACATGAGACCACGTGAGCTATGTGGAATCTAACTGTATAACCCCAGTTAGGAAAGCTGACTTAGAACCCTGCCAAGGAACAAGACACCATACCCAACTATATAACCCTAGTTGGCAAGGCTGTCCTATGCCCGGTAAGGAAAGGACACCATACATAAAAACGTGTATCCACTCTCATAAGCCTTTAAGGCACATATCATATCATATCATGACCTACGCTGGCAACATAGTTTATGGAACTAAGGGTACTCTCACCCCGTCCTCTCGGTGCTAAATACTACTCCCAAAATATGTATACATATAGCTCATAATCATGAAGGCATACTCTCATGCCAAATCTTGTTCATAATAAAGGCATACTCTCATGCCAAATCTTATTCATAAAGCATAAAAAACTCATCGGGTATCATGCAACTTTCATATCATAGTTCATAAAGTATGGCATAGCCATAATTCAAAACATGCTTTTCTTTCTAAATACATACTTGAAGAATTAGGCATGCAATTTCATAAATACATAAAGGCCATGATATCTAATCATGCCAACTTTCTCTTGAAAATATGCAACTTCATAAATACATAAGGGCCATGATATCTAATCATGCCAAGTTGCTCTTGAAAACATGCAATTTTATAAATACATAAGGGCCATGATATCTAATCATGCCAACTTTCTCTTGAAAACATGCAAATTCATAGTTTCATGCTAGAAATCAACTTTCATGCTTGGGCTTTTAAAACCAATAAGAGAATCATACTTAAATCAAGAGTAATCAAGAGGAAACCATGAATTAAACATAGAAACTGATTTCATAAGCTTTCCCCAAATTTTGGATCAAAACCCTAATTTCATAAGTTCATATTTCAACATAAGAATTGGAGATTTTGGGCACAAGGGTGAAAGGAACCCATTGTTAAAAACCCACATACCTTGGTGGAAGATTACCCACTTGATTGGAAAAGAATTAGGAGACTTGACTTAGGGCTTGGAGACTTGAGCTTGAGAGGAACTTTCCTTTTGGAGTGAAGAATGATGAACTTAAGAGGGACTTAGGGTAATATGGGTGAAAACCCCTCTAGAAATAGTCAAAACTACTTCACTTAATACATAATAGGATGAGAAATAACTAAAATACCCCTGGGACTTAAATGAAAAATTCCAGGAACTGGGTCACCTTACGGGTTACCCGATGGGCATCGTACCCACGATGGCCCGTCGATCATGGGTGCTTAGGTTGGGGTCTACTGGTCCCTTTCGACGGGGAGCTCCTACGGCCGGTCGCACTTGAGATGCCCGTGGCCTAGACCATCGGGAGGACTGGGTGATGGGGAGGGATGGCTGGACCATTCCGACGGCGGGTCCTACAGTCCAACTGTGTCATCTTCACGGGGCACCCCAAGGGCCATCTGAGCTGCGACGCCCATGACACTGCCCGTGGTGACCACATAGTTTGCATAAAATACAACAACCTTGATTGATTTAGGATTCGATAGCTGGATACGTGTATGGGGTATTACAATATCCCCCTTTGGGATCATTTGTTCTCGAATGAACGCTAGACAAGGGAAACAGAGGGGAAAATAGCCCAACCAAACATCAAAACGTGGAAATCAAGGGGTAATCATAAAACTTGAGCTTTTCAACTTAAAAACATGATAAGCTAACTTCGTAAAACATGCATGCATGCTAGAATCATGAGAGAAACTGATGAAGTAGAATTGGAGGGACGTACTAAGGAGGAACCTAGTACCTCAAGCTGAAACTGAATCAAAAGGAAAGAGATGAGGATATTTGGCCTTGATGGTCTCCTCAGCTTCCCAGGTAGCGCCCTCAAAAAACTGATTCCTCCAAAGGACTTTACTGAAGAAACTTATTTGTTTCGCAACCTCCGAATCTGACGATCAAGGATCTCCATGGGAACCTCCTCATAGGTGAGACTATTATTCATACCTACATCTTCTAAAGGAATGATCAATCTCAGATCTCCAACACACTTCTTCAACAAGGAAACATGGAAAACTGGATGAAGCGCTTCCAACTCCATTGGCAACTCCAACTCATAAGCAACACTACCAACTCTCCTCGAAATCCGATAAGGACCTACAAAATGGGGAATAAGTTTTCCTTTCTTGCCAAACCTCATCATGCCCTTCATAGGTGACACCTTAAGGAAAATCCAATCATCGACTTCAAATTCTAACTCCCTTCTCCTCACATCTACATAAGATTTTTGTCGACTCTGAGCGGTCTTCAACCTTTCCCGAATAAGCTGAACCTTCTCTATAGTCTCATGTACCAAATTTGGACCAATCAAGGCTACCTCACCAACCTCAAACTAAACAATAGGAGATCTACACCTCCGGCCATAAAGTGCCTCATATGGAGCCATCTGGATACTAGAGTGGAAGCTGTTGTTGTAGGAAAACTCGATAAGAGGTAAGCGTTCATCCCAATTTCCTTTGAAGTCAATAACACAAGCCCTCAACATATCCTCCAAAGTCTGAATAGTATGCTCGGCCTGGCCATCCATCTGAGGGTGGAAAGTTGTGCTAAGCTTCACCTTAGTACCAAGACCTTTCTGAAATGACCTCTAAAACTGAGATGTAAACTGAGGACCTCTATCCGAAATGATAGACAAGGGAACACCATTCAATTGGACTATCTCCCGAATGTAGAGTCTGGTATAATCATCTGTTATATCTGTAGTCTTGACAGCCAAGAAATGGGATGACTTGGTCATCTGGTCGATAATCACCCAAATGGAGTCATGTTGCCTCCGAGTACGAGGCAATCCCATAATAAAGTCCATATTAATTACTTCCCATTTCCAAGTGGGAAGGTCAATATGTTGAAGCATACCACCTGGCCTTTGATGTTCCACCTTTACCTGCTGACAGTTGGGACATTTAGCCACAAACCCGGCTATGTGCTTCTTCATACCATTCCACCAAAAGACTTCCCATAGGTCACGTTACATCTTAGTGGCACCCGGATGAATAGAGTATCTAGATCCTCTAAATTTATTCAAAACATAGCAATAATTCATGGATATAGGCTCAATAAGTTGGTATATTACCGAATTATCAGTAAGTCATGAAATAGTGCAACTGAGGTGAAAACCACGAGTCATGCCAAAAGTAAATCCCTAGGGGAGTTTCTTCTACTGAGCATGCTGAAAATACTGATATATTGTACTGAATGCAGGCTGAAAGATATAAGTTGATGCAATGACCAAGTATATATAAACATGCAACTGTATAATATTGAATTGAACTAGATAACTGAATACAAGGTCATGCAATAATGAATATAAATTGTGGGAGCTACTATTAATCGACATACCCCAAGCTGAGCTAACTATGGGCCTAACCTATAACCCTAGTTGGGAAGGTGTTCATACCTTTCCAAGGGTAAAAACATTTTCTAGCATGGATCCACTAATCTAATGTCCAATAAGGGACTAGGGTGTCAAGCCTAAGCTGAAGGGTGACCCCTACATAACCTACGGTGGCTCCGTAGTTCTGGGATTTAGGGACTGCTGCTAAAGGTCTCAGCCTAAAGAGATGGGTGAGCCTTCATCCCCTCGTTCACTCTGTGCTAAGTCTACTCCCAACTGAATATTAATAAATAAACAACCTGACGTACTGGATAGCTCAAAATACTGACTTTCTGAGAATGCAAAATAATACTGAGACTGAAAGCATTCAATTTTTCTAAAAAGTTGTAGGCTGATAACTGGCTCATTTCATGTTTTAAAACTGACTGCTAGTAGATTAGGCTAAATTCTGAAGAGAAGTTAATTCATGTGAAAATACTATAATTTTATGCTAAGTTCTTGAAAAGAAAGCTAATTCATGCAGAAGGTGCTGTAAAATTCATGCTAAGTCTGTTTCATCTAAATTCCAGAATTTTAAGAAAATATCTTTAAAATTAGGCTAAAACTTACTTCTCCCAAAAGTCTTGGGTTTTGAAATCTAATTGCAAGAATTCATATAAAAATCCTGCTAACAAGGGTACTAGTTATATAGAATCATCAAGAACTCTAATTCATAGTGAAACATATATTTGGGTATGAACCCAAGAATCATAACTTGTAAAATCTTACTAAAAATCTGAAAGTTTGGGCATGAGGGTGAAAGGAAACCCTCTTTGGAATCCCACATACCTGTTTAATGGAGAATCTTGAACTGAAACTGAGGTTTGAAGCTTTGGAGAAGAACCCTAGGCCTGAGAGAATTCTCTTCTTTCTTTTCTTTTTAGACTTAAGATTTCTAATTGAGAGAATCATGGAACTTAGTCGTAACAACCTTTAAATCTCACATAAAAGTTGCTAAAGTGACTTAGTATCGGAATTAAATGTAAGGTGGGAAAAGTCTAAAATACCTCTAAGGAAAATAAGTAAAAACTGCTAAAACAACTCGTCACTGCATTCCACAGACATGAACCACGACCCGTAGAATGGATCACGGTTCCTGGATTGAAGTCGTGGTTCTTAGACCATTTTTCTGGGCTCTGAACTGATTTCCACGAGTTGATTTCACGACCTGTGAATCATTCCATGACCCGTGGAACCCTCTCATGGTTTTCATGTGAAAAATCAATTTGCAGGACTGATTTCCACGAGTGCAATCCACGGTCCATGGTTTGATCCACGAGCCGTGGATTCCTTTCGTGGTTTCTGTCTGTCAACAAAATGACAGACATATTTTAGTAAAAAACTGATAACTCTTTACTCCAGACTTGTATTAATGCGCGATCAGTGGTGTTGGAAAGAATACTCAAACACCTTTAATTTGGTGGGTACTAGGGCCATCTAACTCTTTATATTCTAGGAGTTATGATTGTTTGAAGTTGACCCTTGAAAAATCTTACACTAAAACTCAATCGGTAAGGAAGCTTTCAACTCAACTTTGAGCTAGAGGTTCTTTATGACCCTAATTCATATCTTATACACTTGCTACACATAAGTATTGATCTCAACAGCTATTTACCATTTGAAATCATCTGGTTCAGATCTAACAATATATGAAAACTGTCTGTATCTTAGCTTAAAATTTTTGGGGTGTTACAAAAAAAGTGTAGCAAGAGTAGTATTAGTACACCACACGTACTAGTAGGCCTCATCGATCAACTAAGATTAGTTCACACAACACGATGTAAAAATCAATAAAATCAACATATAATCTCTTACAAGGAACTTATGCCACTTATTCACACCTCATCATATCACCCCAACAAATTATTTAAAAGTTAAAATCATCATACTGTTTTTAAGCCAATCTCTAGTTGTGATCCCTAGATATTCCTTTTCATTTGGACAATTACAAATATCACCAATACCTATTACCATTTACCCAATAATTTACTCATCGCAAATATTATGCTCATATCACCTATTGTCTTTCACAGAGATATCATCCACGATCTGAATCAAACCAACAACAAAGCACAATAACACATAACAATTAAATCTCAGCAATAAAAAAATCTACCAATTACCTAATAAATAACCAACTATAGACACCTCAACATATAGCAAGTTAACTCAGTAACTGAGAAAATCAAGTTGTCAACAACAACCAAGTAATTAACCACAGACAAAACATATCAATGTCAAATAACATTGGACATACAAGTCACCAAATACAAACATAATAAGCATGATAAAACTCTACAAATATAAGTAGTCAACACGATCATTACATTATATCCTTATTGATTTACAGTTGTATAGCCTCTATACCTCATCAGTGTCACTCATTTCTACACATGAGCTAGAGGGTCTTTAATTTTTTCCAACTAGTCACTCATGAAAACACACATCTTACACACATGCTAAAGGGTCTTTAATCTTTCCCAACTAGTCATGACCTACATGGGACGACCTAGAATCCATGTACCACTCAAATAGTTGCTCATATGTAAGCTCATGTCAGACTTGAGCCACTCATATAATTGCTCATCTATAAACTTCAATCAGACTCGAGCCACTAATCTCAAAATAATGGTGTGTCTTACATCCAAATGCACATACAAGTGTACGTGACCTTACAAGTAATATATGACTTGTAAGTGCAAATATCAATCCTACAGGGATTTGATGAATTGATTAACTAGTTTAAATTCTTATAGTTGATATTCAATAAGAGACAAATTATAAAGAGCGATTTTGTGCTTTGGAAGTAAATAAAAAAAAATTGAGTAACTCATTGATTATTAGGTTGAAATTCAGATTAGAGAGATGACTTGGGTCTTCAAATCATACGTTTACTTGTGATTCTAAGTTACTAGTTGCGAGTTGATATTCACGATGTTGAGCGTCCTTCAAAACTACATCTATACCTACTCAACTATTCATAATGCCTATATTCCTATGATCATTGGTCAATAGTGAAGTGCGTGTGATTTATTCTCTATATCAACTAAGCAAGGCTAACGGGTAAATTCCTATCCATGTTAGTGAAACATTCCCCCTTAAGAGTTCTAAGACCAAGCTCTACCTTCTCTTATTGCGTACATAATTTTCCTTCCTAGTCCAAACTATGCACTATATATAATGTTTGATAGGTTGTTAAGATTCCAAATAATTAAGACCAAGAGAAGATAAATAACTCAATAAAATAATAGAAATCAAACCAAACAAAATGATATTCAAAATACAATTTTCATGTCTTTAACCACAATCCTAGATAATACGAGTTTAGCTATTCATGAACTAATTAAAAATGCAATAATTCATGAACAAGCAAAGATTCAATCATACAAACTACAAAGCAAAAGGAAAAGAAAAACCTAGGTAGAAATCCTTGGGTCTCCGTCCATACATGTTTTCTCCCCCAAATATGCTCCTTTGTGTTTTTCTATGCCTCATCTATGTTATTTTATGTTGAATATACTAAAAATATGAAGAAAAGTAGTGTTTATAGGGTATAGGAGGGTTCTGAGTCAATTTTTGGTTGATTTGGAAAACCTGGTCAAACTAGGCCACATTTTCCTTGTGGCCTCCCCCGGTGCAGCGCCCTGGGCAGTGTCATAATGTTATTTGGCAGTCCACTTTGAGCTTATGCACTAGTGCACTACGAGGGCACCTGGGGCGGTGCCCAGAGCCTTTTTGTAGTGTATTTTTAACCTTTTTCACCATTTTGCCTCTATTAAGCTCTCCTCTTGATCTCCTAACCATAGACATGCTCTGAATCATCTTTCTCAGCTCCTACTCAGATTTTAAAGTTCCATACTTGCTCTATTATGCTCCAAATCTATGCAAAATTCTTCATCTTTTAACCTACACATCAAGACAAGCTACATAAGCGTATTTCGTATAAAGTAAGCTCAAAAGCGTCTTAAAATAAGTTTAATGTCAGACAATCTATTATATAAAATCACTACTTTTAGCCTCACATCAAGACCCCACACTTAAAATCTTGCTCATCCTCGAGTAAGCTCTACCACATAACTACAATTTTTTCAATCCATTCACATCAAAACTAGTTCACTCAATTTAAGAACACACCTACTATAAACATCAAGCTTTTCTTCACATTGTGCTTTTTCTTTAAGTTAAACTCAGGACAACCTACCCAAGACATCCTAACCTCAAGAATAGACTTAAGTAAGTATTCACGAAAGATGGAAATCACAACATAGAAGATCAAACATTTAAGCATGTTTACTAAACTTGTGCCCTCACATCAAGAAATTCCCTCTCACACATATAATAGTATTAAAACATGGGCATATGATACATCAAGCTCTCACACTCACAAAGAAAATTCATATGCGACAAAAGGTTTATCATAATTTTGTCTTTAGTGTACTTGCTCTACTAATTTAAGAAAGTTCATGTATAGGATCAAGAAAGTCTTCATTTGGTTGTAACATAGGCTAAAGGACTAGTAGGAATATTTTGGATAAAATAGTGACTAATCCTCCCTAGGCACTTTTAATACATCTTTTCATAATTTAGCGCTTCTGACTTCTCTTAGCTACTTTTTTCACTCTTATTTTGCTCTACTCCTTTCTTCTTCCCTTTTTATTGAGTTTACTTAATACTTAGCACAGATTCTCTTTTTGTGTTATACTTTTTCTTTCTTTTCTTATTTCTCATACTACACTTTTTGATTTTTTTCACACATTAACTTCTTTTCTTTTTCAAGTTTCATAATTTCACCACCTCCCTTCATCTTTTGTCTAACTTTTTTCAAGCTCTTAATATTAGATCAAGTGCCCTACGGGAGTTCTTTGGATCATCTATGGTCTAATAACAATGAGGGTTAGTTTATATATGTGGCTATCAAAGAAATTTAGCTAATGGCTCAAAAGGGATTACTATGGATAACATTCGAGGATAGGTACAAGAGAGCATAAAAAGAATGACTAATCAAAGAATTGCCTCTATCACTTTCTAAACATGACTAACTTTGTTTCGCTTCACAAGGCAATTTCTAGACACCAATTTAACACATAGAATTTAACTAAGTCCTCACATCACACATGCACACATTCAACACAAGTATACTATCACATATATTTCTAGTTAGTGCATCACCAAGAATTCATATTAAGCGTATGCATACAAGTCTAGAAAATGAACTTAGGTCTCTTAAGCAAGGTTATCTTTTTATTTTTGCATAAATTTTTCAAAAAAATCAAGCTTTTATTCATAGAGGTGATATCCTAACTTGAGGATCTGGCTTACAAGGGATCATCTTACCTTCTAAAAACTAAACACAAAAACTAATCTAACTAATAGAACTATTAAATCAAACTAAAAATTTGAAATTTTCCCGGTGCAATGGTCACCCTGTTAGGAAAAGAACATATGGGAAGAAAAACTGAAAGGTGGAAAGATGTGTTATTAAAGGACTAAAGAAACTAAAAACTAAGAAAATCTTTTCTCAATCTTTTTCATTATCAGTAAAACTATGCACACTCCCATAATCAAAATCAAAACTAAAATAAAACAAAATAAAACATTCTATAGCATATTTTACCCTAAATAATTATCAGAAGATATTCCACCCTACACTTAATGCCATACTTTGTCTCAAAAATATTTAACAAAGTAAATTAAGGGGGTTAAGAATACTCTCTGAGGCCCTCTAAGGTCTGGCTAACAACATGTCTTTCTTAATTTCATCAAGGTGTGGATGATCCCACACTTGGTTTCTAACCATGCTCCTTAGCTCCCAAATTTAGGTACTTAGACTTTTCTAAATCTACACACCAAAAATAAAAACAAACGTGAAACTAAAAAAATAATAACTACTTGTATTACAACATGGGTTGCCTCCCAATCAGCGCCTGATTTACTGTTGCGGCACGACCTTGTCACGACCTGATTTCTCAGGTCATGATGGCACCTACAACTCCCGGTAGGCAAACTAATCCCCGTAGCGCAGACCGATTAGTAATGGGCTACTACTTAACCAATACGCACAATGAGCAGAAATAAGCGGAAGTAGAAAGTAACGATAGGACAAGCGGAAGCAATAATTCAAAATATATACATAAAGAAACTACACCAACCCCAAGACTTGGTATCGACAGTACAAAAGCTTCTAATAGAGTACAAGTGCTAGAAGTAACAAAAGATAAGTACAACTGTCTCCGAATATACAAGAGTAACAGTATAAAAGATGAGATATAGTTAGGCCCCGATCGTCAGGCGCTCACCCTAGTCTCGAACATCTCCAAAAGTTGCACGAGTCTCTAACGCGACCAACGGTGAAAGCTCAACTAATAACTGCACCAAAAAGATGCAGAAGTGTAATATGAGCACCAAAACAATGGGTACTCAGTAGGCATCATAGGTCGACCGAGCGCAGAGAGATAATATATAAGTAATACATTACAGGAAAGTAAGAAAATATACATGGATCCACCTAAATCTAGTTATAAAATCAAAAAGTGAACAAATTGCACTAACAAGAAGGAACAAATAACAGAATCAATCTAGGAAACCAACAATCCAAGTGCACTCAACCAATGTAATGCGATGGGGTATGATGTGATGTATGAGTGCATGATGATATAAGCTCGGAAATACCTCATCGGACTATGCATATATATATATGAATAGTATAATCCTAGAAATACCTCATCATACTATGTGCATGTACATGAATAGTATAAGCCTAAAAATACCTCATCGAACTATGCGTATGTACATGAATAGTATAAGCCCATAAATACCTCATCGGACTATGCGTATTTAAAAATAGGCACATAAGAGTGCGTAATAGTATTAGCTCGGAAATACCTCATCGGACTATGTATATAAAAATAGGCACATAAGAGTGCATAATAGTATTAGCCCAGAAATACCTCATCGGACTATGTATATAAAAATAGGTATAGTGGAGAAAAGATCCAGGAATACCCTTCGGACCGGTATGAAAGTAGTGTTATCCCTTTTTGTTCCAAAACCAGTGTTAAAAACCCAGTAAAACGCCTTTAAAATTTGAAATCCATGAGTATCACATCAAGTTTCAAACCAAAAGCCTCGAAAACCTTTCCTTTCTGTAGCGCAGGTGTATAAATGCAATATGAATATGCAATGTCCCTAAATCATAGAATATATCACACCACAAGGAAATTCAGGGCAAAGTACCCTCCAACCAAGGAAAACTGACCTGGGACGCTGCCCTAATCCAAGCTATGGCCTCGGGCCCATAATTTACACACAACCAGTAAAAGCCAAAAATAACAAAAAGGATAACCATGAAAACCACTACACGCATCTACTCTACCCCTAAAACCTCCTAAAAGCATACTAAGGATTCTATGCTAGCCATCGTGATACTACAAGCTCTTAGACTAAGGATGACAGTAATATTCCAAATATAATATCTGAAATGGAAATTTAATGCAGGTCACGAGATTTAAGACTAATTCTACCTATAATCCAACCTAACTTTCCAATAACATATAGATATATATAATCTAACTAACTCAGTCTAGGAAGTAAGCCGTAACCTACTTCAGGGCTGAACTGCAAGCATGGAACGTCACTCGTGTGCCCTCCCCTTCCGAATAGCCTCAGGAAGTTGTCACGCTATCAAGAACATAAACTAGGTGTCAAGATGAGAATAATGACACCCATATTGCTATACGGAAAATTAGGTCGTAAAAATGACCCTCGAGGACCGTACAACAAAACAGAAAGCAAAAATCACCATCATGCTCGCAGTGGGTTAAGGAACCCATGCCCAAAGTTTGAGCGTGAACGGAGTTCGTTTCAGGGCCCAAAATAGCCCCGAAGTGCTACAAATTAATGGGATTTGAAACGGAAAGCTCAGAAATTTAGAGGCACGGACCTACCTCAACAAGAGAAACACGCTACGGAGCTGAGTTGCACAAATTCAAGAGCACGCAATCCCCAAACAATCTGATTCCACAAGAATTCTCCAACTCTAAAGATTTAACAACAAGAATTCTCCAACTCTAAAGATTTAACAACAAGGGATTTTACTGGGAGAATCACGAGAATTTACACAGAAAAGGGAGAGGGGTGACGAGGGGACTTACCGGGTGATTGGTACTGAGCAAAGGAGCTTGAAATTGGGAGCTTGGAGCTTAATCAATAGAGTTTTACGGAAAACTGAAGGACAAAATGAAGTTGGGATTTAATATAACTGCCAGGGGTCCTTCATCGTGATCGAGACAGGACCCCCGTGTTCGCGGAGAACAGCCGGCCCAAACATCACATTCGTGATGGTCCAGGCCGCTTTCGCAAAGAAGAAAGCAAGCCGAGTCCCACCTGGCTACATCGCGAATGCAAAGGAACCCTTCGTGAATGCGATGGTCAAGAAACTAGACCATCACGAACGTGATGGGGTCCCCGCGATCGCGAAGAGCAAAGTTCTCTGCAACTTAATGCAGCAACCAGCAAAAACACCAAGTCCAAAAAATCTTCCGACGGACCCTCGAGATTCATCCAAAACCCTGTGAATACAAACCAACCATGCTACCCTACCAAAAATGGCATTCCAGACTCAATAGAATCAATAAAACTCCCAATGGAGATCGTTTTAATGAAAAGTGGGCCCCATACCCAAAACCAACTCGAAACTCGAAACCCAAGGTCCCCCTAGCCCAAAGTCAACATTCCAGAGCTAACGACGCTGATGGAATTCCCATTCAAGGCCGTCTTCTCTGAATGTTGACCAAAGTCAACCAAACAAGCCCAACTGGCTTGAAAACACAGAATGAGAGAGAATTTTAAGCTAAAAAGCTCCTGGATCATGACCAAATGTCCCTCTAGAACAAAGTCCATGCTCCAGAGCTAACGGAACTATTGGAATTTGATTCTGAGCACATTCACCTAGAATGTTGACTGAAGTCAACGATTTCCAAAAGCCTAAAGTTCTAACACAAAGAACGGCCAAAAAGACCAAACAAACGGCCTGGGCACCGAACTACTAGTCTCAGCAATCCATAAATGACTTGGGGCCACTAAAGGCAAGCTCTAACAGTACAAGAAGGGCAAAAATATGTAAATGACTGAAAGGGTCATTACAGATCTAACTCATAACTCAACCAAGTTCTCTCAATCTCTTTTCCTCTAATGATTTAGCTTTCTTCTTTTCTTTACTCTAGGAGGATCACCATCATCATTCACGTTTCTATTTGTCTTCACATCCCTTTTGTGGTTACTATCGGACAACTTTATTGCATGCTCATATTTTTTCAATAATTTGAGTAATTCTTTTTGTTGCATTTCAGATAATTCAATGTCAGTCTTCAACTCTTAAATCTTTTTAGGCCCATACTTTCCACCCACACTTATTTTTGATGACCTTTGTGATCATGCATAAGTCTCTATAGGGTGATGGTGTGGAGAGTGACTTATATACTTTGAAATTCATCTCCTTATTATCTATCTTTGTTTTTAACTCTCTCTTCCTTATGTTAATTAGTGCTCCACCAGTAGCAAGGAATGGTCATCCTAATATAACTGATACTTGTAAATCCAAAAGAATAAAGTCAACAAGAATCACAAATTTACCTACGTTGATGAGCATACCTTCAATTATTCCCTCTGGTTACACATGAGACCCATCTGCCAGCTGTAGAGTAATGGTGGTTGGGAATGGTTCCCCTAAACAAAGTGTCTTAAATAAGTATAAGGGCATTAAGTTGATACTTGCCCCAAGATCACCAAATGCATATCCAACCTCACTTTTCCCAATTTATTTGGGCAATGTGAAACTCTCGAGGTCTTTGAGCTTTTAACGGGTCTTGCTCAAAACTTGTGAACTGCCATCTACAATGAGTGCAACCATCTCAAACTCTGTATGTCATATATTACCAACCACTACATCTTTCAAGTATTTTGCATATTTGGGTGTATCTCTCAAGGCATCAACTAAGAGAATATTGATATAAAGTTGTTCGAATATATCAAGGAACTTGGCACTATCCTTGATCTATTGAAACCTTTGAGGGAATAGTGGTGGAGGTCTCTCAACTGTAATATAGGATGCTTAAAGTTTTCCTCGTTAACTACTTTCCTCTTTAGAGGCTCTGAATCTGGAAAGTTTCACCCACTTCTCAAAGTAATAGCCATGATCTGCTTGGGTATCTCAAGATCACTCAGCAAAGCACCTTGAGGTTTATTATGAATTGCTGCAGCAAACTGCCCCATCCGAACTTGTAATTCACTGATAGCCTACTTTTTGTCTACATTGATTTATGTCTGTTGTGCCATGAACTATTTGAGTGGCTCCTACAATGAACTACTAACTTGTGGGGCTTGCTGCCTAAACTATTACTCTTGAATATTTTGGTTCCCACCCAGGAAAAATTTGGATGGTTTCCGTTGTTCAGGTCATATGTGTTGCTTTGATAACAATAACCCTTGTTTTTCTGACCCACATAGGATATAGACTCTGGATTTAAAGAGAATCCTGAGTAAGCATAGTTTTCACCACACTTTCCATAAAACAAAGTAGCTTTCTAAACCTGATGCACTTTTTATACCACACTTGGAGCTGTAAAACTTTCCTCCATCGAAGTAACCAATTGACTAATATCAACCCAGATAGCTGACACCTCATCCAACTCACACTTTCTCAGGATATTTTGTGTAGAAGTGAATACTCTGTTGGGCTCTGCGTAGTCTCGGTGACCTGATGACATAAGGTTGAGCATTGTCTTTATTTCATCATAGCAATTGAACAAGATTTTCCCTTGAGCAGCAATATCTAACAAGGATTTTGAGTCTGGCCTTAACCCTTCAATGAAATTATGCCTAATAATATCCTTGGTCTGCTGGTAGTATGGACAGTCTCTCAAATATCCCTTGTATCTCTCCAAAGCTTGGGGAAGGGATTCATTAGCTCTTTGAACAAACCTAAGAATCCTAACTCTAATCTCTTTTGTACTTCTAGATGAGAAGAACCTATTGAGGAACTTTTCAGACAAAGCACCTCATGATGTGATAGATTTTGTAGGCTTATTTTGTAACTATTTTTCCCCTCCAGTCACTAAGGAATGGAGTAATGTCACCTTTACGTACTCGTCTAAAACATTCTGATAATGGAAGTTTTCACTCAATTCTATGAACTCTTGTAGATAATTATGTGGGTCTTCATACGGTTTACCCTCATATTGACAAGCGTTCTGCACTAGTGCATCATTCCCTCTTTAAGCTCAAAATTTCTTGTAATTTACTAGCTTGACTATTGCCTTGGAGGCATGCTCACGATTTGGCCTAGCAAAGTTAAGCATAGGGATCCGTCCTTGCACCCCAACAAGATGTTGTACTTCATTTGGATTCAGGTTTTGGTTTACTTCGTCTCCCATAATTTTAAACCTTCTAACCATTTTTAAAATTTTAGCTTCAAAGGGAATCAAGGGAATTCCTTGACTTCGAGTATTGGGTATAAACTACCTGAAACCTATAATGTAGAAAAGATAACAACTAAAGGTAAAATCTAAATAGAATATAATAAAAACTCAAAGTAGTGTATCAATTTCTAAAAATTTCCCAGCAACAGCAACAAGAACTTGTTGCATCCAAATGCACACACAAGTGTACGTGGTCTAATAAGTAATAAAAGGTCTTGTAAGACTAGATATCAATCCCATAGAGATTTGATGAATTGATTAACTAGTTTGAATTCTTATAGTTGCTATTCAGTAAGAGACAAATAACAAAGTGTGATTTTGTGCTTTGAAAGTAAATAAAATTAAATTGGAGTAACTCGTAGATTATTAGTTGAAATTCAGATTAGAGAGATGACCTATGGTTATGGTATTTTGACAATCTAGTTGGGTCTTCAATTCATATGTTTAGTTGAGTTTCTGAGTTACTAGTTCAGGGTTGATATTCGTGATGTTGAGTGTCTTTCCAATGCCTCTACACCTACTCGACTATATCTAACGCCTATATTCCTCTGATCATCAGTTAATAGTGAAGTGCATGTGATTTATCTTTCGTATCAACTAAGAAAGGCTAACGAGTATATTCCTACCACGTTAATAAATCATTCCCCCCTTAAGAGTCCCAAGACCAATCTCTACCTTCCCATATTATGTACGTAATTTTTGTATTCCCAAACCAAACTACGCACCATATATAGTGTTTGATAGATTTTCAAGCTTCTAAACAATTAAGACCAAGAGAAGATAAATAACTCGATAAAATAATGGAAATCAAACCAAACAATATGATATTTAAACCACAACTTTCATGTCTTTAACCACAACCCTAGATACTATGAGTTTAGCTATTCATGAACTAATTACAAATGCAATAATTCATGAATAAGCCAAGATTCAATCATTCAAAGTAAAAGCAAAAGCAAAACCTAGGTAGAAACCCTTAGATCTCTATCCTTGCGTGTTTTCTCCCCTAAATTCACTCGTTTGTGTTCTTATATGCTTCTTCTATATTATTCTATGTTGAAGATACTACAAACTGAAGAAAAGTAGTATTTATAGGGTATAAGAGGGTTCCAGGTTGGTTCTGGGTCGATTTGGCCAAATCTGGCATGTGATCTCCCCCTGTACGGTGCCCTAGGCAGCATCGTAGTGTTATTTAGCAGTCCACTTTGAGCTTCTACTATGGTGCACTACGGGGGTGCTTGGGGAAGCACCGAGGGCCTTTTCGTAGAGCATTATTTTTGCCTTTTTTCACTGTTTTGCCTTAGCAAAGCACCCGTCTTGATCTTTTAACAATGAACATACTCCGAATATCTTCCTCGGGTCATACTCAGACTTCAAAGATCCATAATCGCTCTACCATACTCCAAATCTATGCCAAATCCTTCATCTTTTAACCTACACGTTAACACAAGCTACATAAGCATATTTCATATAAAGTAAGCTCAAAAGCATCTTAAAACAAGTGAAATGTGAGGCGATCTATAACATAAAATCACTGCTTTTAGCCCCACATCAGTATGTATATTCGTTATTCCTCTCGACATATCTTAGAATGTTCTCCTCTCTATTATCTCTCAGGATAATAACAACAAGTACATAATGAATATTACAAATGCACAACTATATCACAAGTCATTTAAAGACAATCTCCAATAGTTTAAATGACGCACCCGTACTGTTACTCATGGAATAAATCCCGCAGGAGTGAAAGTCATGTATAGAAGCATGATTCAGTCTATGAGTCATGGTTCCAAACCACGACCCATCCTGCTACTCATAGAATAGAAGACCTGCAAATATGCAAGCAAGAGGAACAAAAGCACGAGTCAGTCTACGAGTCATGAATTGATTCCATGACCCATCCTGTTACTCGTAGAACAGGTGAACCTGCAGACATGCAAAAAGAAGAGAAAGAAACATGAGTCACTTCATGAACCGTAGTTTTAGAACCACAAACCGTCCTTTGGAAATCATGGTTATTTATTAGAGAGGTGAAATAATAGAGTCTAAAATCATGAGTCATTCGATAAATGGTTGATTGATTTCATGACTCGTGGTTGTTCCTATGGTTTCTTAAAATAGGCAATGTTGACTCTTCCAGACCACAGTTAACTTCAGCAAATGACGAACTGTCATCTGAAACAATGGGTCATCAACCAAGTCGTGATCCCTACCGATTCCAGTCCTTCTAGTTTGTTTAGGATAGGATTTGTGATGTCTATAAATACCTTTCCTAGGTTTTCTTTTACATTTTATGCTTGATATTTTGGAGAAAATATATTCGTAAAAACTTGGTATTGATTTGTTCTTGGTTTTGAGAGATTAATACATTCATTGGTTCTTCATTCTTGATTCTTATTCAATTATTCAAGTTTCTAAATTTCTTTACTTATTCTTGTAAGTATATGATCATGAATGCCTCAACAACTTCTAATTGTTTACTTATGAACATGAGTAGCTAAATCCACAACTAGGGTTGTGGGAACCATGATGGATTAACAAAGTAGGCAAAGCACTTAGCAATTCTAGGATGGTGTTTATGCATGTATTGCTCTTCACTTCTCTTTGATTGCATTTTAACGGTGGTCAAAATTATAAATTGCCTTATTCTTACTTACTAGACTATGGAGGTAATAAATGGGAAGAGGGTTAGTTACAACGAAGAGTTGAGGCTATCAACCCTTATCTAATATCTTGACCTTTTCCGGGAATAGATAATCTAGGATCAAAGGTAAGGGTTAGTAAAGCATACACTTGTAGACGGACCAAGTTGCATGGTGAAATTCATCTATCTAGGGGACCAACCATTTATGTGAACCTAACTTACCGGTCTACATGCTAAGCACTAGAATAGATTGCTAGTACAACGCCTACTGCGTTATGAACTCATGGGGAACACAGTCCTAGTCCATTCTCTCTTTGAATCACAATAATATTAATACTTGCTGTTACTTGTTACTTGATAATTTACAAACCTCATTTGTTGCTTAAAACCCCTCTCTTTAGGGAAATAAGATGGCTAAGAGCGCAAATACACACAGTTGATCAAGATCCTACCATATTCCCTGTGGGATCAACCCTAACCTTAGTTAGGTTTTATATTTGACCAACGACCACTTTATACTTCATAAAAGAGGTGTAATTTGGGCGTATCAAATTTTGGCACCGTTGTCGGGGAATATGGCTTAGGATTAAGATCAATTGTGTTTATTTGACTGTTAGTCCTTATTTCCTGATTTAATTTTATTTGTTGTTTTTTTGGTTCCACGGGTATCACACTTGTACATGCCTAGTACATGGAGTCAAGGCAATCCCATGATTATATTCAACCCTAAACTCAAACGAACTCTGAGAAACATGGCAAAAGAGGTGGTTGTCGATACACCAAAAAAGGCCAAAGCTCAGATGTTGGCCGAAGAACAACAAAGGTAGAAGAAGATGCCCAAATAGCACAAGATGCTTAGATTTCCACAGAATTAGTAAATCAAAATGCTGCAGCTGAGCAAGCAAGGCAAGAAGCTGCTCGTCAAGCCACATTGAATTCTCAAGTTGCAAGAGACGAGGCAACTAGATGCAATGTACATTAAGATCCAGTTGGTGTGAGAGGGAATAGGGGTCGCCAATTTCAACAACCCAGACACATCTCTCGCGACAATCTTGATAATAATGAAGAACATTTTGATGACGCAGTAACAATAGGTCCCATAGTCTTGCCACCACTTCCCGAGGGTACAAAGTTTGACATTACAAGCACTATGATCCAGTTGTTAAACCTGGATGGATTATTTTCTAGCAAGGCTACTGATTGTGTGAATTTACACTTGGTGAACTTTGTGGGGATATGTACAGCTTACAATTTGCCAGTAGTATCCAAGATGCTATCAGATTGCGGTTGTTTCCATTTTCTTTGACTGGAGAATCAACACTTTGGCTTACTGAACTGCCTGATAACTCAATATACACATGGTGAGAATTGAGAAGTCAGTTTCTGGAGAGGTTCTTTCCTCCATCAAAGATGTTATAGCTCAAGCAAGAGATCTATAACTTCAAGCAGTTGCCGATAGAGGCACTATATGAAATATGGCTCAGATTTAATAAGAAGCTAAAATAGGTACCGAATCACAGAATCCCTTTGGATCACTTGATGGAGATTTTCTACAGGGCATTGAATGCAAATACCAAGGCAGTAGCTGATACAGTCACTGGGGGAGCGTTCATAGAGAATACTTACATTGAAGCTTTTGAGATGCTGGATAGAGTTACCAAGACGAACAGGGCCTGACATATGAGAGAGGCTGAGACTTCAGCAGGAACTTATGCAGTTGGGACATCCATAAAACCTCAGGAATTGCAGGAACTTAAACAGGATATCGTAGGATTAAAGAAAAGTATAGATCTGATTGTGAATCAAATCCTTAATAATAGAGCAGAGAAGGTGAATACTGTAGGTTCACAAGGTAAAGCACCATGACATGATGAGCTTGAATCTGATGAAGAAGTTAATTATTTGAATGATCAAGCAGTGAGTTTTTGGGCCAATAGACAAGGAAATCAAGGTCAAAATAGAGATAGAGATGACAACTACAACCGGTCTTGCTATAGAGATAGAAGCAAGGGTAGAGACAGGGATGGTGACTAGAACAAGAGGGATGGCTACAAGAATAATATAAGCAGCCTTTATGTCCCTCCTGGTAACCGTGAAGTAGGATTTGAGCAGCTAACAGTCAAAGAGATGTTGTCCAAGGTGTTGCAGAAGGTGGATTTGACTGATGGTAACTTGGAGGAGATGCATGCTAATATCGTAGGCATGAATCAGAAAGTAGAGTCACATGCCATTGACATCAAGCAAATTGAGAAATAGTTAAATCAAATATCTACAATATTAAACCCACATCAGAAGGTCACCCTCCCTAGAAATACAATCCAGAATCCAAAAAATGATGTACATTACATAGCGGTGACTACTCAAAGCGATAAACAGACTGTTGATCCTCATATTCCTATAGTTGTTAATGAGTCGGTCGAGCCTGAAAAAGATGATGCTAAGATTATAGTCAATTCATAGGAAAAGGGTGGTAATAAAAGTACACTTGAGAATAAGTCTAAAGCCACCAAAGAGAAGAATGAAGAGGTTCCACAGATCTTAAAGCCTATACTATTACCTCCTCCACCTTACCCATAGATATTGATTAAAAAGGCTGAGGAAGGTAAATATCGCAAGTTCATCTCCATTCTGAAATAATATTCAGTGAATATTCTTTTGGTCAATGCATTAGAGTAGATGCCTGGGTATGCAAAGTTCATAACGGATCTGGTTACAAAGAAACGAACTGTAAGTTTTGAGCTAGGTGATAACTTGCACCACTGTAGTGCAATAGCTTTCCGTTCTCTAGTGTAGAAAAAGGAATATCCTATAGCTTTCACTATCCCTTGCACGATTAGAGAATTCTATTTTGCAAAAGTATTGTGTGATCTGGGTGCTAGTATTAATTTGATGCCACTAGTAGTGTTAAAATAGTTAGGCTTGGGAGCCCCTAAACTGACTACAATGCAACTTTTTATGACAAATCGCACTATGAAAAGGCCAGTGGGGATTCTCTATGATGTACTTGTGAAAGTTTACAGTTTCATCTTTCTTGTAGACTTTGTGATTTTTGACTGTGAGGTAGATTTTGAGGTTCCCATCATCTTGTGACATCCATTCCTGGCCACCGGATGGCTTTAGTTGACTTAGAGACTGGGTAGATGAAATTTAGACTTAATGATAAAGTGGTAACTTTCAATGTCAGTCAGTCTATGAAACATCATGACCACATGTGTGTAGTATCAGTTCTAGATGTGTTTGATGAGGAGTAGTTAATAGTGCTTATTGAAGAGAGACTTGGTGTTGAAGCACTTGCAGCTGTCACTATGAATTTTGATAGAGAGGATATTTATGAGTATGATGATATGGTGGAAGCACTTGCTGGTATGGGGTCTTATACTTATTCTCTAAAAAAACTTGATTTTCACCTGAAAAACTGATAGACCCCACCAGCTAGACCATTTATTGAGGAGCCTCCGGTGTTGGAGCTCAAAGCACTTCCTTCCCACCTTAAATATGTGTTCTAAGGAGCTAATGAAACCTTGCCATTTATTATTGCTGCAGATTTAGATGAAGGGCATGTTAAACCTCTAGTTTCTATTCTGAGAAAGTTCAAGAGGGCCTTTGGTTAGTACATTACTGACATTATTGGGATTTTACCTGGAATTTGCATGCATAAAATCTAGCTTGATCTAGATTGCGTTCCGAGTATTGAGCACCAGCGTAGGTTAAACCAACCTATAGAAGAAGTTATCAAGAAGGAGATCATCAAGTGGCTGGATGCAGGCATGGTTTACCCTATTGCAGACAGTAAATGGGTGAGCCCGGTCCAGCGTGTACCTAAAAAAGGTTGAATCACTATGGTTCCTAATGCTAAGAATGATTTGATTCTGATGAGGCCAGTCACAGGTTGGCGTGTATGAATGGACTACAAAAAGTTGAATGCTTGGACCGAAAAAGACCATTTTTCGATGCCATTCATGAATCTGATGTTAGACCGTCTTGATGGTAGAGGATGGTATTGTTTTCTTGATGGGTATTCATGATAAAATTAGATCTCGATTGCTCCTGAAGACCAAGAGAAGACCATTTTCATCTATCCATATGAGATGTTTGCTTTCAAGACTATTTGGGTTATGCAATGTATCAGTGATATTTCTGTGATGTATGATGTGGATCTTCTCAGATATGGTGGAAGACACTATTGAGGTGTTCATGGATGATTTTCTGTAGTTGGTGACTCTTTCAATGATTGTTTGGCTCATCTAAGTTGTGTGCTGAAGAGATTTGAAGAATGCAACTTAGTGCTGAATTAGGAGAAGTGTCACTTCATGGTCAAAGAGGGTATAGTGCTCGGACAATGTGTTTCCAAGCAAGGTATTGAGGTCGACAAGGAAAAGATAGAGGTGATTGTGAAGTTGCATCCTCCAGTCTCTGTGAAGGGTATCCAAAGCTTCTTGGGGCATGCTAGTTTCTATTGCAGGTTCATAAAGGATTTCTCTAAAATTCACATCCCTTGTGCAAATTATTGGTGAAGGAAGTGAAGTTTATTTTTGATGATGCATGTTTGAAGGAATTTGAATTCCTCAAGAAAAAGTTGATCTCCGCACCCATTATTGTTTTACCTGATTAGTCTTAGCCTTTTGTGGTTATGTGCGATGCTAATGGAGTGGCGCTAGGAGCATTCCTAGGCCAAAGACACAAAAATATTCTCCATCCCATATACTACGCTAGCAAAGAACTTAATCCTACTCAAAAGAACTATACAGTGACAAAACAAGAGCTGCTTATCGTGGTCTTTGCATTTGAAAAGTTCAGATCTTATTTGCTTGGCACTAAGGTAATTGTGCACACTGACTATACAGCTCTTAGGTACCTCATGGAAAAAAAGGATGAAACCCCTAGATTGATTATATGGGTGTTGTTGCTGCATGAATTTGACTTTGAGGTCAAGGACTAGAAGGGTACAAAAAATCAGGTAGCAGATCACTTGTCAAGATTCGAGGAAGAAGTGATGCTGAAGCTGAATGATGAGAAAGATATTGATTATTGGTTCCCAGAAGAGCAAGTGTTGGCTACCTCCCAGGATCTGATTCTATGGTTTGCATATTTTGCCAACTATTTGGCAACTGATGTGGTGCCTCCTGATATGTTTGTCCAACAATGAAGAAAGTTCATGTATGATGTTAAGAAGTTCTTCTGGGAGGAGCAATTCTTGTTTCATGTATGTGTTGATACCATGATCCATAGATGTGTGCCTGAAGCTGATATGGTAGGGATATTAGAGGCTTGTCATTCATCCTCTGTTGGGGGACATCATAGTGGTATCCAAACATCTCACAAGGTCTTGCAATGCGGCTACTATTGACAGACCATCAATAAGGACACCCATGATTTTGCTAAGTCTTGTAGTCGATGTTAGAGGGAAGGTGGTATATCAAGGAAGCATGAGCTTTCTCTCACTCATATCCTTGTGATTGAACTATTTAATGTGTAGGGTATTGACTTCATGGGTCCATTTGTAATGTCGAATGGAATGCGGTACATATTGGTGGTTGTTGACTATGTATCTAAGTGGGTGGAGGCAGTTGTGCTCCCCAATAATGAAGGCAAGTGTGTCATAGCTTCTTGAAAAATAACATTTTTTCCAGATTTGTTACACCACAGGCGATTATTAGTGATGGAGGTTCTCACTTTTTCAATAAGTTGTTTCATTCCTTGCTTGAGAAGTATGGAGTGAAACACAAAGTTGCAACCCCCTATCATCCTCAGACTAGTGGGCAAGTTGAGGTTTCCAACTGCGAGATAAATTTAATCCTATCAAAGATGATGAATGCAAATAGAACAGATTGGTCTAGGAAACTAGATGATGCTTTGTGGGGGTACCAGACTGCATACAAGACACCAATAGATATGTCACCATATCAGCTTGTGTTTGGCAAAGCATGTCATCTACTTATTGAGCTTGAGCATAAGTCCATATGGTCATTGAAAAAATTTGAATTTAGATTGGTCTGCAATATCATTTCAGTGGCTTAGGCTGTTAAATGAGTTAAATGAGTTTTGCCTCAACGCCTATAAATGTTCATCCTTGTACAAAGAAAAGATGAAATTGTATTATGACCGGAAGATTGAGAAGAGAGTTTTTGCACCGGGTGATTTAGTTCTACTGTTCAATTCAAGACTTCACTTGTTTCCAGGCAAGTCTAAGTCCAAATTGATTGGACCATTAAAAGTGGTACAAGTGTTCCCACATGGTATTGTAGAGCTTGAAAATTATGAGGGAAAGAGGTTCAAAGAAAATGGTCAATCAACTCATTATGCACCATCTTATAATATGGGTCCTTCCGTCCTTTTCACTAGCAAGATTTTTAGCAAGGTAGCTAAAGTGGTGTTTCATGCGGATAAGAAGATTAAATGCTTCTCTAATTCTGTGAATCCATTAATCCGAAAAGATATAGCTAATGCTATTTATCCCATTCATAGTTTAATTAATAGGATTAATTCCTGTTTGGACGGGATAGAGATTCGGGTGAATGAGAAGCTACAAAATCTGACTATTCTGGAGCTTATTACTATATTTACCGAGCTTGCAAAAGCTCAAGCTGACATTGATACTATTTAAAAGCAAAATGTGCCGGTTATCCCACATATTCTGATTTCACCAGTTGGGGCTTAGAAGGATGATTCTTTTATTGATTTGCTTGCACATTCCCCTCCTCCTGAACCAACTGGAACTGCTCATGATGAGGGTAAGGATGACAGTAAGCTTCCTGAAACCAAAAAGAATAAAAAGAGGAAGAGAAGGGATAAGGAAGTTGTCCAAAAGAGAATGATGAGTCCGCGTTACCACCTGGTGAGTATAAAAGGAAATGGAAGAAAGAGGAGAAAAAATGACTCAGGGATGATATAAAGGTACTTAGCCAAACCATGGAAGTCTCAAAAAAAGAGCATGAGAAGAAACTTGAGGCTGAACGGTTGAGAATTGCAATATTGAGAGATAGTACCTCGTCGAGCGTGGCACATTTGGGTGCGAATCCTTCTGTAGACCCTATTGAGGGAGTGCCCATGTCAGGCGAAGAGAGAGTTGTTGAGACTGCTGCCAAGGCAACCACTGGTTCCACCATGAGCACTGAACAACCAGCCCCGACTACCATACCGGACACTAGTGCTTAGGCGCCACAGGTATGTTCCCACCTCCCTTGCAGTTATGTTTTTTTAATGCGTTGGGGATAATGCACATATTTTCTTGGTTGGGTGAGGGCAGATAGTCCGTATATTTTTGATGAGTGTCTTTAGAAAATTCTGATCCAAGACAACCCGCATTGTGCCACGATGTTAAATCAGGCGCTGCTTGGGAGGCAACCCAAGAGGGAACCTTTTTTAGGTATCCAAATCCTTGGGGTTTTCTTGTTGTTTTCTTTCCCTGAGGATCTTTATTTATATTGAACCAACATGTTTAGATAGGTTGTGTGTAGTAAAAGAAGAAAAATGTCAATCCTGTAGCGGATCAATTCCAACGAGCCATTCAAACTAGTACTATTAGTAATCGACTCTATAGCTTCTTCAATAAACGCTGGTTTTTTTATCAAGTTTTGAATGAATTTCTAGTCAGATCATTCCTATATTTTGGATATGGGCTATCTTTCTCTTCACACCTGGCCACCTTAGTTCCTTTTTGTTTTTTTTCTTGCTATGGGATCAGCCTTTTTGGCGTGGTTTGTTACCTAAAAACACCATCCGCTTTCTCATTCAAGAATTTCTTAAGATTAAGTTTTGAAAGTACCAGGATAGCACAGTCTATGGTCTAATTTTGAAATTGATTTTGATCAAAAAATAGAGACACCTCCAAATTTTATGTGACATGATTACCGTTTGAATAGTTTAACTGCTATGGATTTGTGCTTGAGATTATGATTATCGATGTAATGAACAGCTTAAGCTAGGGCATGAACTTGATAAGTTAGCAATTGGTTGTTAGACTCTGTGCCATGAGCGTGTGAGCTGCATTTGTACTGTTCTTGCATTGTGTGCCAATCCAGAACTTCCCCGATTAGTCTTTCCTAGGCTATAGGATAGTAGGCTAGGAAAGTATTATAGGCCATTTTTGAAATAGTCAACTTAGCCTAAATGACTGTCCAAATGAATTTTATATCCCATTATCCCTGATTTTGAGCCAAAATTGACCCTTTTTTGTTGTTTAGCCTATTCACCATCCCTATTTTCTATTAACCTTCAGTTTGGCCCTTGTCCCTCCTTGGACATTTTGTACCTCAACTCAGGTAAATCTCCTAAGTTATGGATGGCTACTATAGAGGTAAAGGAGAAGTATGGGGTATAAAAAGAAAAGGTTAGTGATTAAAAGGGGGAAAAAGAATGGGTGTGGCGTATGTGCTAGAAAAAGAAAAACAAAAAAATGAGAAAAGAAAGAAAAAAATGGGAAGAAAATGTGATGAAAAAAAAGTTGATTTTGAAATAAACGTTGCACCCGTCACTTGCTGAAAAAAGAAAGAATAAAAGGGAGAATAAAAGGGAGAATAAGGGAGGGAAAATGGAATTGGTCTGAAAGTGGAAGAAACATAGTGTAGTGTCAAGGAGGGCTTAGTCACTATTTCCCAAAGGTACCATACCCGTTCCTGAGCCTACGTTATAAATCAAGTAAAGTCCTATAGTGATCCTAGTCCAACTGTTCAAAAACTGAGTCATAGAAAATAAGGGCGAGCCTATAGTACTGTGCATGCATTGCTTGAACTTCTTTGTGAGTGTGAGTGTCCTAGTTCAGTCCCAAATATTAAATAATTTACTGTGTGATTGGGACTTGTTTTGTAAGTGAGGGCACTAGAGTAACATCAATTGCTGATTATTATTGTAAGTGTCACCTCTGTATGCTAGGTTGTCTATTGATAGCGGAATGTCATCCGTGGATCCTCTTATGTTGTCTTGATAAATGGTAACTTGTGCACTTGTTTTATACTAAGAACGAAGGGGGTGCTAATGTTGTGCGCTGAATTGATTGAATCATATGACTACCGTAGTTTCTAGTTTTCTTTTTCTTAAGCATCATATTAGGATAGTTTTCTTTTGTCTCTTGAGGATAAGAAACAGTTGTAAGTTGAGGGTGTTGATGTGCCATGGATTTACGTCACTTTCAATGCTTAATACTTAAGATTATTTCATGTTCTTTAGCAGTTTTTTGGTAGATTTAATGGTTTTTGTTAAATATGCAGGAGAATAGGTTCTGTTGCCAAAGTGCTGAAATTTATACTCAAAAGTGATGACTACAGGGTTTAAGGGAGGATTGATGGTCTGTGGTTCCAAACCACACACCCATACTGTTACTCGTAGAATAAATTCTGCAGGAGTGCAAGTCATGTACAGAAGTATGAGTCAGTCTATGAGTCGTGGTTCCAAACCATGACCCATCCTACTACTCGTAGAATAGAAGATCTGAAGACATGCAAACAAGAGGAACAAAATCCCGAGTCAGTCTTCAAGTCATGGATTGATTCCACGACCCGTCTTGTTACTCGTAGAATAGGTGAACCTGCAGACATGCAAAAAACAAGAAGGAAATATGAGTCACTTCACGAACCATAGTTTCAGACCATGAACCATCCTGTGGAAATCGTGGTTATTTATCAGAGAGGTGAAATAATAGAGTCTAAAACCATGAGTCATTTGAGGAACCATAGATTGATTTAATGACTTGTGTTTCCTCCTATGGTTTCTCACAACAGGCAATCTTGACTCTTCAGGACCATGGTTGACTTCAGTAAACAACAAACCGTCATCTGAATTGATGGGTCATCAACCAAGTCGTGATCCCTGCAAATTCCAGTCCTCCTAGTTTGTTTAGGATAGGATTTGTGATGTCTATAAGTACCTTTTATAGGTTTTCTTTTACATTTTATGCTCGATATTTTGTAGAAAACATATTCATAAACACTTGGTATTGATTTGTTCTTGGTATTGATTTGTTCTTAGTTTTGAGAGATAATACATTCATTGGTTCTTGATTCTTCTTCAACTATTCAAGTTTCCGAATTTCTTTACTTCTTCTTGTAAGTATATGATCATGAATGCCTCAAAAACTTTTGATTATTTACTTAAGAACATGAGTAGTTAAATCCACAACTAGGGTTGTGGGAACCATGATGGATTAACAAAGTAGGCAAAGTACTTAGCAATTCTAGGATAGTGTTTATGCATGTATTGTTCTTCCCTTCCCTTTGATTGCTTTTTAATAGTGGACAATGTTAGACCTTGCTTTGTTATTACTTTCCAGACCAAGGAGGTAATGAATGGGAAAAGGGTTGGTTACAATAGAGATTTGAGCCTATCAACCCTCATCTAATAGCTTGACCTTGTCCAGAAATAGCTAATCTGGGATCAAAGGTAAGGGTTATTAAAGCATACACCTGTAGACGGACCAAGTTGCGTGGTGAAATTCATCTATCTAGAGGACCAACCATTTAGGTGAACCTAACTTACCGATCTTGCATGCTACGCACCAGAATAGATTGCTAGTACAAGGTGTACTGTGTTATGAACTCATGGGGAACATAGTCCAATTCCATTCTCTCTCTGAATCACAACAATATTGATACTTGTTGTTACTTGTTACTTGATAATTTACAAACCTAATTTGTTACTTAAAAAAAACCTTTAGGGAAATAATATGGCTAAGAGCCTGAATACACATAGTTGATCGAGATCCTACCATATTCCCTATGGGATCGACCCTAACCTTGGTTAGGTTCTATATTTGACCAACGACTACTTTATACTTCATAAAAGAGGTGTAATTTGGGCATATTACATCATCATGCAAAGGACCATTAAATCCAGTTTGAGTGCGAAACACCATCATGCATATTACTATCATATTCATAACCATAACATCATTAGTCATTTACCAGATAGTTCATTAACACTCTACTTAAAACACAACTCTTAGTTTATTCATCTTTTACCACCGATCATACTTTAATATTCAATCATGTTTCCTCCCATCAGTTTCATCTCAAGGCATCTATATTATGACTTCTGGACACGATATCACACTTTATTTCAAGGCAACAAGAATAAAACACACCATTAGAAACACATACAAGTAGACCTTATCACTTTCATAATTCCTTTCAATACATAATATAATTAATTCGAGATATATAGTTGAATAAACACATAATCCCTCCACCCTTTTCACATTAATTTTGTTTGAATCATAATC
This sequence comes from Jaltomata sinuosa, assembly GCA_003996215.1. Taxonomy (NCBI): domain Eukaryota; kingdom Viridiplantae; phylum Streptophyta; class Magnoliopsida; order Solanales; family Solanaceae; genus Jaltomata; species Jaltomata sinuosa. Next base: position 221,114 of record QJPP01002950.1, read on the forward strand.
ATATTTTGATAATTACACGTAATTCACTACACACGTATCCTTTTTTACATTATTCTAGGTGACATCTTTTTGAACACCATGCCTGAAGTCCTAATCATGCTTTCTCCCATCATTCTATAGAGTATGTTTCACTAATCAAAGTCTATACTCAAGTAAACTCTAACCTACCTCAGTGCCAAGCTGCTATCATAGCATCCATAAAACTTTGCTTATTGCCTTTGATCAAGAGTCTCTGACGAAGAATCTACGAGGAGGATGATTGACCCATGTTTTCTTTCAAGCAATTTTCCTCTTTCTTCTTGGTGTTCTATATTAGAAATAACCCTAAGGCATTTTTGGGAGAAAATCCTACTTAGAATAGGAGCTGAAGTTTTGAAATAACTTAGACTTTGAGTTTTATTTTGTGTCTCTCATTGCAGCAGTCACCACCTTCGCTATAATTAGCACACTATAGCATCCCAATGACTGCTATGGCGGACTACGTCATATCATGCCTTCTTTATTTAGACTCTTATTTTATTCAACATTTATTTAATAATTACACATGTTATCTGATAAGTCGATAATCTACCAACTTATTGAGCTTATATCCATGAATTATTGCTATGTTTTGAATAGATTTAGAGGTTCTTATGGCCTTTATTAATGTTTATGCAGGTACTTTTGATACATGATGAGAAACAAGGAAATGGACCCAAAAAGAGCTCAAAAGGAGTAAAGTGTGAAGTGTTTGGAAAAGCAAGAGATTCTGACCTGAGATGCGGTGGCCTGTCCGACATGCACAAGCCGAGGTGCAAATCGCACCTCCTCCGCATGAAGCTACAAAAGCCACTGAAGAATTTGTTAAGGGGTGCAATCGTTGTGCGATGTGCACATCCCCAAGTGCGAACTGCACCCCCTTCGCATGAAGCTCCCAAAGTTAGATGGATTCACTGGTCCAACTGAAAAGGGTGTGCAATGCGCACATCATGACGTGTGAACTGCACATCACACCGCACACCACCCGAAAGGCAATTTTGCCCAAAATTTTAGTGATGTTTTAGGAAACTATAAAAGGCCAATTTAGGCATAATTGTAAATAACATTCTTCAGTCCTAAATATTTTAGAAAGCATTATGCCTTGAGAACAAGTTTTTCCCCTCCAAAGAGAAGAGGGTTTGAATCCATTTTCTTGGTTAACCATTTGTGTACTCAAATTGAGCTTAGAACTTGAGATTCAGCTCCAATGAAGAGGATTTTGACTTACCTATTTGGTATATCTCTCTCCTTTGCTATGAGTGGCTAAGTTCTCTTGTCTAGGGGTGTGTTGATGATGGGTGCTTGACAAATTGGTGTGGGTGTTGTTAATTCATCTTTATTATTGCTTGTTTGACATGGGTCTAGTAGTTTTGCCAAGTTTTAATCCTAAAATTGGTGGTTGCAAACATTAATTTTCATTACTTGACTATGTGATTGCTTGAAAGAGGATTCCATGGTTTCAGATGTGAAATTACTTGTGGAAACTTGGGACTCCATCAAGATTTGAGGCTAGAAATAACTCTTATCGAAGGAATCACCCACTTGAGGGTCTAAGCTAGAGATAGTGTGACCTCTCAAAGCTTAGATTGGTTATTTGTTGATCAAATCGATGATGCTCTAACTAAGATTACCAGATATATGGTTATTGATTGAGAGATAAACAATCCATACCCATGACCAATGCTACTTATTTCAATAAGCGAGAATAAGTGTGAATTGATAATCACCCTATCCCATGATTAAAGCCCCATCGGATACACATCCCTAGTCGCCTACTCAATTTGGTACATCCACTTTTATTTATTTGCTTTAATTTGAATTGGTGATTGTAGTGACAACATCCCAATTCCCCCAACCTTTTATTTTCATGTTTAAGCACTTACTCTCTTTTTTAACTCAATTCGACACAATATTCATTTAGCTATCTCCAAGTCCCTTGGGTACGACCCCGACACCCATTGGGAATTATAAATTTTGTTTTGTTGCACGATCGTCATGACCTCCTACTTTGGGGGGCACAATTTGAGCGTTCATAAAAAATGGCACCATTGCCAGGGACTTGAGTTGATAGCTAGTTTTTATTGTTGATTTGAAATCATTTTGAGAGTACTTGTTTCTTTTACTTTTGTTTTTTGTTTGTGGTAGATTGAGCAGTCTAGCTATGAGTGAAGCCGATGACAACGAGAGCATTTTGATAATGCCAATGTTGCTGAGCCTATGATGCAAGGAGGTGTGGGTGAAATTCGCCTACCCCCCATGGTGGGAAATGTTTTCTTTCACGTGACTAGCATCATGCTCCACTATATCCAAATGAAGGGCCTATTTGATGGAGCAGCCCATGAAGATGCCAACCGGCATATCTAGAATTTTGTGGAGATTTGCCAACCTTACATCATTCAAAATATCTCCCAAGAATCCATCTGATTGCGCCTATTTCCCTTTTCCTTGATGGGGGAAGCCACGGTGTGGTTGGAAGAATTGCCGGATGATTCTATCACCTCTTGGGCCGAGTTGGTTGAGTCATTTTCATTGAGGTTTTTTCCTCCTTCTCGAATGATGCAGTTAAGAGATGATATCAACAACTTTAGGCAACTCTCGAATGAACCTCTTCATGAGGTTTGGCTAAGGTTAAAAAAGAAGCTTCTTTTGTGTCCAAACCATGAGTTCTCAAACAATGTGTTGCTACAAAGCTTCTATAGATCGTTGAACTCTATGAATAAGTCGGTGACTGATAACCTTGGAGGTGGTACTTTCATGGACTTGTACATTCCCATTGCCTCGACTTTGTTAGAGTGAATGACAAAAACCAATCAAGCTTCTCATACAAGAGAAGCTGATGTGCCAACTTCGGGAGGACCCTTATCCATCTTGGTTAATGAAATGAGAAAGAAGGATGAGGAGCGTGATGAGACAATGGACAAAATGATGACACAAATTAATTTGATGGCCAAGCATGTAATAGGAACTGGTGGTGCTAAGACGGTGAATGCTGTGAGTACACCAGAAATCAAAGCTGGTGATGATGAGCCTTGAGTGGGAGGTACCTTCATCGAGCTGTGACGTTAAACCAAGCGCTTCTTGGGAGGCAACCTAAGCACTTTTTCCTTCTCTATTTTTCTTGCTTTCTGGTTTTACTTTATATGTTGTTTTATTAGCCTTGTAGTTGGGTGTAACACCCCGTGTACGTATCCAGCTATATAAGTTAAAATCTCAGAAAATTTCCATATTTCCAGAGATGACGTCTCAGACGATGGTTTGTGGTTTGGAACCACGGTACATCCTGTGCGCACGTCGTCCAAGTCTCAGAGGATCCCTAAGTTGGTCCTAGAAATTATGGGTCGAGGAACGATCCATCCTTCTGGATGACGGACCGTCGTTCCTAACTACCCTGATATTTGTCCTTCGAAGTTCAGAAGTCCCTCTTCCAGTACCCAGGATAGATGGGTTGAAGGATGGTCCTTCCTTCTGGACAACGGGTCCGTTGTTCCACCCGTTATTCCTAAGATCCAGCAGCCCCTTTTTAAGTGCCCAGAAACGACATCTCATAGGATGGTACATCTTCCCGAAGTACGAACCGTCAACCAAACCGTGGTCACTGAAGGTTGACTGTTTTCCAGCCTTTTCTTATTTAATTCCCAGGGGAATTTTGGTTATTTTCCACCCTATTATATATTAAGTGAAGTCATTTTGACTACTTTTAGAAGGGTTTTCACCAATATTACCCTAAGTCCCTCTTAAGTTCATCATTCTTCACTCAAAAAGGAAAGTTGCTCTCAAGCTCAAGTCTCCAAGATCCAAGTCAAGTCTCCTTATTCTTTTCCAATCAAGTGGGTAATCTTCCACCAAGGTATGTGGGTCTTTAGCAATTGGTTTCTTCCACCCTTGTGCCCAAAATCCCCAAGTCTTATTTTGAGATCATGAAGCTATGAAATTAGGGTTTTAAACCAAAATTTGGGGAAAGTTTATGAAATCAGTTCCTATGTTTAAATTCATGGTTTCTTATTGATTTCTCATGATTTGGTTATGATTTCCTTTTTGACTTTGAAAGCCCAAGCATAAAAGTTGATTCCTATCATGATTCCATGAATTTACATGTCTTCAAGAGAAATATAGCATGATTAGATATCATGGCATTTGCGAACTTATGAAATTGCATGTATGATTCTTCAAGCACGAAGTTGGACCGAAAAGCATGTTTTTAACTATGGCTAATATAAGCCTTCATATTATGACTTTGAATTGCATAGCATCCGATATATCTTTTGCTTTTCAAGATAGCTTTGGCATTATATATGTCATTGGTTTTACCTAGCTTTGGCATTAGATATGTCATTGGGTTTTTAAAACAGTTTGGACATTAGATATGTCACCTGTTTATGAACTAGCTTTGACTTCAGATATGTTATTAGTTATGAATCAGCTTTGGCATAATATATGTCATTGGTATTATATAAGCTATATGTATATTTTGGGAGTAGTATTAGCACCGAGTTGGATGAGTGAGAGTACCCATATGTCCCAGAACTACATTTCCCCCGTAGGTTCTAAGTCCCATGCTAGGCATCAGTTTCAGGTGATCACATTACAGTCATGCCTTTGTACCCCTGGCAAGCTACAATAGATCCTATCGATGGGGCGTATACATCGAATTCCATGTAGTTCACATGGTCTATGTCGGTCATAGAACCTCCCACAGAAACAATTTATGATTTATGTTGCATTTGACTTTTATGCAGTTTTCAGACTTATTACTTATGTTTATGTTACATCTTACGATATATTAAAAGTCATTGCATTCAGTTATCTTTAAAAGCATGATTTTAGTTATTTATGTACACTTAGCATGTTTTCATCATGTTCATGCATTGCTCACATACTTAGTACATTCCATAGTACTAACGCATATTGCGTTGCATCCTTTGATGATGCAGATTCAGGTATTCCTTCATAGCTTCGTGGCTAGAGTTCTAGGCCACTCTCTCAGTCAGCTTTGGTGAACCCTCATAGTTTGAGGACTAGACCATATTTCAGTTTTATGCTTCCTTTATGTATCAGATTGTCAAGTTAGTTGGGGTGTTGTCCCATCAACTCTCTATGATAGTGTTAGAGGCTTTCAGACATAGATTCCATGGGATGACTGTTGAGTTGTACTTCTTATTCGACTCTCTTTTATATGATTATGTTTCCTATTTGGATTCTCTTACGATGCTTCCGCTATGTCTTATCTTTTTTTATGCTTGAGAATGCTATGACCAAGGGTTAGCTTGGGATTCTTGTGGTCCTAAGTCCCATGTTACATCTAGGGGATAACCTCGGGGCGTGACATTGGGAGTCGAGCTAAAGATGTGTGAGCAATAATCAGATAGTACGGTGCTTCATACGGTCACACCGTAGAAGGTGCACATTGCACAGTAGGTCATAGGAGCTTAACAAAAAGCTGACAACTCAGACTACACAATGTGTGATTGGTGTGCAATCGCATGAGCAATTATGTGCATCGCACACCCGTTTCGCATCTCTTAGAAGAAGACTGGCAGTTCTTCCCAGAAATCCACACCTCTCTGCAATCACTGGGGCATTTTGCATACCCCAAAGTGTGTGTCGCACAGCCTTCGCACAAGCAAGAAACAGAATGAAGTCTAAATTGACCGCTTTGATTGTGCGATTGAGATGTGGCCGCACCACTTGTACTGCATTTCGCACAAGTACCTCAGGGAGTATTCTACTTTCTCTAGCTAATATCATTGGGGACAATGCTCTATTTTGGTTGGGGTGTTTGGATATCGCCTTGTTAATAGTAGTTTAGAAATAAACTTCGAGGGTTTTCTTAATACCACGGTTCTTTCCCAAGGAGCAAAAGTTTTGATTATTGTCTTTTTCTTTTCTTTTTTTTTGTGTCGAACAGGGTTGGTGTTTCCCTATGATAGATTGAGAGGAGACTTTATTAAGGGAAAATGCCAAATTGTAGTTTTAAATTGAGTCCATAGTTGCTTTTCTTGAAATGGGCCCATCAAAAAAAATATTAATTGGCAATTGTGTATTGAAAATAAAAGGAAGAAGGGAAATGAATTTTTGAGGAAAAGCATTCTCTTGTCATGACTTGCACACTCTCGCTTTGGCTTGATTGACTCATAAACGAGTGTGTAATAAACTCGAAATAGCTTGTTCAAAAATCATTTGTCCCAATTGATTTTGAGACTAATGAAAGAAGTCTTGTAGCATGATGCCTTGTGTGGTGAGGCTTTACCTTGATTCTTGTGCATAAGCGTCATCTAGAAATTGCCCCGAATGTGATTCAAGGCAAAATTATAGGTGTGACCGAGCTTGGAAGATGAACTTAGGCCCTTTTTGATAGCCACTTTGCCCAAATGACTTCCCATGACTTCAACCCTAGTGAAACCCTTTAAGCTTGTGACCGTTCTTTGGCACCTTGTTAACACCTTGACCTCTTTGGAACCTCTATCTTGGCACCCATCCTCCCTAATTGCTTGAAAATGAAATGTAGGCTAAAAGCCTAAGTTTAGGGAGGGGGGGGAATGAAGGATAACATAGGAAAATACCTAAGTTTGGGGGTGTATGTGATCAAATAAGGAGAAGAAAAGAAGTGCACTCAAAGTGCAAGGTAGCACCTTAGGTTTGAGTTGAAAATTTGATCCAAAAGTTCAATCCAATAAGCAAAATGAAAAGCAAAAATAGGTGCTACCAAACAAAGGCAATACAAGGAGTTTGAATGATCATGAGTAAAAAGGAGAAATCTTGGGTTGTGTGAGGGAGGAATAAGCACTAATCTCAATTGGCACCACCATGATCTCAAAGAAATCACAATCATTTTCAAGAGATTACACTTTTTATTCAAAATCGGGGAACTTTTTCACTTAAAGAAAAATCAATTAGCATCTCAAGTCAATGATACTATACTTTCAAGGCTTGCCTCAAAATTCACTTCACAACTTACTGTATTCATTCCCCTTTATTGAGGTCAAGACTTTACCATTTACCCCAAGGTTGTAATGCCACTCACAACAAGAGAGAGTTCCACTCACAATCATGCATTTCTCAATAATAGGTATCATAAGATAGAACAAAAGACGCTCACTCTCTTAAAGAAGTTTAAGTGAATACACATAGAACCATAGGCTTGCCCTTCATGTAATTTGACGCTAATGTAGAGTTGCAAAGCTCGTTATCACTAAGGACTTGTTGGTAACTATAAAGGCAAGGGTCAAGGGAGGGATATAATTTAGGAGAAGTGACTAGAACCTCCCTAACACTAACATTAGGCATTCATGTACACTGCTCACATTATTGATTTAACTTCACCTTATTTCTCCCTCTCACAATCTAAGTTTTTCCCCAAACTACTTCTCCCAACACCTTTATTTCTCTTAAAGCATTAAAAAGGAAAGTTAGCACCACTCAATTTATTTTCTTTTTTTCTTCCATCTTTTGATAGTTTTAAGAAACTCACAAGATTAGCATTAGGTGCTACCCTACAATAAAGCTCATTCTCTCATCAGGACACTATTGCATATACCCCAAACTTAGGCTTTTGCCTACATCAAATATTTCCCATTTCTATTTATTTTCCCCCAAACTTAGGCATTTATCCTACAACTTCATATATCAAGCAATTGGGGAGGTAAGGTGCAAAAAGCAGGGGATCCCAAAGTTAAAAGTGTGTAACATGGGTGCCAAGAAAAGGTTAAAGGCTCAAAAGGGGTTGACTAGGATTAATGTTAAGGGAAGGAGATTTTTGGTAAGTGACTATCCAAAGAGGGCCTAACATCATCTTCCAAACCAAGCAATATCTAGAATTTTGACTTGAATCACATTCCGGGCAAGTTCTAGGCGACATGCATACACAAGAATATACTAAAATTTTACCACACAAGGCATCACTAACACAAAGAATTAACAGTTATTCTCAAGCCGAATTGAAACAAATGACTTTGACAAGCTATACGACTTTCATGCAACTCATTTGTGAAAAAAAACCCAAATGAAGAATTTAAAGATCATGATAAGAGAATGCTTGAATATAATTTTCCCCTTTTTTCTCAATTTTCAAAAATCATTTGCCAAGAAAATTTTGGTGGTCCCACTTGAGATAAGTGCGATGTAATGTCCCAAATCAGAGGGGTGGACAATAACCATATGACTACTTGTTATGAGCAATCTATGACAAATATGAAGTCATAAACCAATAAATAAGTAGAAAAATAACACGTGCTGCACATATATATACCATAGGATTATTTGAACAAAAACTGTACAATGTAACACTAAAGAATGTCTAGAAAGCCTCTAAAGGGTATAAAATGTTATACTACTAATAACTAGTTAGAACAGGCCCTGATGAACCCAACTAGAGATCTTTACATATATCCAAAAATACTAGACATAATCTGGCCCTAGATAGAGATGGAGCTCACCAAAATACCAACTGAAGGTGGATAAAAAACCTAACGCGGGTGTCTTCTCCCGTGCAAACCTGACCCTGTATTTATACAAAATACAGTGCCCCAAACATAGGGACGTTAGTACATATCCAACATGTTCTAGTATGTAAATCATACAAAATAACAAGTAGAGAGGTATGAAAGCTCATATCAATCAAATGTCAAAATAAAAGAATTATGAACATACAAGTAATAGATGTACGATATAAAACTGTAACCTATGCACCAACCTTATTAGTTCTTCATATAATGTTCAAAAAAGAATTCGTTATAATATAGCCCATATGGCTTGCCTAGGTGATGTACTTATACTATACTTAATACAAATGATCATGTGATGGCCTACCAAAGGTGATCCAGGTCACGTGTAAGGCATATGTTGCTCAAGTACTCATTGCTATGATTTTGTACGTATAAATATAATCACAGTATGATATAGGGTACGCTCTTTGAGGGCTCACTATGAGTGTCTGGCAATAGGTCACATGTGTCATGTATTGGCTTGAGCCAGGGGAATTTGTGCATGACATTCTAGCTGAATCCAAATGCAAATATTGCCACAAGAGTGGGTACGCCATAATATTGTCACCACCCGATTTCTCGGTCATGATGGCACCTACAACCCCCGGTAGGTGAACCAATCCCCGTAGCCCAGGACAGTTAGTAAGGGGCTACTATCTAACAAATAAGGGAACAAGACGAAGAGAATAGATAACAGGGATATAAATATATATATATATGTGGAAACTAAACCAAACCCCAAGACCTGGTATCATAGTATAGAGCCAAAACTACATACATGGAGTGCAACGATCCCAAACAATATATACAGATGTCTCTGAATGGTAATAGAGTACATGAAGCAAAAGATAAACTAAAGCTAAGCTCCGATCGCCAAGAGCTCACCCTCAGTCTGAAGTAGTCCCCAACAGATCTCCAAGCACGAATCACAGCTATCTAACGGCGATGGCCCACGCTAGGATCTGCACCCAAAGATGCAGGGGGTAGGGTGAGCACCAAATGCGAAGCATAAGGTACCCAGTAGGTATCATAGGCCGACTGGGCACATATAAGATAAAAGCGTAGTAACAGACAGAATAGAAGCAAGCAGTCACAGAAATCAATGAAAGGTACACAGGAACTAGCCCAGAGGGAAATCAACAGAACCATATGTGAGGCCAGTAAGCAGAATATACACACCATAGGCACAGGTGAAAGTAAGAAGTAACGCACCTGGGGTCCTTGCGATAACAGTGTATACATAATAAGTTTACGAAATGGACGGTATACCAGTAACCTCAAGTGTAAGAAGAGGGAAAGAGTGATGATAGGCATGCTCAAGGACATGAATCAAACTCAACAAATCATATCAATCTCAATCCAGAAACTAACAATCTAGCAGTAACCAATTTCATAATTAACCATAACAGGGAACAATTCTACAAGTAAATAGCAAGAGTCTACCTACAGTCCCCCGGCTGCCCATACAACCGAGGAACACAAACAAGTGAAAACAAACCCTCCGGCATCCCATACTACCGGAGCGTACAATCAACAAACAACAAACAAGGGTGGAGCCTCAAACAATGAATGATATGATGCATGAAGGTCTCAAGTGAAATGGTATCTATGTATGTACCTCCTCCGGTGCCGATCCGGCCCAGCAGGTAGGTTCCATGGAAGGACACTGCCCGTATACCTCTACTCCACCGTATACCCTTCCTCTGGCACACGCAGCCCGCAGTCCCGGGCCCAGATGGCAAGGTCCATGGAGGTCCCTGACCCCATACTAAAATTCAGTATCAAAACATGTCGTCCGGAAGCAAGTCCGGGTTCAAGATAGAGACCCAGTCTCGAATATGCATGCCCAGACCCTGTCCAGGACTAAAGTAGTAGGAAAATATCTCAAAAACCCCTCCAAGGGTGCCCGGGCATAACCGAGTCTAAACAGTAGAAAGTCATCTCAGGTGCTCGGTCCGACCGAGGCTAAAAATCATCTCAAGTAGCAAGAAAACTCAACTAGCACCCCGGCCCTGCCGAGTCTAGCGTTAATCGTAAAACTGGTGTTTCAAAACATAATTTTACTTTCTTTTACCCAGGAATATTCACAAGTTAAATCAAACCATTTCCAAATCATTTCCATTAAAAACAGGCCCACGGGGCCATGCAAGGTTAGAAAATAGTGCCAGTAGGCTCGAAGCCAAAACCATAGTAAAACATGGATAAAACCTCTTTATATGCATGAAAATGGTATGATCACACACAATAGCTTCTCAACAGCTCACAATCAACCTATCGACCCTGCACAGGCCCACAGCTACTCAGCAAGCATACCAACCTAGAAGGATAATTCTATGCCCGGGACTCGCTGACATTCCCAAAATCCCACCTTCTATGTTCCAGAGTCAACAAGGCCTCACAGGATCACAAGGGTAAATAAAATATATCGGCAATTACTACAAGCAACGGAGGAACAAAAGTAGGCGGACATGAATAAAGCGGTCGAGGTCTGTGGTACCAACCTAATAAACCAACCCAAGGATGCCCATTAATACAATTTTATCCTATATATGCGGAGTCTAGGGAAAATAAACCGTAACCTACCTGTCGTCCGATGACAAGCTTGAACCTCTCCGAAAAAGCTCCAACACGAAATCAAACTCGAACTCGGGCTTGAATAACTTGACGTAGATAATTGATTTTTCTTAATATCGCATCAAAATATTTTTCCACACCTAATTTCTTCAACCTACAAAAATACATATAGCAGTGTTCAATTATATTTTCTTTATGAAAAAATGAGTGAATATTATAGTTAGTATGCCTTTATGCGTACAGGTTGCATTTCCCACAAATGCCTAAATCACAATGTGAATTGATATGAAGATTCCTATGTTGCCACTACATGCTGCCTAACTTTGTTGTACAATGCCTCCACTTCCACGTGGAAGTGGAGGTGGCAACCAATTTGTCCCATTAAGTATATACTCGGGTATTGCATAAATTCATGGTAAAATATATATAACTTTTTAAATATACCATAATTAATAGAAAATCATTTCAAATAAAACCTACTATGTTATAATAATAATTTTCAACATATCTAAATTTACTATCTCCGTTAAAATATTACAATGTGTAAAAACCTTATAAAATAAATACATATACAATTATATCGTAACAAAAATATTTTTCATAAACCTTTAAAATATTTTAAAAATGTAATAATAATATAACTTTTTACCAAATTCAACTTCCAAATAAAATATTTTCAAATACACGCGATGTTAATAAATTCTCACTATTTTAGAACTGAAATGGCATTTTAAAACGTGAAGTTGAGGCTTAAAATCGATTTTGACCCGACCCGGTTTGCGACCAGGTTCGCAACCCGGTTTCTGCCAGACAGTCTGCGGTAAAACAGTCATAACTATTTACTCTGAGATCAGTTGGACGTGAGGTTTTGTGCGTTAGAAACTAGACTCGTAGACCTTCGATTTGGTATATTGGGGGACTTCTAACTCTTTATATATTGGGAGAAAATCCCTGATACATTTTACCAAAAGTTCAGAAAATTTATTAAAGGAACTTACGATAACTTTTGCCGACTTACTTGTCTTCAACACTTATAATGCGACCAAACAAATGGACCCGACACCGAAATACCGGTCCTGACAAGCCTTAAGTGACTTGGGGCCGCTACAAACAAGCTCTAACAGTTCAAGAAAAACGTATACGTGGAAATAACCGGAAGGGTCATTACATCATCCACTACTAAAAAGGACTTTCGTCCTCGAAAGTCAAGGTCAAGAGGGTACCTGAAGGCTTAAACAGCTGTGGATACTGGGCCCGCATATCTCTCTCGGTCTCCCAGGTAGCCTTCTCGACTGGACGGTGCCTCCACTGAACCTTAACAACCGGGATCTCTCGAGACCTCAATCTCCTGACATCTCTGGCCAAAATAGCTACCGGCTCCTCAACAAAGGCTAAACCCTCACCCAACTGAACTGAATCCCACTGTAACACATGAGACTCATCTAGGACATACTGACGCAACATCGAAACATGGAATATAGGATGTATAGCTGAAAACATCGGAGGTAAGGCTAGCTGATAGGCAATGCTACTAACCCTCTGAAGAATCTCAAACGGCCTAATGTACCTGGGGTTAAGCTTGCCCCGCCTACCAAATCTCGTCACGCCCTTCATGGGCGATACACGGAGAAACACCAAGTCACCAACACTAAACTCCAAGGCACAAAGCCTACGATCAGGATAACTCTTCTGCCTGCTCTGAGCTGCCCGAAGTGTATCTTGAATCACTCGAACTCGGTCTAAGGAATCTCGAAGCAAATCTATGCTCTGTGACCTAGAACTAAAACCATCAAACCAACCTACTGGTGATCTGCAACGCCTGCCATACAAAGCCTCAAAAGGTGCCATGCCGATACTCGAATGGAAGTTGTTATTATAAGCAAACTCTGCCAAGGGAACAAACTGATCCCAAGAACCTCCAAAGTCAAGAACACAGGCCTGAAGCATGTCCTCCAGAATCTGAATGGTCTTCTCGGACTGGCCATCTATCTGAGGGTGGAAAGTCGTACTAAGATGAACCTCTGTACCCAAATCTCGCTGAATAGCCCCCCAGAACTGAGATGTGAACTGAGTGCCGCGGTCTGAAATAATAGAAGTTGGGACCCCATGCAATCGAACAATCTCACGAAGGTAGATCTGAGCTAACCTCTCTGCACCATAAGAAGTCTGAACCGAAAAGAAATGTGCTGACTTAGTCAGCCTATCAACAATCACCCATATGGAATCAAACCCATGAGAAGTACGAGGTAAACCAACAACAAAGTCCATAGTAATCCCTTCCCACTTCCACTCAGGAATGGGAATTCGCTGCATCAAACCACCAGGTCTCATGTGCTCAAACTTAACCTGCTGACAGTTCAAGCACCGAGATACAAAATCCGCTATATCCTGCTTCATACCACTCCACCAGTAAAAATGTCTCAAGTCTCTATACATCTTTGTTGTGCCAGGGTGAATGGAGTATCTAGTACAATGTGCCTCATGAAGTATCAACTGAATCAAATCACTAATCCTCGGAACACAAAGGGGACTATCAAACCTCAGAACCCCATCTGAATTTAGAGTAGCCCGACTGGTCTCACCCTGAACAACCCTATCACGAAGGTCACACAACTGCTGATCCTCAAACTGACGGCTCTGAATCTGATCAATCAAAGTAGAATGAACCTCGACACTGGCGAGAACTCTGCTAGGATCCGACAAGTCAAGCCTAACCAAACGGTTAGCCAAGGACTGGATGTCCAAGGCCAACGGTCGCTCTGAAACTGAAAGAGAAGATAGGCTACCCATACTCACTGTCTTCCGACTCAAGGCATACGCTACCACGTTTGCCTTGCCCAGATGATACAGAATAGTGAAGTCATAGTCCTTCAGTAACTCGACCCACTTCCTCTATCTCGAGTTCAACTATCGCTGACTCGTGATATACTAAAGACTACGGTGATCGGTGAAGATCTCACAGTGAACTCCATATAGGTAATGCCTCCAGATCTTGAGCGCGAAAACTACCGCTGCCAACTCTAAGTCATGAGTGGGGTAGTTGCGCTCGTGAACCTTCAGCTACCTCGACGCTTATGCTATTACTCGACCCTGCTGCATCAACACACAACCAAGACCAACCCCAGAAGCATCACAATACACGGAGAAGCTCTGACCCTCAACCGGCAAAGTCAAAACTGGAGCTGAACTCAATAAGGCCTTAAGCCTCTGGAAGCGATCCTCACACTGATCCGACCACTGAAATGGGACATCCTTCCTAGTCAGCCTAGTCAAGGGTGCTGCTATGGAGGAAAATCCCTCAACGAATCGTCTGTAGTAACCTACTAACCTAATAAAGCTGCGGACCTCAGTAGCAGTAGTAAGTCTAGGCCAATCACAAACCGCAGAAATTTTTCCCGGGTCAACCCTAATCCCATCCTTAGACACCACGTGCCCTAGGAATGCAACTGACTCAAGCCAAAACTCGCACTTTGAGAACTTGGCATAAAGTCGATGATCTCTCAAAGTCTGGAGTATAACCCTCAAGTGTTGCTCATGCTCATCTCTACTACGCTAGTATACCAAGATGTCGTCTATAAAAACTATAACAAATGAGTCCAAATACGGGCCAAGAACCCTGTGCATCAAGTACATAAAGGCTTCGGGGGCATTAGTCAACCCAAAAGACATCACTAGGAACTCATAATGGCCATAACGTGTCCTGAATGCTGTCTTAGGGATGTCCTCCGCCCTAATCCTCAACTGATGGTAGCCGGACCTCAAATCAATCTTCGAAAACACGACTGAACCCTGAAGCTAATCAAACAAGTCATCAATCCTCGGCATCGGATACCTATTCTTCACTGTCACCCTATTCAGCTGTCGATAATCAATACACATGCGCATCGACCCATCCTTCTTCTTCACGAAGAGAACAGGAGCACCCCACGGTGACACACTAGGTCTAATAAACCCCTTAGCTAACAGATCCTAGAGCTGCTCCTTAAGCTCCCTCAACTCAGCAGGAGCCATACGGTAAGGAGAAATAGAAATGGTCCTGGTGCCCGGCTCTAGCTCAATAGCGAAATCAATATCTCTCTCAGGTGGAAGGCCTGGCAGGTCGGTAGGAAACACATCGAGGAAGTCTCTAACCACAGGAACAGACTCAGGAGAAGTGGGGGCAGCACTAACATCTCAGACATATGCTAGATAAGCTAAACACCCACGGGAAATCAGCTTCCTAGCTCGAAGACAAGAGATGATCCCAGATGGTGCATGGCTAACAGAACCCTGCCATACAACCGGGGATACACCGGGCACAGCTATGGTAATGGTCTTGGCATAACAATCCAAAACCACACGGTGAGGGGATAACCAGTACATGCCCAGTATCATATCAAAATCTAGCATATCAAGAATCATCAAATCACCCCAAGTCTTTGAATCACCAACAGATAACATACAGGATCTCACAATCCGATCTACTACCAGAGAATCTCCTACTGCGGTCAAAACAGAAATAGAAACAGATAATGGCTCACTAGCCAACCCCAAACAAGGCACAAAGTAGGCAGATACATATGAACAAGTGGATCTAGGATCAAATAAAGTCATAGCAGACTGATGGCACACAGAAATCGTACCTGTAATCACAGCATCTGAGGACTCTGCCTCTGGTCTCCTAGGGATCGCGTAAAATTGACGATGACCTCCACTTGCCCAACCGCCATCCCTACCACCTGCTCTACTGCGCGGAGCACCACCTCTACTTTGACGACCAACCCCTCTAGTCGGGGGCTGAACTGCTCGTAAAGGCTCGGCCAACTGAACTGTACCCTGCTGAGGGAAATCTCTAGCATAATGACCAATCACACCACAAGTAAAACAAGCTCCTGACGGCCTACTCAGTCGAGATGAACCAGCAGATCCCGTATGACCACCATGACCTGATGCCCCAAAAACTGTACCCTTCGAAGACTGGCCGCTATAGCCCTGATGGCTGCTCTTGCCCTGCTCTAACTGGGTACTACCGAAAGTCTGAAGGGAAGCCTGAACCGGTCGGCTGGACTGACTCTGGTGCTGCTGCGGCTGATAACCTCGGCTCCACTGGCCAGGACCTCTACCGCCATATCTGGAACTACTATAGACACCCTGATGTCGAGGCCTCTTATCTCTGGACCCCTGATCATGTCGTTGTAAGTCCTCCACAGTGCGGGCATAGTCTACGATAGCCTAAAATGACCGACCACTGGCGATCAATATCTCAGCTGGCTGCCTGATCTCTGGCCTCAAACCCCATACAAATCTGTGAATCCTATCTTTCTTGGTAGGAATGATCATAGCTCCGAACAGTGCTAGCTGATGAAAACGGGTCTCATACTCTGAGATAGTCGTATACCCCTGCATAAGGTGAGTAAACTTCTCCCTGCGATGCTCACGATCACTCTGAGGTAGGAACTTGGCCATAAAGGCCTCATAAAACTCAGACCAGGTCAAAGGAAGTGACGATGGTGGTCTACAAGCAACATGAGCCCTCCACCATAACTTCGCTGGACCCTCTAACTGATAGGTAGTATAACCAACCCCGTGAGTCTCCAACAGACCCAAATGATGCAACATCTCCTCACATGTAGTAATAAAGTCATGTGGATCCTTTCCAGAAGTACCAGCAAACCTCGGAGGTGCTAACCTCAAAAACCTACCCAACGCCTTTTGCTCTGACTCTGTCATAGCTGGGCGAGGAGCAAGAGTCTGTGCAACAGATGGAACCAGAATGACCTCCGCATGGGGAGCCATAGTAGAAGGATGTGCTCCTGAGCTCTGTGCACCCAGGGTTTCCCCCTGAGCGGATGTTTGCGCTACCTCAGAAGGCCGCTCTCCAATCACACCCAAAAGCTGTAATAGTAATCCCCGAATATCTGGAGACTGAGCTGCGGCTGGAGCTGGCATAGAAGTGGGCAATGGAGCTGGTACTGGAGCTGGTACTGGAGCTGGTGGTACCTGGGCTGCCCCCTGATCTACATGCTTCTCGGGCTCTATCTCCACCCTAGCAGCTCTAGCAGGTTCCACTGATCGAGGGCGTCCTCGACCCTTAGCTGGAGTGGGAGGCTCATCTCCGTGTGACGCCGATGATCTCGTACGGACCATCTACAGAAGAATTAACTAGAACAAATGAAATCTCCAGAAACTTCAAGGGTTCTACACACGACACAGAAGCAATGAAAGAGTCAAATTTCCTAAAATGTCACTGTAGCCTCCCAAAGATTGAGTACGGACGTCTCCGCCCCGATCCACAGGAATCTACTAGACATTGTCTCCTATACCAATGACACCGGTGAACCTAAAGCTCTGATACCAAGTTGTCACGACCCGATTTCTAGGTCATAATGGCACCTACAACCCCCGGTAGGTGAACCAATCCCCGTAGCCCAGGATAGTTAGTAATAGGCTACTATCTAACAAATAAGGGAATAAGACGAAGAGAATAGATAACAGGGATATAAATATATACATATGCGGAAACTAAACCAAACCCCAAGACCTGGTATCATAGTATAGAGCCAAAACTACATACATGGAGTGCGACGATCCCGAACAATATATACAGATATCTCTGAATGGTAATAGAGTACATAAAGCAAAAGATAAACTAAAGCTAAGCTCCGATCTCCAAGAGCTCAACCTCAGTCTGAAGTAGTCTCCAACGGATCTCCAAGCATGAATCACAGCTATCTAAAGGCGATGGCCCATGCTAGGATCTGCACCCAAAGATGCAGGGGGTAGGGTGAGCACCAAATGCGAAGCATAAGGTACCCAGTAGGTATCATAGGCCGACTGGGCACATATAAGATAAAAGTGTAGTTACACACAGAATAGAAGCAAGCAGTCACAGAAATCAACGAAAGGTACACAGGAACTAGCCCAGAGGGAAATCAATAGAACCACATGTGAGGCCAGTAAGCAGAATATACACACCATAGGCACAGGTGAAAGTAAGAAGTAACGCACCTGGGGTCCTTGCAATAACAGTGTATACATAATAAGTTTACGAAATGGACGGTATACCGGTAACCTCAAGTGTAAGAAGGGGGAAAGAGTGATGATAGGCATGCTCAGGGACATGAATCAAACTCAACTAATCATATCAATCTCAATCCAGAAACTAACAGTCTAGCAGTAACCAATTTCATAATTAACCATAACAGGGAACAATTCTACAAGTAAATAGCAAGAGTCTACCTAAAGTCCCCCGGCCGCCCATACAACCGAGGAACACAAACAAGTGAAAACAAACCCTCCGGCATCCCATACTACCGGAGCGTACAATCAACAAATAACAAACAAGGGTGGAGCCTCAAGCAATGAATGATATGATGCATGAAGGTCTCAAGTGAAATGGTATCTCTGTATGTACCTCCTTCGGTGCCGATCCGGCCCAGCAGGTAGGTTCCATGGAAGGACACTGCCCGTATAACTCTACTCCACCGTATACCCTTCCACCGGCACATGCAGCCCATAGCCCCTGGCCCAGATGGCAAGGTCCATGGAGGTCCCAGACCCCATACTAAAACTCAGTATCAAAACATGTCGTCCGGAAGCAAGTCCGGTATCAAGATAGAGACCCAGTCTCGAATATGCATGCCCAGACCCTGTCCAGGACTAAAGTAGTAGGAAAATATCTCAAAAAACCCCCTCCAAGGGTGCCCGGGCATAACCGGGTCTAAACAGTAGAAAGTCATCTCGGGTGCTCGGTCCGACCGAGGCTAAAATTATCTCAAATAGCAAGAAAACTCAACTAGCACCCCGGCCCTGCCGAGTCTAGCGTTAATCGTAAAACTGGTGTTTTAAAACATAATTTTACTTTCTTTTACCCAGGAATATTCACAAGTTAAATCAAACCATTTCCAAATCATTTCCATTAAAAATAGGCCCCAGGGGCCATGCAAGGTTAGAAAATAGTGCCAGTAGGCCCGAAGCCAAAAGCATAGTAAAACATGGATAAAACCTCTTTATATGCATGGAAATGGTATGATCACACACAATAGCTGCCCAGCAGCTCACAATCAACCTATCGACCCTGCACAGGCCCACAGCTACTCAGAAAGCATAACCAGCCTAGAAGGATAATTCTATGCCCGGGACTCGCGAACATTCCCAAAATCCCACCTTCTATGTTCCAGAGTCAACAAGGCCTCACAGGACCACAAGGGTAAATAAAATATATCGGCAAATACTACAAGCAACGGAGGAACAAAAGTAGGCGGACATGAATAAACTGGTCAAGGTCTGTGGTACCAACCTAATAAACCAACCCAAGGATGCCCATTAATACAATTTTATCCTATATATGCGGAGTCTAGGGAAAATAAACCGTAACCTACCTATCATCCGACGACAAGCCGTTAGGACGATAATATCCAAGCTCAACCTCTCCGAAAAAGCTCCAACACGAAATCAAACTCGAACTCGGGCTTGAATAACTTGACGTAGATAATTGATTTTTCTTAATATCGCATCAAAATATTTTTCCACACCTAATTTCTTCAACCTATAAAGATACATATAGCAGTGTTCAATTATATTTTCTTTATGAAAAAATGAGTGAATATTATAGTTAGTATGCCTTTATGCGTACAGGTTGCATATCCCACAAATGCCTAAATCACAATGTGAATTGATAGGAAGATTCCTATGTTGCCACTACATGCTGCCTAACTTTGTTGTACAATGCCTCCACTTCCACGTGGAAGTGGAGTTGGCAACCAATTCGTCCCGTTAAGTATATACTCAGGTATTGCATAAATTTATGGTAAAATATATATAACTTTTTAAATATACCATAATTAATAGAAAATCATTTCAAATAAAACCTACTATGTTATAATAATAATTTTTAGCATAACTAAATTTACTATCTCCGTTAAAATATTACAATGTGTAAAAACCTTATAAAATAAATACATATACAATTATATCGTAACAAAAATATTTTTCATAAACCTTTAAAATATTTAAAAAAGGTAATAATGATATAACTTTTTACCAAATTCAACTTCCAAATAAAATATTTTCAAATACACGCGATGTTAATAAATTCTCACTGTTTCAGAACTGAAATGGCATTTTTAAAACGTGAAGTTGAGGCTTAAAATCGATTTTGACCCGACCCGGTTTGCGAATCGGTTCGAACCCGGTTTCTGCCAGATAGTCTGCGGTAAAACAGTCATAACTTTTTACTCCAAGATCAGTTGGACGTGAGGTTTTGTGCATTGGAAACTAGATTCGTAGACCTTCGATTTGGTACTTCGGGGGACTTCTAACTCTTTATATATTGAGAGAAATGCCCTAAGACATTTTACCCAAAGTTCAGAAAATTTATTAAAGGAACTTACGATAACTTTTGCCGACTTACTTGTCTTCAAAACTTATAATGTGATCAAACAAATGGACCCGACACCGAAATACCGGTCCTGACAAGCCTTAAGTGACTTGGGGCCACTACAAACAAGCTCTAACGATTCAAGGAAAACGTATACGTGGAAATAACCGGAAGGGTCATTACAAATATTTGGGTTCACTATAATGGTCTGGTCTCAATCATGTGCACAAAATAGCATCACGCAGGTGTGACAAGTAAAACCTATGAATACCCTCCCGTCACTAACTTTTATCAAGTAATGTCCTAAAAGGCCTATGACATATAATTTATGATAACAATCGTCAAACTATTTAAGTAAGATCTCTATATGATACCTAACTTACCGAATATGATATCATTATCCAAATGATAGTTCTTATTTTAACTTATGGTTATATCATATAGGTTATCACATAAACAAGTGTAATAATGATATGGTAATTTATTTTATTTATAATGCATGACACGTATTTGTCCATATCGGGTGAATTCTAAGAATTTCAAGTAAAGACACTTATGGTGATACGAAATATTAGGAAATCTTAACGCGAAGGGAGTAATAAAAGTATGTATAAGCTTTAATAACTAAACAAGGGGATGACACATAAAGCAACTAAAGACCTTGTTTCCATTTTTTGTGTAAGCTATTTGACCTATATAAAAAGGAACATGTGACGTAGGGGGTGCCTTACGGTGAAGAAAGTTTTAGCCTCACATACCTTAGATGCTTCCCAAGTTAATGGTAGTACTGGGAGTTCCAACAACTCAACCCATTCAGGCGTAGCCCTTACGCAATCAACCTAATCAATTACATACACAAAACATATATGTATTCATCAATAACCCATATGTTCATGTAATGACTGGATCCATCATTATGGATAAACCTTTCGTGCCAAGTTTTGGGTTAGAAAACTTTCAGGTTTTGGAGTTGGAGTTTTGGGCTAGGCTAGATAGTTTTTGAGTAAAGTATGGTCTAGAGAAATCTGGGTGAGGATTAAGTAATATATCTTGTTTTGAGCTAGTTTTTCCACTAGCCAAGACATTAAGGAGTCCGGGGGACTTTTTAGAAGTAGATTTGGGTAAGTAGAACTCCCAGTATCGAGGTTGACGTGAAGGGGTTATTCTGGAATGTTAGGATTTAAGGTGTGTTGTAAAATGGGCACTTTTGAGGAATTTTCTGAGGTTCTATCTGTGTCAACTGCTTTAGAGTTTCACACTGCGCTATAGCAGCCACTGTTATAGGAGAATAATTCCTTCTATAGCAGAAGTCAATGTCGGTCTGCACTGCCATCGCGATCGATTCCGCTATGGCAGTGTTGCTATAGCGGTGTACGAACCGCTACAGCAGACTAAGTCGAGATTAATGTAGAAAATTCCCCAAAAATGTTTAGAATTTTTGAAGAACATTTTAGGGAAGCGCTAAGGCAATTTTGGCGATTTCAAGGCAGTTTTCCACCAAATTTTGTCCTAAAGGTAAGGTTTTCTTTCCCCATATCTGTATTACAATTCCCATACCTTAGAAACTATAATCTTGGGTTTGGGGGAATGTTTAGAATAACCTAGGATTGTTGAATCCGATGGAAAAAGGGGAATTCTAGGTGTAGAATTTGTGGGTTATGATTATTATCGCTTATGCATGTTTGAAACACCTTTATTCGCTAAATGTAATCGTAAAAATGGTAGTTTAGGGCGAATTAACAGTGGAAAAGCCCAAGAATGGGTGGAATGATATGGTCTAGTCTGGGGATTAGGACTTGTGCATAATTTGAGTATTTTAGGCCTGTGAATTGATTGTAGTTTTTTGTAATTGTGTTTAGACCAAGAGCAAGCAAAAGCTACGGAAAATGGAGAGGCTCAAGTTTAGTAAAGTTTCCAAAAATAATTTGAGGTAGGTGATGGTTATTGTCTTGCAAAATACAATGTATATACATGTAACTATATCTTAGTAATGTAGGTGTTTCGTGCCTAGGAAAGGAAGTTATGAATATCAAAGTACTTGGGGTGTCAATTATATGAAGTGAACTTGATTACTGTTTGTTGGTTTTACAAGGGTCTTCTCTTTTCATTTAATGTTTGACTATTATTTTTGTTTGATATTCAGTTGGCTCAGGTACCACACCTGATATGGGATACTAGCGGTTGGCTTGAGTACCATGCCTGGTACATGTTTTATATTAGTTGGCTCGGGTACCACACTTGGTACGGGTTTAATTATGCATTGTTGACTGTGTTTTGTCGATGGTTCCATGAGTGGGTCGGGTGTATTATTGAATCTGTGATTGATGATATTGGTCCTTGAGAGGCTGGGTTGTTACACTTAAATGTGGGGATGGTACTGGGGTGGACCGGGCATCACATTTTAACACTTAGGTATTGGTCTAGGGATCCTTGATTGGTATGGGTAATGAAAAGGGTAAATGTCATGGTTTTGTTTGTTGTTAAATGATTGTTGAACCTGTTCCATCTGGTTGATGAGTTAGAAGATAGGCTGAGAGCCTGGAGTCACATTATTGGTTGTTGCTACATGGTTGTACTGCTTACTCCATTTTGGTTTATTTTATATTTATTGTTTATTGGAGCTGGCTGATGATCCTACTAGTACATGGTGGTTGTGTACTGATTCTGCACTGGTTTTCTTTTCATGAGTATAGGACATCTTCTGGCGGCTCCTACATGACCTCAAATCTAGTCCTAGCAATTCTTGATTTCAAGGGTGAGTTATTTCCGTCGGGCTACTTCTTTTAATTTTATTTTTTTTATTTTATTTTAACGACCCTTGAGGGTGTCAGGGGCTGAGCAACACCCCCAGGCCTTAACATAAATAAAAAATGATAAAAAGTACAAGGAGGGGGACATAAACCTTACCTCCGATCCTATAGTGGTTCATAAGTCGACTAGCTTACTAAGGCTGGTCAACTCATCCCTAATACTAGAAAAGAAACCTAAAAACTATGCATCTACGAGAGGACTCCTCTCAATACAAAATGTCTAGGAAAGCAATAAATAAGGGAGACTCTCCCTTTACAAGGTAACAAGAAAATCTAAAAAACTAAGACTTCTTCAAAAAAGCTATAACTAAACAAGAAATAGCCTAGCCGAAGAAATTAGCAACACCAAAAAATTACAAGTGGAAACTTGTAAAGAACCTGGAAAAAAACTCCAAGATAAATAGACTACCTTGTTTTCATTCAGTTTAGTCCATTTTCTTTGGACTTAGACTCTTATTTCTGGGGTTGCATCCCCATTCTAGACATTTGGTAGATCATTTATGTACGATGACTTTCATTGTTTGTAGGGGTATTTCCACAGGATATTATTAGTTTTGGTTTAGGTGTGAATGGTAGTTCTTTATTTTAATGCAAACTGGTTTTGAGTTGTTACATTTATTAAGTGTTGGGTTGGTAATTAGTTCGCTCATTCAGGGGTTTTGGGTGGGTACCACTAACAACGGGTTGGGTCATGACAAAGATGGTATCAGAGCTCTAGATTCATTGATATCGTCTTACCAAAATGGGTCTAGTAGAGTCTTGCAGAACGGTATGGAGATGTGTGTACTTTTCTTTGAGAGGCTATAGGAATTTAGGAAATGTACTTTTCTTTGAGAGGCTATAAGACTTTAGGAAACTATCTCTTCTTCCTTCCTTCGTTCAATGACTCGATTCCAATTGGTATCTGGTGATACAAATTAGAATCTAACTTATTTCACTCTTTTGTTCGTAGATGGTTAACACCAGACATACCATAGCGAGAGAGGCAATCTCGGCAGTAGGCCCAGCAGTCCAAGGGAAAGAAAGGGGCACAGGCAGGGGTAAAGGTAGGGCAACACCCGCCAGGGGTGGATCTCAAACAGCTGCAGGTGCAAGAGTCGTGACCTATCCCCACCCCAGGATCTAATTGAGGAGGAAGTTGAGGTTGTTGTTAAGAAGGGCGCAAAATAGGAGGAAGAGGCACCAGCTATAGGTGCAGGCCTTCCCCCGATAATGCTGAGGCATTTCAGCAGGTGTGGGCTTTTCTGAGTGGGATAGTGCTAGAGACACCCGCACGGGTACTGTAGATCAGGTTCTGGGCACCCAGCCAGTGGTTGTAATGGCTCCCAGGATGGATGCAGCATCAGGTACTGATGACTTCTTCTATCTGATGCTAGGTCCGGTTATGACTGGAAATGAGAATGAGATGCTGACTAAGTTCTTGAAACTGAAACCTCCTACATTTCAAGGTACTGAGAAATAGGATGCTTATGAGTTTATTCTGTACTGTTATGAGAGGCTGCACAAGCTGGGCATTATGCAACAACATGGAGTAGAGTTCGTCATCTTCTAGCTTCAGGGTAATGCCAAGCAGTGGTGGAGGTCTCATGTGGAGTGTCAGCCATCAGCTTTTCCTTCGATAACCTGGATGGAGTTTCATGCCCTTTTCTTAGAGAAGTATGTGCCCTGCACCTGAGGGGTCATAAAAAGGATGAGTTTCTAGCTCTTGAGTGGGGTAACATGTCGGTTTCTACTTATGAGGCCAAATTTCATGACTTATCACGTTTTGCTACTCAGCTTCTGGGTATGAAAGAGGAGAGGATTTGTCTATTTGTGAATGGCCTGAATACTGAGTTGTAGGTGTTTTATGTGCATATGACCACAGCGAGAAAGAGTTTCAATGAGGTAACAGATTATGTGAAGAAATTGGAAGGAGTCAGGCAGGTTGGGCAGGCTAAGGTATTAGCCAAAAAGTCCCGGAATGAAGGTAATTACAGTGGTTCATACTCCAGGGGTCAAAATCAGCAGGTATATTCTTCTCATCTTATTCAGCCAGCCCTGCCAACTGCTACAGGTAGTCGTCCGGGAGCCAGCCAGCAGTTTTCAGGTCCTAGAGGCCAATGGACTTCTTATACTTCTACTAGCCTACTCTTGACTGCGGGTGCTTTCATTTTGGGCATCCAGGCTATTTCAAGAGGGAGTGACCTCACAAGCAGGTAGGTAATCAGACTCAACAGCAGTCTAAGGCTGTGGTTCCAGCAAATAGAGGTGGCTATGCTAGGGGTCATCCACAGGGTGAGTGAGGTAATTTTTAAGGAGGCCAGAGAGACAAAAGGAATGGTGGCGCAGGCAGAAGAGTGGCGCGGGTAGGAGAGTGGCGTATCCAGCCAGGGAAGTTGCTCAAATTGATGATCGGGTCCATTGTTATGCTTTTCTAGGGAAGTCTGAGGCTGAGGCATTACACGTGATGATCACAGGTACAATTCTAGTTTGTGATAGGATGGCCTCTGTACTGTTTAACGCAAGTTCTACTTATACATATGTTTCTGTGAAATTTTCTTTGGGCTTGGATTTGGTTTGTGATGTCCTTGATTCCTCTATTCATGTTTCTACCCCGATTGGAGAGTCTGTGATAGTAACCCATGTTTATCATACTTGTCCTGTGGTGTTTGTGGGGTTGCAGACTTGGGTAGATTTGGTTATTCTGGACATAATATATTTTGATGTTATTTTAGGCATGACATGGCTATCTCCACATCATACGGTGTTGAATTGTAGTACTAAGACCGTGACTCTAGAGATTCTGGGTAAGGATAGGCTAGAGTTGGAAGGTGTGTACAGGCCTAAGCCGGCTAAGATTATATCATTTTTTGGGATAGGAAGTTAGTGGAAAGAGTGTGTTTGGCCTTCTTGGCTCATCTCCGAGATGATAGTGTGGAGTCCCCATCGATTGAGTTAGTTCCAGTAGTTTCAGAGTTTCAGGAGGTGTTTCTGGTGAATTTGCCTGGCATGCCTCCGGATAGATATATTGACTTTTGTATAGACTTGGAGCCGAGCACTCGCCCAATTTCTATTTCTCTCTATCGTATGGCCCCAAAAAAATTGAGAGAACTTAAGACTCGGCTGCAGGAATTGTTAGATAAAGGTTTTATTCATCCTAGTGCTTTACCCTGGGGTGATCCGGTTGTATTTGTGAAAAAGAAAGACGGTAGTATGAGGATGTGTATAGACTACAGGCAACTAAACAAGGTCACCATCAAAACAAGTATCCTTTACCTCGCATAGATGACCTCTTTGACCAGTTGCAGGGTGCTTCAGTGTTTTCAAAAATCGACTTAAGTTCAGGGAATCATCAGTTAAAGATTAGGCCTGAGGATATCCCTAAGATGGAATTCTAGACTCGGTATGGGCATTATGAGTTCCTGGTGATGTCGTTTGGGTTGACCAATGCACCGGTGGCATTCATGAGCTTGATGAATGGGGTATTCAAATCATATCTGGATTCATTCATCATTGTGTTTATAGATGACATTCTGATTTATTCCAAGAAGAGGGAAGAGCATGCAACGTATCTTTGCATTGTTTTGGATATCTTGAGGTGCCAGAAATTATATGCCAAGTTCTCCAAGTGTGATTTTTGGTTGTCTTTGGTTGCCTTCTTAGGACACGTGGTGTGATAAAAGGGGTGATGGTGGATACCCAAAAGATTGAGGTAGTTAAGAGTTGGGTCCGCCCGAGCTCTCTAACTGAGGTTAGAAGTTTTGTGAGGCTTGCAGGCTATTATCACAGATTTATCAAGGACTTTGTGTCTATCGCTACTCACTTGACAAGGTTGACTCAGAAGGATGTACCATTTATATGGTCTGAAAAGTGTGAGGAAAGCTTCCAAAAGCTTAAGACACTTCTTACCACAGCTCCCATCCTATCACTGCCGGTTGGAGGTAAGAATTTTATTGTGTATTGTGATGCTTCACATTCAGGTTTTGGCATTGTGTTGATGCAGGACAGGAATGTAATAGCTTATGCTTCAAGGCAGTTGAAGCCCCATGAGAAGAATTACCCAACCCACGACTTGGAGTTGGAAGTGGTGGTCTTTGCACTCAAGATTCGGAGGCACTACCTCTATGGTGTCAAGTGTCAAGTGTTCACGGACCATCACCGCCTGCAGCATGTTTTCACTCAGAAGGACTTGAATCTGAGGCAGAGGATATGGATAGAGTTGTTGAAGGTCTATGATATGACCATCCAGTATCATCCGGGAAAGGATAATATGGTGGAAGATGCATTGAGCATGAAAGCAGTCAGCATGGGCAGTTTGGCTTGTTTGGGGGTGTCCAAAGGACCATTGGCTAGAGAGATTCAGGCACTAGAATCTCTGTTCATACAATTGGGCATCTCAGAACAGTGTGGGATATTGGCCAGTATTGAGGTCAAACCCACATTCATAGAAGAAATAAAAGCCAAGCAGTTCCCGAATGCACAAATGAACAAGCTTCAGAACAAGGTGGTGTCCGAGGAGGCTCGGGATGCCACATTAGATGCTGGCAGGGTTATGAGTTTCTGAGGGAGGATTTGTGTCCCTCAGGTTGATGACTTAGTTCAGAAGGTGTTAGCATAGGTTCATGGTTCACGATATTCAATTTATCTGGGCGTACCAAAATGTACTAAGATTCGAGGCAACTTTATTAGTGGCCTGGGATGAAGAGGGACATAGTTGATTATGTTTCTAAGTGTCAGAACTGTCAACAGGTAAAGTATGAGCATCATAAGCCTGCAGAATTTCTTCAGAGGATACCCATTCCCGAGTGGAAGTGGGAAAGGATAGCCATGGATTTCGTGGTGGGTCTTCCTAAGATATTGGGAAGGTATGACTCTATGTGGGTCATTGTAGACAAGCTGATCAATTCAGCTCATTTCATTTCAGTCAGGGTGGATTATAATTTGTAGTAGTTGGCTAAGATCTATGTTAAGGAGATTGTGACGCCACTCTCCATCATTTCAGATAAGGTACACAGTTTAACTCCAAGTTTTGGGATAAGTTACACGAAGAGTTGGACACTCAACTCACTTTCAGCAAAGCTTTTCATTCTCAGACAGACGGTCAGTCAGAGAGGACAATTCAGGTATTGGAAGACATGCTAAGAGCATGTGTGATCGACTTAGGGGGTTATTGGGACCATTTTCTACCATTGTGTGAGTTCACATACAACAACAGCTATCACTTCAATATTGACATGGCACCATTTGAAGCACTGTATGTGAGGGGATGTAGATCACCCATAGGTTGGTTTAAGGCAGGCAACGTAAAACCTTTGGGCATGGACTTGGTGAGGGAAGCTCAGGAAAAAGTAAGGGGAATCCAAACCAAGTTGCTAGCATCCAAAGCAGGTAGAAAGAGTATGCAGATCACAAGGTAAGAGACATGGATTTCCAGGTTAGTGAGAAGGTATTGTTAAAAATGTCACCAATGAAGGGGGTAATGCAGTTTGGCAAAAAGGGAAAGCTCAGCCCCTAGTAAATAAGTCCAATCAAGTTTCTTGAAATTGTAGGGCCAGTGGCTTACAGGTTAGCACTACTGCCCAGTTTATCCAGAGTCTATCCAATTTTCCATGTATCCATGCTGAAGTGATACCATGGGTATGGGGATTATATTATCAAATGGGATTCCATTTTGCTAGACAAGGATCTTCAGTACGAAGAAGAGCTGGTTGTGATTCTTGATCGGGATATATGAAAATTAAGGACAAAGGAGATCAGGTCGGTGAAGGTTCAATAGAAGCATCATCCGGTTAAGAAAGCCACTTGGAAAATCGAGAAGGACATGCGACACAAGTACCCTCAATTTTTTGAGGATTCAGGTACTACACTTTCCCTCACTTAGATCATCTTTTTCAAGTTTGATCATTTAGGGATGAATGATGGGCAAATTGGTTTCTGTTGTAATGACCGGGTCCGTCATTATGTTTAAACCTTTTGTGCCAAGTTTCGGAATAGAAAACTTCTAGGTTTGGGAGTTGGAAATTTTGGGCTAGGCTAGTCTTGGATGGTTTTTGAGTGAAGTATGGTCTAGGGAAAATTTGGTGAGTATTGGGTAATGTATCTTGTATTGAGCTAGTTTTTCCATTAGCTTGACATTAAGGAGTCTGAAGGACTTTTCAGAAGTAGATTCGGGTAAGTAGAACTCCCGGTATCGAGGTTGACGTGAAGGGGTTATTCCAGAATGTCACAATTTAAGGTGTGTTGTAAAATGGGCACTTTTAGGGGATTTTTTGAGGTTCTTTTATGTGTCAACTGCTATAGCAATTGACACTGTGCTAGAGCAGCCACCGCTATAGAAGAGAAATTCTCGCTATAGCAGAAGTCAATGTCGGACAACACCGCCATAGCAGTCGATTCCGCTATGGTGGTGCCGCTATAGAGGTGTACAAACCGCTATAGCAGACTAAGTTGGGATTAATGTAGAAACTTCCCCAAAAACATTCAAAATTTTTGAAGAATATTTTGGGGAAGGGCTAAGGCAATTTTGGCAATTTTGGCAATTTTGGCAATTTTAAGGCAGTTTTTCACCAAATTTCATCCTAAAGGTAAGGTTTTTGTACCCCATATCCATATTTCAATTCCCATACCTTAGAAATTATAATCTTGGGCTTGGAGGAATTGTTGGAATAACCAAGGATGGTGGAATCCGATGGAAAAGGGGGAATTATAGGTGTAGAATTTGTGGGTTATGATTATTATTGCTTATGCATATTTGAAACACCTTTATTCGCTACATGTAACTGTAAAAATGGCAGTTTAGGGTAAATTAACGGTGGAAAAGCCCAGGAATGGGTGAAATGATTATGGTCTATCCTGGGGATTAGGACTTATGTATTATCCAGGCATTTTAGTCCACTGAATTGATTGTAGTTGTTTGTAATTGTGTTTAGGCCAAGAGCAAGCGAAAGCTACGAAAAATGGAGAGGCTCCGATCCAGTAAAGTTTCCAAAAGCAATTTGAGGTAGGTGATGGTTATTGTCTTGTCAAATGTAATGTATATACATGTAACTATAGCTTAGTAATATAGGTGCTTCGTGCCTAGTAAAGCAAGTTATGAATGTACAAGTATTTGGGGTGTCAATTATATGAAGTGAACTTGATTATTGCTTGTTGGTTGTACTGCTTACTCCTTTTTGGTTTATTGTATATTTATTATTTATTGGAGCTGGCCGATGATCCTACCAGTACATGGTAGTTGTGTACTGATTTTGCATTTGTTTTTTTATGAGTATAGGACATCGTCTGGCGGCTCCTACGCGACCTCAAATCTAGTCTCAGCGATTCCTGATTTTCAGGGTAAGCAGTTTCCGTCGGACTACCTTGTTTTCATTCAGATTAGTTTTAGTCCATTTTCTTCGAACTTAGACTCTTATTCTGGGGTTGCATCCATGTTCTAGATATTTGGTAGATTGTTTTGGTATGATGACTTCAGTTTCTAGGGGTATTTCCACAAGATGTTATTACTTTTTAGTTTAGATGTGAATGGTAGTTCTTTATTTCAATGCAAACTGGTTTTGAGTTGTTAGATTTATTAAGTATTGGGTTGGTAATTGGTTCGCTCATCTGGGAATTTTGGGTGGGTGTCACTCACGGCGGGTTGGGTCATGATAGTTTACCTAACAATTCACTCCAATATTCTTCACTTATGCCCAAAGTTAATCAAGTTATTTAACCATCATTTGTAGTCAATTCTCTATCTTTCCAACTTACCAAATTTAATATCAATTCTGCTCAAATGGTAGAAATTCCAAAAAATTCTCTCTTTATTCATCTTTTCCTCTTTTAAGAACCTCAATCATCAAGACCTATTTCAAGAACTAGTACATAATTTTAAATCAAATGATGATAACCACTTAATACCACATCTCAATTACATATTCTATAATTGTATTCGAGTTAAGGTAGAGAAATTACATATTTGAAATCACACCCCCAACTTGAATACTTGTTAAGTCTCCATAATTGTTGAATAAAAACTAGTACTTGGCTGAGATTCCAAGATGTTGATGCGCCTTGTGAAGAAAAATCAATGAACCCTTATGATCCTAATCCTTTGTTGTGTCGCTAGAAAGGAAATATAGAGAGCACTTGACATTTCTTGTTTCTGGAAACAGAACCCACACTAAGTGGGTTATTTTCTCTCTTTTTTATTTTCCTTTCCCCTACTTCACTTAACACATTCCTTATAAGAGTGATCCCACTCAATGCTATGTACTAGTACTTAATCTATTTTTATAAACTTGTTTCTCTAGTGGCAGTAATTAACCTATATGCAAGATGTAAATATATACCACTATTCTCCTTAAAATATGCACCACGTAACTCTTTATAGATTAAGAGTTATGCTCATCCCAAGTATTAAAATTGATTCAGAATATTATAGGGTACTCCAATCTCCCCCACTTAGGATCATTCATCCTCGAATGATGCTTGTGGCTTACTTGAGTGTCATAATTATCCAAGACATTCATGAAATCACCTAATCCATTCCCACTTTACTTTTTCCATTATAAGGCGTTAAAATATGGTTAACTCTCAAAATTTTCAGAAATTTTGGCAGAGTTTCCTTTGTAAATAGGCCTATTAGGAACCTGTCAGCAAGCCAGAATACGTACAACTACGCTTCACAGAGCATCACAATAGATACAATTCTCAATAGATACTACACGAGGCTCCATTTGGCCTTATACTCAAATAAATTTTAAAATCATTTGGGTAACTTACCTTATACTCTACATCTGTAAGTTACATCCACGTAAGTCTCGAGAAACATAGGCAAATATCATGTACCTGAACATATCAAGTGGGAATCAAATGAAAACTAAACAAATACAATAGAGACTAACAATTATATAAAAGAGATAAGTAGTTTAAGAACCTTCCAATGGTTCTTGGAACAAGTACGGATATTTAGCTTTCATATCAGCTTCTTCTTCCCAGGTGGCTTATTCGACGTTCTGGTTCCTCCAAAGTATTTTAACCGAAGCAATGTCCTTAGTCCTTAACTTTCTGACCTACCAGTCCAATATAGCCACAGGGACTTCCTCAAATGATAAGTCTCTCGCAAGCTTGATAACTTCTGTAGGGATGACATGTGAAGGTTCTCCTAAATAATTGTGCAATATAGACACATGGAATACCGGGTGCACTGCAGCTAACTATGGAGGTAATTCTACCTCATAGGCTACCTGGCCAATTTTGCGTATAACTCTATAAGGCCAAATATACCTGGGACTCAGCTTACCTTTCTTCCGAATTGCATAACACCTTTCATAGGCGATACCTTCACGAATACCAAATCATCAATCTAAAACTTTAAATCTCTACGTCACACATCTATATATAATTTTTGTTGACTCTGAGCAATCTTCAACTGCTTCTGTATCAACTTTACCTTCTCAATGGCTTGGTGGACTAGATATAGTCCTAGTATCTATGTCTCACCTACTTTGAACCAATTGACAAGCAATCTGCACCGTTTCCCATATAGAGCTTCAAATAGAGCCATGCCAATGCTAGATTGATAGCTATTATTATAGGAAAACTCTATTAGGGGCAAATGATCATCCTTATTACCTTTAAAGTACAACACATGCTCTCAACATATCCTCGAGTGTCTGAATAGTGCACTCGGCTTGAATGTATGTCTGTGGATGAAATGCAGTGTTAAGATTCACCTATGTGTCTAAGCCACTTTGGAACGATCTCCAAAAATAGTCTATAAATTGGGCACCTCTATCTTAAATAACTAACATTGGGGTCCCATGTAAGGGAACAATCTCCTTTATATATAGCTTAGCATAATCTTCAGTTGTGCTAGTGGACTTAACAGGCAAGAAATAGGCTGATTGTTTCAGCCGATCAACTATTACCCAAATGGAGTCATGTCTTCGAAAAGAAGTGGGAAAACTTGTGACAAAATCCATTATATTAGCCTCTCATTTCCATACTGGAATACTTATAGTCTGAGCTAGGCCGCCAGGTCTTTGATGCTCTGCTTTCAGTTGCTGGCAATTGGAGCACCGTGCTACATACTCTGCTATATCTTTCTTCATATCACTCCACTAGTAGACCTCTTTAAAGTCATGATACATCTTTGTAGAGCCGGGGTGAATTGAATAGCGGGATCAATGTTCCTCATCCATAATCTCTTGTCTCAGCCCATCTACATCAGGTACACATAGTCTACCTCGGCACCTCAAAGTGCCAGCACCTGCTAGTTTAAATGTTGTAACCTGATGTTGCCAAATTCCATTTTTGTATTGGAGAAATAAGGGATCATCATACTGTCTCTCTTTTACCAATGCCATTAATGATGATTTGACCGTATTCAATACCACTATACCACCATCTTTGGAGTCTATGAGTCGAACTCCTAGACTTGCTAATCTATGAATATCTCTGGCCACTTCACTCTGAATAAGTGACAAATGTGTTAGGCTACCCATGGATAATCGACTGAGAGCATCTGCTACAATATTACCTTTACCTGAGTGGTAAAGAATATCGACATCATAGTCCTTCAGCAGCTCTAGCCACCTCCGCTATCTTAGATTCAACTCTTTTTGCTTAAATAGATATTGAAGACTCATATAGTTTGTAAAGACATCAACATGCACCCCATACAAATAGTGATGCCATATTTTACGTGCAAACACAACTGCTGCAAGCTCCAAATCATGAGTGGGGTAATTTTGTTTATGCTTCAATTGCTGAGAAGCATACACTATAACCTTCCCATGCTGCATCAGGACAGTACCTAGGCCAACACCCAAACCATGAAAATATAAAGCATACCCTTCTGTGTCCTTTGATAAGGCCAATACTGGCGCTGTAGGCAATCTATCTTTCAACTTTTGGAAGTTTCTTTAGCAAGCATCCGACCACTGGAACTTAGCTGCTTTTTGTATCAGTTTAGTCAATGGGGTAGAAATATAGGAAACTCCTTCCACAAATCTCTTGTAATAACTGGCTAACCCCAAGAAACTGCGCACCTCTGTGGGGGTGGTTTGTCGAGGCCAATTCTTCATAACCTCTATCTTTTGAAAGTCCACTCTGATGCCTTCTCCAAATACCACATGGCAAAGAAAGGCTACTGAGCTTAACCAGAACTCACATTTAGAAAACTTAGCAGATAACTGGTGTTCTTTGAGTGCCTGTAGCACTGATCTTAAATGATTTGCATGCTCTGCTTCATCGCGTGAATATACCAAGATGTCATATATAAATAAAATCACATATATATCCAAAAAGCGTTTGAAAACCCTATTCATCATCTCCATGAAGGCTGTTGGAGCATTTGTTAGTCCAAATGACATGACAAGGAACTCAAAGTGCCCATATCTTATCCGAAAAGCTTTCTTGGGAATGTCTACTTCACGAATCCTCAACTGGTGATAACTATACCTCAGCTCAATCATTGAAAAACATTTAGCTCCCTGCAGCTGATCAAATAAATCATCTATTCGGGGAAGAGGGTACTTATTCTTTATTGTCACTTTATTTAGCTACATATAGTCTATACATATTATCAATATGCCATCTTTCTTACGTATAAACAGAACTGGTGCACCCCAAGGTGATATACTGGGTCGGATGAAGCCTTTATCAAGCAATTCTTTCAACTGCTCCTTTAGCTCTTTCAACTCTGAAGACGCCATTATATAAGGTGGAATTAATATCGGTTGAGTACTGAGATCCATATCAATATCAAAGTCAATTTCTCTGATGGGAGTTAATCCTGGAAGTTCATCAGGATACACATCAAAATATTCATTTACCACCAGTACTTACTGAAGAGTTGGCATTTGTTTTTCATCTTTAAGGTCTCTTAATTGGACAAGGTGATATAAACACCCCTTGGCAATAAGCTTTTGTGCCTTAAGATAGGAAATAAACCTCCCTCTAGCCATCATAGTATTACCCTTCCACTCTAAGATAGGCTCACCCAGGAAATAAAATCGGACAATCTTAGCTCGGCAATCAACTGTATCATAGCAAGAGGATAGCCAATCCATACCCATGATGACATCAAAGATGAACATTTTAAGTTCAATCAGGTTAGCCAATGTATGACAGCCACACACTATCACTACACAGTCATAATAGACCCGCCTGGCTATGATAAACTCTCCTAGTAGAGTCGACACTGCAAATGGTTCACGTAACAACTCTGGCTCTATTCTGAACTTTTTAGAAATAAATGGAGTAACATATGATAGGGTATCTCCTGGGTCTATAAAGGCATATACATTATATGAGAATATGGATAAAGTACTTGTGACCACGTCCAGGGATACCTCTGAATCTTGCTGACCAACTAGTCCATACACACGATTTGGACTGGCACTAGAACAAGTCCCTTTGCCTCTACCAGATCCTCTACCTGTTGGTGCCTAAGGACTGTGAGAAAAAGAAGGTGTTGGTGATGATGAGGCTGATGCAGACCCTATAGGCTATGATCTATCACCTCTAGCTTAATCTCTGAGCCAAGGATAATCTTGTACCATATGACCCTCTATACCATACCAATAACAGGAATTTGAACCACGTTGACACTTCCCTCCAGATATTCTGCCATACTATCTGCATGCAGGTCATGGTGGTAAACCCCGACTAGTATCCCTTTGAGGTCGTGAGACTGGTGCTCTAGAAGTCTGACCCTGCTCATGTCAATGTCTCAAAAATTAAGCTGGAGAACTAGCTGTGGAGCGTGCCGCCGACTGAGTCTGCCTAGGTGCCCTCTACTGGTGGAAGCTCCACTGCTCCCCTGATATTGGCCAGCCATCCTGGCTCTCTTACTTTGTTCCCTCTCGTCATCAATTTCACGATTACGCTGATCCTCATCTAACTATTGAGCATATGCCATGATCCTCGCTATATCCAAATCCCTATTCAGGGCAGCAACAAAAATTTTATCCCTCAAGCAACCCATGAGGCCACCCACAAAGCGATGAATCCTAGATGTTTGAGTATTAACAAACTCTAGAGCAAATCTGGACAACTACATAAACCGTATGATGTACTCTCTGACACTGAGATCATGCTACTTGAAATTCAGAAATTCATCTACCTTTGCATGTATGAGCTCTAATGGCAAGAAATGATCCATGAAGGCCTTCACAAAGTCTGTCCAGACCATTAGGGGAGCATTCTGACCCCTCGAAAATTCCCACATCTCATACCAAGCGATAGTAACATCTTTTAATTGATAAGAGGCTAATTCAATAGCATTTGTGTCTGATACTTGCATCACCTTACAAATTCTATGAGTCTCATCAATGAATTGTTGAGGGTCCTCTGCAAGGGTGCAGCCTGTAAACACTGGCGGATTTATACGGTGGAAATATTGACTCCTAGATTCGGCTACCTCTCCTTTAGTAGCAACATGGACCTCCACATTCTGTCTCTGAGCCTGAGCGGCTACCAACTGCGTTAGCAACTGTATCTCTTCTCTATGATCCTGCTATGAGGCATCTGGTGGCGATACAGGAACTACTATTGGAACCACTGGAGGTGTATGAATCCTTGTAGGTCCTTCTGTCCTGGGCACCTGAGAACTTAGAAGCATAGGACTCAGCAAACTCTCTTGGGCCCTAGTCTGATCCCCTAATACTAGAGACTTCCCTATAGTGTTTGCTTCTTGAGTAGTGCTCATAGTGACCCACTAGGCTACTTTATCCTTATATGTATAAGACATGATATGTATCACAAATAAGCAGAATATGAGTCAAAAGTATCTTTCTTTGACTTAGCTTTATCGCACGATCTAGATTATAAATGAAGGTCAAATTCCTAAATGCCCATGCAGTCCTTTAATTATAAATGTGGTGTGTAACACATTGATAAGTAAGGTCCTACAAGACACGGCTTCGTAGACTCCCTGGGGCAATTGAACCTAGGCTCTGATACCAAGTTTTTCATGCCCAAAATCGGAGGGGCAGACCAGAACTGTATGACCACTTGTTATGATCAATCTATGACATATACGAAGTCACAAACCAACAAACAAGTGAAAAACTAACACGTGATGCATATATATATATATATATGCCATAGGGTCATTTGAACAAAAACTGTACATTGTGACACTAGATAATGTCTAGGAAGCCTCTAAAGAGTATAAAATACTATACTACTAATAACTAGTCGGGACATGCCCTGATGTACCCAAGTAGAGATCTATGCATATAGCCAAAAATACTAGACATAATTTGGCCCCAGATAGAGATGGAGCTCACCAAAATACCAGCTGAAGGTGGCCAGAGAACCTAACACGGCTGTCTGCTCCCTTGCAAACCTGACCCTGTATTTATAAGAAATACAGTGCCCCAAATATAGGGGCGTCAGTTCATATACAACATGTACTGGCATGTAAATTAGACAGACTAACAAGTAGACAGGTATGAAAGCTCATACGAATCAAATGTCAAAATGAAAGAATTATGAGCATACAAGTAATAGATTTACTATATGAAGTTGTAAACTATGCACCAACCTTATTAGTTCTTTCATATAACGTTTAAAAAAGCATTCATTCATATATAGCCCCTATGGCTTACCTAGGTGACGTACTTACACTATACTTAATACAAATGATCAGGTGATGGCCTACCGAAGGTGATCCAAGTCACGTGTAAGGAATATGTTGCTCAAGTACTCATTGCTATAATTTTGTACGTATAACTATAATCGTAGTCTGATATAAGGTATGCCTTTTGAGGGCTCACTATAAGGGTCTGCCTGTAGGCCATATATGCCATGTATTGGCTTGAGTCAAGGGAATTTGTGCATGATTCTAGCTGACTCCGAATGCAAATATTGCCACAAGGGTGGGTACGCCACAATATTCGGGCTCACTATAATGGTCTGATCTCACTCTTGTGCACACAATAGCATCACGTGGGTGTGTCAAGTAAAACCAATGGATACCCTCCCATCGCTAACATTTATCAAGTAATGCCTTAAAAGGCCTATGACATATAATCTACAATAACAATCGTCCAACTATTTAAGTAGGATCTCTATATGATACCTAACTTACCGAATATGATATCATTATCCTAATGCTAGTTCTTATTTTAACTTATGGTTATATCGTATAGGTTATCACATAAACAAGTGTAATAATGCTATGGCCCTTTATTTCATTTATAATGTGTGACATGTATCTGTCCATATCAGGTGAATTCTAAGAATTTCAAGTAAATACACTTACGGTCATGCAAAATATTAAGAAAGCTTGACACGAAGGGAATAATAAAAGTACGTATAAGCTTTAATAATTAAACAAGGGGATGACACATAAAGCAACTAAAGACCTTGTTTCCATTTTTCATGTAAGCTATTTGACCTATATAAAAGGAACATGTGACATAGGGGATGCCTTATGGCGAAGAAAGTTATAGTCTCACATACTTTAGATGCTTCCCAAGCTATGGTAGTACTGGGAGTTCCAACAACTCAACCCACTCAGACGTAGCCCTTACACAATCAACCCAATTAAATAGATACACAAAATATATATGTATTCATCAATAACTCTTAGGTTCACCTAACAATTCACTCCAATATTCTTCACTTATGCCCAAAGTTAATCAAGTTCTTTAACCATCATTTGGAGTCAATTCTCTATCATTTCAACTTACCAAATTTAATATCAATTTTGCTCAAATGGTAGAAATTCCAAAAAATTCTCTCTTTATTCATCTTTTCCCTCTTTTAAGAACCCTAATCATCAAGATCCATTTCAAGAACTAGTGCATAATTTTAAATCAAATGATGATAACCACTTAATAACACATCCCAATTACATATTCTATAATTGTATTCGAGTTAGGATAGAGAAATGACCTATTTGAAATGACAACCCCAACTTGAATACTCGTTAAGTTTCCACAATTGTTGAATGAAAACTAGTACTTGGCTGAGATTCCAACATGTTGATGTGCCCCGTGAAGGAAAATCAATGAAGCCTTATGATCCTAATCCTTTGTTGTGTCTCTAGAAAGGAAATATAGACAGCACTTGACTTTTCTTGTTTCTGGAAATAGAACCCACACTAAGTGGGTTATTTTCTCTTTTTTTTTCTTTCCCGTACTTCACCTAACACATTCCTTATAAGAGTGAACCTACTCAATGCCAAGTACTAGTACTTAATCTATTTGTATAAACTTGTTCCTCCAGTAGTAGTAATTAGCCCATATGCAAGATGTAAATATATACCACCATTCTCCTTAAAATATGAACCACGTAACTCTTTATAGATTAAGAATTATGCTCGTCCCAAGTACTAAAATTAATTCACAATATTTTGGAGTACTACAATGCGACACTAACTCAAAACAAATACTAATACTTGCATTTTCCTTTAAGAAAGTTGCCTCTAAATGTATCATAGGCACATGCCACCCAGTTTGACACAAAAATAAAGAAAACAAAAATTCAGCTCATTGGAAAAGAACCATGGTATAAATAAAATCCAATCGGAGTTTATTACAACTACTATCTACAAAGGTGATATTTTGAATTACCCTCTTATGGATTATTTTAAGAACGAGGTCTGGAAAGGGCACTAAGCTCAAATTTGCAAGGCACATGTAGTAGAATAACTGACGTGTAGAATCGACCCAACAATGGCACACTCAAAGCAAATATAATAGATCAAGCTCGGCGAGGGTGCAATATCATAACATGGAAAAATAAGGCTTGACAAGGGAAAAAACAAAATCATCCAACACATGCCCGACAAGGGCCAAACAGAATCTAAATATTATAAACTAAGCCCAACAAGCGCACCAAATTTATCAAACTAAAGATAACATCCAAGCCCTACAAGGGCACCAAAATAATCCATAAAGAAAAATAAACACCCACTCCCAACTAAAAAAATGCATTGTCCCCAATGCACAATAAGTATAAAATTGTAGGGAAAAGGTGCAAAACTCCTTGTGATCACTAGCCATACCAATGCCTATCTTTTACTGTCTAATTATGTTGTAGCTTCTGGAAGCTAGACCTAGCTCCACCTTTTTGGTAATATGTTGTCGTCTAAGAGTCCCATATAACCCCTCGTGTCCTCAGAGACACGGTCTGGTCCTCATTTGTGCCAGTATCATCCGCATATGGCACACCTCCAAACATCTCATCAATCGTCCCATTTCCCTCTAGGTGTGTCTCCAGAGACGCATTTAAGAAACTGAAGTCCAGAGTGGGCTTTTCCTTTATCTTATCTATATCCTTCCTAATCACAACAACCGATCCCTCAATAGTGTCAACTCAGGCACACAACTTACTGATACTCTACCGAACATCTTTCATGGCATCTTTAACTGTTCACTAAATGAAAGCAGGGAGGTCTTTGGCAAGCTTGATGAGTTGATTGTTGTTATCAAGTGTCATTCTACAAACTTTTGAAGCCCACCACTTGGAAGAGGTTGAGAGGACGGTGGAGGCCTAGGAGGTGGAATCTTATCACGACCCAGGCCATCATGAGTGTCACCCACCCAACTCCCGGATGAGCGAACCAATAGAGTTCAACCCTTATCCTAGACTAACAACCTAAAACCAGCAAAACAGGAAGTAAACTAGCAATTAAATAAGCAAAGAACTATACCAGTAATAATCCTGCAGAAAATCCCCCTAGAAACTGAAAGTCGCAGTACCAAACAATTCTACCAATATCTAGAGTACGGGGATGCAACCCTAAAAGTAAAATACGAAAGTAGTTTTAATCCCGAAATAAGTGGGCTGAACTCTAAAGATAGATCCAAGTGCAATATAAGTACACCACCACTGTGTACTGGTAGGATCATCAGCCAGTTTCCAAATAAATAGTGTATAAGCAGTACAACAATATAAAGTAAATAGTACAGAAGACATGCAACAATGTTAACAAGCACACCTAGACTACAAGTCTCTACTTAGCTTGTTCCCGCATGAAATCCACCTCTTATACTCTAACCCACCATCACATGGCCATAACCCATACCTTTCCGACTAGCCCAGACCCACCCTGGGATCCGCTCTAGACAATACCTAAGTGTCAATGAATAACCCAGCCTAATCCAAGATCAACTCAATGATATAACAAAATTTCCCGGTCACTCAAGGACAACCAAACAAGTAACACATTTCAATAAACAACCTAGTCCAATCACAGAACCAATATAAGTCAATGCAACATAATAATATAAATGCAATGATGCAGTAAAATAAACCCGTACCAGGCATGATAGCCAAGCCAACCATTAATATTCCCATACTAGGCATGGCACCCAAGCCAATTGTTAGTATTTCCGTACCAGGCGTGGTACCCAAGCCAACCGAATGTTAACAATCCACAGTCAAATAGATGAACAAACAACTTGTAAACGAATAAGTAAACACACCGTTCAACTCACAGACTGTAAAACAGAAACCTTAGACATTCTACACAACTTCCCTAAGCAATGTAATTCATACAAACACTTAGATAAGAGTACAAAATTATACAATATTCACAAGAATCGTAAGTCATCACCTACCTCGAAATGATCCAAGCTCTACTCAACCCGAGCTTTCCCGTGTTCCGAATTCCTTTCTCGTTCTT
Source organism: Jaltomata sinuosa (assembly GCA_003996215.1). Lineage (NCBI taxonomy): Eukaryota > Viridiplantae > Streptophyta > Magnoliopsida > Solanales > Solanaceae > Jaltomata > Jaltomata sinuosa. The sequence continues at coordinate 262,961 of QJPP01002950.1, forward strand.
GGTCTAAAATAACACACAAGTACATGAAATTAACAAACAAGGCCTGCACATTATCCGTATTACACCAAATCCCAAAACCCCAGGCCACCCATGATCATTCCACCCTTTTTCCGGGCTTTCCTACCATTAATTTCCCTAGTTCTATCATTTTTACGGATAAAAATAGAGAATTTAACAACCTATGATCATAATATCTTACTTTTAATAATACCCAAGAACATTCATGCTTTGAATCCCCTTTCTTTCTCGTATTCTACCATCCCTAGGTTATTCCAACCTTCCCCAAAGTTCCCTCTTAGCAATTCTACCGCATAGAAAAAGTAGTACAAAGATTGGGAAGTAGAAATCTTACCTTAGGGAAGAAATCAAGGGAAAATGGAGGAAAATCACCTGGAATCGCCTAGCCCTTCTCCCAAAATGAAGTTGTGAAAACTGAACATTTAGGGGAATGTTTTTGCATTAAAATCTCGTCGGCCCGCTATAGCAGTCCCCACTTTGCTATAGCGGTCTTAAGCGGCGTTGATCATCTTGACCACCGCTATAGCAGTATTTTCCACCGCTATAGCAGAGGTCACTACGGCGGACCGTTGTGCTCATCATGGACAGAATGTCCGTAAGTCTCCCAGATTTGGCCATTTTACAACACACTTGTTTCCCCCGATGACCCATAAAAACCCATTCACGTCAAATGCAATTTCGGGAGTTCTACTTACCCAAATTCGATTCCAAAAAGTCCCCCAGAATCTTTTATGTCTAGGCTACGTGGGAAACTAGCTCAAACCAAGACACCTAACCCAATACTTACCTGAATTTCCCTAGACTCTACCTCTCTCCAAAACTGGCCGAGGCTAGCCTAGCCCAGAATTTCAAAGTCCCAAACCCGGAGTTTTCTAACTCTAAAACTTGGCACGATTGAACTACCCATAACGACAGACCCGGTCATTACAATAGATACCAATTTACCCATCGTTCATCCCCGAACGATCAAACTCGAAATTACAGAAATAAAAGAAGGAAAGTGTAGTACCTGAATCCTCAAACAATTGAGGGTACTTGTCCCACATGTCCTTCTTGGTTTCCCAAGTGGCTTCCACAACCGGACGATGCTTCCACTGAACCTTCACCATATCAATCACCTTTGTCCTCAATCTCTGGATATCCCGAGCAAGAATCAAGACTGGTTCCTTTTCATAACAAAGATCCTTATCGAAAAGCACCATATCCTACTTGATGATGTAATCCCCATCCCCATGGTATCTCTTAAGCATGGATACATGGAATACTGGATGGACGCCAGAAAAACTAGGTGGTAGTGCTAACTTGTAAGCCACTGGCCCCATAATTTAAAGAACCTCAAACGGATCGATGAACCGAGGGATAAGCTTGCCCTTCTTACCAAACCGCATGACCTCTTTCATTAGTAACACTTTCAACAAGACCCATTCACCAACCTAAAATTCCATGTCCCGGACCTTGCGATCTGCGTACTCCTTCTGCCTACTTTGGACAGCTAGCAACTTGGTCTGAATGCCCCTTACCTTTTCCTATGCTTTATTTACTAAGTCCACGCCCAGAGGATTTACATCGCCTTCCTCAAACCACCCAACTAGTGATCTGCAGTTCCTCCCATACAATGCCTCGAACGGTGCCATGTCAATACTGGAGGGGTAACTATTTTTGTACGAGAATTTTCACAATGGTAGGAACTGGTCCCAATGGTCCCCGAAGTCCATCACACATGCTCTCAGCATGTCCTCCAATACCTGGATCATCCTCTCTGACTGACCATCAGTCTGAGGATGGAAGATTGTGCTAAAAGTGAGTTGTGTACCCAACTCTTCATGTAACTTGCCCCAGAACTTAGAAGTAAACTACGTACCCCTATCTGAAATGATGGGCAGTGGCACCCCATGCAATCTCACAATCTCCTTCACGTAGATCTTTATCTAATTGCTGCGAATTGTAATCTACCCTGACCGAAATGAAATGAGAGAACTTGGTCAACCTATCAAAAATGACCCAAATTGAGTCATACTTTTCCAATGTCTTGGGAAGACCACCACGAAATCCATGGCTATCCTTTCCCACTTCCACTCTGGAATTGGCATCTTCTGAAGTAGTCCTGCAGGTCTCTGATGTTCATACTTTACCTGCTGTAAGTTCTGACATTTGGACAAAAAATCAACTATGTCCCTTTTCATCCCGGGCCACCAGTAATGCTGCCTCAAGTTCCTGTACATTTTAGTCACACTCGGGTGAATTGAGTATCGTGAACCATGAGCTTCTGCCAGGATTTTCTGAATCGTATCATCCACCTAAGGAACACAAATCCTCTCCCTGAAATGCAAAACTCCACCAGAGTCTAACATGACATCTCTGGACTCCCCAAATATTACCTTGCCTCATAGCTTACACAGTTTTGGATCCTGAAACTATTTGGCATTTATTTCCTCTATGAAGGTGGCTTTGACCTCAATGCTGGCCAACAACCCACCTTGATCTGAAACACCCAAGTGCATCAACTTGGCCTCCAAAGACCGAATTTCCTTAGCTAGTGGTCATTTGGACACCCCCAAACAAGCCAAGCTACCCATGCTAATGGTTTTTTGGCTTAATGCGTTCGCCACCACATTAGCCTTACCTGGATGGTACTGAATGGTCACATCATAGTCCTTTAATAGCTTCATCCACCTTCTCTGCCTCAAATTCAAATCCTTTCGAGTGAATACGTGCTGCAGACTATGATTATTTATGAATACCTCACACTTGACACCATAAATGTAGTGTCTCCAAATCTTTAGTGCAAAAATCACCGCTGCCAACTCTAAATCTTGAGTCGGGTAATTCCTCTCATGCACCTTCAACTGCCTGGATGCATAGGCTATCACATTCCTATCTTGCATCAATACAAAACCCAAACCAGAATGTGAAGCATCATAGTAAACAATAAAGTCTTTACCTTTAAGCGGCAAGGACAATATAGGAGTCGTGGTCAAAAGTGTCTTGAGCTTTTGAAAGCTCTCCTCGCACTTGTTAGAACACACGAATGGTACCTCTTTCTGTGTCAGCCTGGTTAGATGCGTAGCAATAGACGCAAAACCCTTTACGAACCTCTTGTAGTATCATATGAGTCCAAAAAAACTCCTCACCTCTATCATCGAGCTAGGCCGGGCCAAACTCTTGACTGCCTCGATCTTCTGGGGATCTACCATTACCCGCCTTTCCGACACTACATGCCCCAGGAATGCCATTGAAGTCAACCAAAACTCACACTTACTAAATTTTGCATAAAGCTTTTGGTGTCTCAAGATATCCAGCACAATATGAAGATAATTAGCATGCTCCTTCCTACTCTTAGAGTAGATCAAAATATCATCGATGAACACGATAACGAAGGAATCCAAGTATGACTCAAACACCTCATTCATCAAACTCATGAATGTTGTCGGTGCATTGGTAAAACCAAACGACATTACTAGAAACTCGTAATGCCTATACCGAGTCCAAAAAGTAGTTTTCGGAATGTCCTCGGGCCTAATTTTTAACTAATGGTACCCCGACCTCAAGTCAATTTTCGAAAATACCGATGCACCCTGAAGCTGGTCAAATAATCATTTATACGAGGTAGAGGGTACTTATTCCGGATGGTCACCTTGTTCAACTGCCTATAATCTATGCACATCCGCATACTACCATTCTTTTTCTTTACAAATAAAACTGGAGCACCCCAAGGCGAAGCACTGGGATGTATAAATCCCTTATCTAGGAGTTCCTGCAGCTGATTCTTAAGTTCCCTTAACTCTATCGGAGCCATACGATACGGAGGAATGGAAATGGGACAAGTGTCTAGCTCCAAATCAATACAGAAATCTATATCCCTGTCCGAAGGTATACCAGGCAAGTCCGCTAGAAACACCTCTAAAAATTCAGAAACCACTGGAACTGACTCAATAGACGGGGACTCCACACTATCATCCCGGAGATGAGACAAGAAGGCTAGACACCCCCTCCTCACTAGCTTCCTAGCCCGAAAAAATGATATTATCTTAACTGGCTTAGGCCTGTACACACCTTCCCACTCTAGTTTATCCTTATCCGGAATCTCTAGAGCCACAGTCTTGGTATTACAGTTTAACACAGCATGATAAGAAGATAGCCAGGTCATACCCAAGATAATATCAAAATCATCCATATCCAGAACTACCAAGTCTACCTAAGTATGCAACCCCACAAACACCACAGAACAGTCACAATAAACATGAGTCACAATCACAGACTCTCCAACCGGGGTAGAAACATGGATAGGGGAATCAAGAATATCACAAATTAGGTCTAGACCCGATGCAAAACTCACAGACATATAAGAATATGTAGAACCTGGGTCAAATAATACCGAAGTCATTTTATCGCAGACAAGAATGGTACCTGTGATCACTGCATCTGAGGCTTTCACCTCGGTCCTCCTTGGAAAAGCATAGCAATGAGCCCAATCATCAATCCGAGCAACTTCTCGGGCCGGCTGCGCTGCACCCCTGCATGCGCCATTATTTTCCTTGTCTCCCTGACCTCCTTGAAAACTACCTCAGTCACCCTGTGGATGACCCCTAGCATTACTGCCTTAGCCTGCCAGGACCACTACTCTAGACTGATGCTGACCCTGATTATCTATCTGTCTATGTGGACACTCCCTCTTAAAATGGCCCAGATCACCACAATAGAAGCAACCACGGTCAAGTGTAGGTCTGCTACATGATTTATATGACGCTCCCTAGCCTCTAAGAGCTGAAGACTGAGCTCCCTGACGACCACCTGTAGTAGCTGGCAGAGCTAACTGAATAGGACAGGCCAAGTAAGCCTGCTGATTCTGGCCCCTGGAGTATGAACCGCCAAAATTTCCCGTATTCTGGGGCTTCTTGGCTAAAGCCTTAGCCTACCCCGCCTGCTTGACTCCCTCAAGTTTCTTCACATAATCCACCACATCATTAAAGCCCTTCCCTGAAGAAGTCATATGCACCGACAATACCTGTAGTTCAGTATTCAACCCTTTCACAAACAACCGGACCCATTCCTCCTTAAAACCCAACATTTGTGTGGAAAAACAAGAAAAGGCATGGAACTTAACCTCGTAAGCAGAGACTGACATGCCACCCTGCTCTAAGTTCAAGAACTCATCTTTCTTTCGGTCCCTCAAAGTACGGGGGACATACTTCAAAGTACGGGGGACATACTTTTCTAGAAACAGAGCGTGGAACTGCTCCCAAGTCAGTGGAGGTAGAACAGAAGGCCGACACTCAACATGAGACCTCCACCACTGCTTGGCATCACCCTGCAGCTGAAAAGTGACAAATTCAACTCTATGCTGACGTACAATACCCAATTTGTGCAACCTCTCATAGCAATCCAGGATGAACTCATAGAGATCCTCCTTGTCTATTCCCTGAAATGTCGGAGGTTTCAGCTTGAGAAACTTGGTCAGCAACTCATGCTCATTCCCTGTCATCACGGGACCTAGCATTAGCCTGAAGAAATCATTGGTGCCTGAAGTTGCATCCATCCTAGGCACCATAGTGACAGCTGGCTGAGTATCCATAGCCTAATTCGTAAATGCCGCGGGTATGGCTCCAGCACCAACCAACCCTCTCAGAATATTCCAAGCCTGCTGAAAGGCTTTCGGTGTCATAGTAGGAAGGCCTGCACCCCTAACCGGTACCGCCTCCACCTGCGCCCCTTCATCCTCTACAACCACTTCTTCATCTTCCGCAACATGATCTTGAGGTGGAGGAGGGGTTGCTTCACAAACTTTGGTAGCAGCTTGAGCTTCACCCTTGGTGGGTGCGGCTCTAGTTCATCCCCTGCCCCTTCCCCTACCTCTGCCATGAACTGTGAGGCCCGATGCCGGGACTGCTGGCCTTGCTCCGTTGTTCCTTGTAGTAACCATCTGCGGACAGAAGAGTGAATGAGGTTAGATACCAATTTGTATAACCAGATACCAATTGGAATCAAGTTATAGCACGAAGGAAAGAAGGAAGAGATAGTTTTTCCTAAATCCCCATAGCCTCTCGAAGAAAAGTACGGACGTCTCCGCACCATTCCACAAGACTCTATTAGACCTGTTTGGTACGACGAGGTCAACGAACCTAGGGCTCTAATACCATCTTTGTCATGACCTAGGCCATCGTGAGTGGCACTCACCCAACCTCCGGATAAGGGAACCAATAGAATTCAACCATTAGCCTAGACTAACAGCCTAAAACCAGCAAAACAGGAAGTAAACTAGCAATTAAATAAGCAAAAAACTATACCAATAATAATCCTGCGAAAATCTCCTTAGAAACTGAAATTCGCAGTACCAAACAATTCTAACAACATCTAGAGTACGGGGATGCAACCTCAAAAGTAAAATACGGAAGTAGTTTTAAGCCTGAAACAAGTGGGCTGAAACTCTAAAGATAGATCCAAGGTAGCCTGATCGAGCAGCTCACCCTTGAAGTCCGATATTGCTGGTGCTATAGATGAGGTCGCGTCTCGGCCGCTGGAAGATTTCTTGTACTCACCAAAAGAAAAGCAAGTGCAGTATCTGTACACCACCACTGTTTATTGGTAGGATCATTAGCCAGTTTCCAAATAAACAGTGTATAAGCAGTACAACAATATCAAGTAAATAGTACGGATGACATGCAACAATGTTAACAGGCACACCTAGACTACAAGTCTCTACTTAGCTTGTTCCCGCATGAAATCCACCTCTTATACTCTAACCCACCATCACATGGCCATAACCCATACATTTCCGTATAGCCCAGACCCACCCTAAGATCCCTTCTAGACAACACCTTAGTGTCAATGAACAACCCGGCCTAATCCAAGACCGACTCAACGATATAACAGAATTTCCCGATCACTCAAGGACCACCAAACAAGTAACACATTTTAATAAACAACCTGGTACACTCACAGAACCAATATCAGTCAATGCAACACAACAATATAAATACAATGATACAGTAAAATAAACATGTACCAGGTGTGGTACCCGAGCCAACCGTTAGTATTCCTGTACCAGACGTGGTACCCGAGCCAACTGTTAGTATTTCCGTACCAGGCGTGGTACCCGAGCCAACCGAATGTTAATAATCCACAGTCAAATAGATGAACAAATAACTTGTAAACCTACGAGTAAACACACCCTTCAACTCACAGACTGTAAAATAGGAACCTTAGACATTCTACACAACTTCCCTAAGAAATGTAATTCATACAAACACTTAGATAAGAGTACAAAATTATACAACATTCACAGGAATCGTAAGCCATCACCTACCTCGAAATGATCCAAGCTCTACTCAACCCTAGCTTGCCCGTGTTCTAGATTCCTTTCTCATTCTTGGACTAAAATAACACACAAGTACATAAAATTAACAAACAAGGCCTGCACATTACGCGGATTACACCAAATCCCAAAACCCCAGGCCGCCCATAATCATTCCACTCTTTTTTGGGCTTTCCTAAAGTTAATTTCCCTAGTTCAATCATTTTTATGGATAAAAATAGAGTATTTAACAACCTATGATCATAATATCTTACTTTTAACAATACCCAAGAACATTCATGCTTTGAATCCCCTTCCTTCCCCAGATTCTACCATTCTTAGGTTATTCCAACCTTCCCCCAAGTTCCCTCCTAGCAATTATACCACATAGGAAAAGTAGTATGAAGATTGGGGAATAGAAATCTTACCTTACGAAAGAAAATCAAGGGAAAATGGAGGAAAATTGCCTGGAATCGCCTAGCCCTTCTCCCAAAATGAAGTTGTGAAAACTGAATGTTTTGGGGAATGTTTCTGCATTAAAATCCCAGCAGCTCGCTATAGCAGTCCCGCTATAGCGGATGACTTTCGCTATAGTGGTCTTAAGTGGCGTTGACCGTCTTGACCACCGCTATAGCGGTATTTTCCACCACTATAGTGGAGGTCGCTGCGGCAGACCGTTGCACTCATCATGGACAAAATGTCCTGAAATCTCCCAGATTTGGCCATTTTACAACACACTTGCTTCCCCCAATGACCCGAAATAACCCCTTCATGTCAAACACGATTCTGGGAGTTCTACTCACCCATTTTGATTCCAAAAAGTCCCCCGTACTCCTTTATGTCTTGGATACATGGGAAACTATCTCAAACAAAGACACCTAACCCAATCCTTACCCAGATTTCCCTAGACTCCACCTCGCTCCAAAACTGGCCAAGGCTAGCCTAGCCTAGAATTTCAAACTCCCAAACTCGGAGTTTTCTAACTCTAAAACTTGGCACGATTGAACTACCCGTAATGATAGACCTGGTCGTTACAAATCTCCGATGGAATATTTCTTGACATCGCGGGATTAAGAGTCTCAGAGCTCAACTGGGTAAAAAAAGCCTCAACAAGATCAGAAGTTGTTCCTAGAACCTCAAGATCGGCAAGTGAACCCTCAGGTATGCCTAAATTCTTTACAAGCTTCCTCTTTTTCACTTTAGGAGCCTCCACATTCTGCTTTTTCTTAATTCCAATCACACTAGTGGCAAGGCACAACTGATCATAAGGGAAATAAGGCACACCAGCTTTAGCACAGAGCTTACTAATGAGAACAGTGAAAGGCATGAAAGTGGCACTATGGCGGGATTTCCTTCTGAACTGAATAGCCACAATATCTCTAAAGTTCACATGGATTCCCTTCATTATACAAGAAATCAAGATGGCAGCTTCAGTAGAAATGGTCTGATCATTCTTGGAAGGCATGAGACGGGAGCAAACAAAGTTGACCCACAATGTGGCTTCAAAATTGAGGTCTTACCTAGAGATTTCTCCACCAAGAGTGGAGCAAAGCGGCTGACCTACAGCAATGATTTTTTCTACCCACTTGAATTGACTCCCATTCACTATTATCTTCTCAAAGTAGATGCTCTCTGAAGCTATCGATGTGTCCGAGTATATAGAATTTATGGCCTTTAGAGAAACATCAATATATTTCCCTCACACCATAATAGAGGACAAGTAGGAAATATCTCCAGCATATCTCATATGCTTCATCGAGTCTTGCCTGGATTGATAAGAGGCATAGAACTCGCTCAAAAGGTCTTTAAAATAACCTCTTGGAACATCTAGGAAAGGTGACCACTCCCGCTTAGTGAACTGCTTTGTGATATTAGGGAATTCATCTTTTAGCCTTTCCAAATTGAACCACTTCTCAGGTGTGAATGACCGGCTTATATGAATTTGAGGTAATAGGACCTCATGCACTCGATAGAAAAATGGATCCTATCCTCCTCATTGACAGGAAAAGGAGGGACCTCAGGGATAATCTCCGGTGCTTTACTCTTGCTTGGGGCCTTGCCCTTGCTCGAGGATGACGCTTTACGAGCATTTCTATCGGGATTGACCTTGAAGACATGGCCTGCAAAATGATGTGAGCACTAAGAAAGAGAAACAAACAATTTTTGTATATTTTGATTTTTAAGCGAAAGGAAATAACTAAAAGAAGTAATGAAGTGAAAGAAAGAGAATGCAAAAAAAAAGAGTTGCATGGGCTAACTGCCCAGCACCTGCATGCCACTCACGTGCCACAAGTGAGGACCCATGGCTTGCAAGTGAAACGCAATGCTGGGGCAGAAACTTGAAAGTTTGCTGGACCACCTGCACTACACTTGCATTTTGCAAGTGAAGACTTGCAGGACAGAAGTACCATGCAAGTACTAGGCAGTGAAGGTTTACCTTCTTCCTAGTCTTGCATTGCACTTGTGGTTAGCAAGGCAACACCTGCATTTTGCAAGTCTTAAATAGTGCATTCTTCACTTCAAAATGAGAAACAATTCAACACTTATGCAAATTTTTGACCAAAACCAAAGTCTAACGGGTACTCAGACTTCCCCGAAAAGACTAACCAACTAGGTTTCTATAACATGTGACAACTCAAACATAAAATCAATGATTTATCTTAAGAAGAACGTTTCCCCATCCATCATTGGGAATCGTCGAGATACAAGCTCAAACAACTATGATCACTTTAAGACGCATATAAGTCACACACTCTCAACCAACGCTCCCACCAAATATTATAATCTAGAAATCCTATGCATGAACATACAGGTAATCATCTCATCCCAACATATCACAATTCACCAAAAGCTCTATGCAATGATAGTTTGCCCTTAAGAATACCATCACCCAATCTATTATAGGGCCAAACCATGTATCACCATTGAGCGGGTTACTCAGACTTCACCCCCTAACTAGCATTAGGCTATGAATAAATTTCAAACAAACATGCATTGAATTTTTGAACACAACCTGCTATTTTAACACAATAGATGATAACAAGATATCCAAAATTGAACTTCACAATTTAAAAATCTAAGCAGTTTGGGCAATGGGGATTACAACTAGCATGTTTTCACAAAAATTACTCCTAATAAACAAAAATCACAATCTTAAACTTAGAGGAGCATACCACAAGAGATTGAGAGTGAAATGTGTGAGAAAAATTAAATCTTGAAGCTCTTAACAATGGTGGTTGTAACACTTCACTGGAGAATGACAGTGGCAGTGGCGCAGGTGACTGATCAGTATTAAGGTAGTGATAGGAGTTTAGGGAAGAAGATTGTAGAGGTTGGAGATTGGAGGTATTTTAAAAAAGAGGTTTGAAGATTGTTAATGGTGAAGAATGAGTGAAAAATCAAGGTTAACGAGGGTTTAGAAGAGAGAAAGAGACGTAGGTAAAATGATTGGTCAGGTCGGTCAATGAGTTAGGTCAGAATTTAAGTGATTTACTAGAGCCTGCATTAGACTTGTGGCCGCAAGTGACATTCAAGTGCTAAGTTTTTGCAATTTTTTTGCCCAGGTGCACTATATTGGACCTGCATTTTATGAGTCCACACTTCCGTGTTGCAGGTTTCTCGCAGGTGACCAATATTGATAAATATCCTCCCATGTGTACTATTTAGGACATGTGCTCTACCTGCATGACGTGAGTGAGCACTTGCAATTCGCAAGTATAGGCAGGTTCACATTAATGGTCCCTTCAAACACTTTGCATTTTTCCAAGCTTTTGCATTCCTAATACACCAAAACAACAAAAGTAAAGTAAAACAAATCAACTAACACTTGGGTTGACTACCATGAAGCACTTGATTTAATATTGCGACATGATGATAGTACCTCAAAAATAATAAATGTCCGGAGCAATGCTAACAAGATTGGCACATTTCCATCCAAAGCTTCAGATGTATCTCCTCATAAGTATCACCAACTCTTCTTTTTTCCAAGTATGCAACTCAATGAAGGTAGGGATTGGTAGAGTGTCATTAGGACCAAGATAAACATTCACCAATCACGGTGGATTAGGCATGCTAATATTCTCGAGGTCCCTCTTCCCTTGCTCATCATACATCACAAGACGTTCATTTGATAATTCCCCTCCAAACTCGTCTCCATAAGGTACTTCTACCAGCTCATCTCGCGTATCAATCATGGACACAACTCTACAATTATCTGGTGGCTTCATTGATTGGAAAACATTGAATATGACATCTATATTGCCAACTCAAAACTTTAGCTTTTTGCATTCGTGATAAGTTGGTAATCTACCAATTTATTGAGCCTTTATTCATGAATTATTATCATGTTTTGATGATGATTAGAGGTACTTATTGCCTTTATTGATGCAAATACAGGTACTCTTAGTTAAAAGTAGAAAATAAAGGAATTAGACCCAAAGAGCTTAAAAGAGTTGAAGTGTGAAGGTGTTTGAAAGAGAAGAAGAATCTTCCAAGAGGTGCGGCCGCAGTGCGATGTGCACAATAATATATGCAGTCTGTACATCCCTTTGCACATCACAGATGAAGTGACTGGAGTCACTGGTCTGAGAACTGGAGCCATGTGATGAGCACAATGTATGGTGCGACAGCATATTGCATCACACCATGCCTGAAGGGCATTTTTATCAACTTTCAACTGACGCATTGGGAAGCTTCTAAAACACTCTTTGGAGTGTGTACCTGATATCATTGAACAAGTTTTTGAATAGTTTGGATCATAGAGTTTCCCAAGGAATATAGAGAGTGTACTTTATTCTCTTCATCTTCTATCTTGAGAATTCATCATTTTTGTATCAAATTGAGCTTGGATTTGGATATTGGCTTAATTATGAACGGAAATTTGAATTATCCAATTGGTATATTTTCTTATTTCCTTAGAATGAGTAGCTAATTTTCTTGTCTAGGGGTATGTGTATGATGGGTATTTGAATTTAGGTATGGGTTTTGCTTAATTGTGTTTATAATTGATAAATTGACATGGGCCAATTGAATTCCTAAAGTTTTAATGCTAAAATTGATGGTTACAAACATTGGTTTAATTTACTTAATTGTATTCTTTCTTGAAAGAGGGGTTCATAATTTGGAAGGAATTCAATAGTAGGAATTTGAGGTTTACACCTTAGATTGAGGCTAGAAATAACTTAACCAATGGAAACTCTCATCTAAAAGTCTAAGCTAAAAATAGTATGACTTACCCAAGCTTGAATTGGTTGGTTTGTTTTGAAACCATGGTGCTTGAGTAGAGACCATTGGATATATGTTTGGAAGATCGAGAGATTGACAAATATGACTAAAATCAATGCTACCCATATCATTTGTTGAGAATTTGCATAACTAAGCAAGTACCCAAACCCCCGTTTGAATCCCATCAGAAAATACCCCTAGTCTCTTTCTCATTTGAATACAAATCTTTTGTTTATGTTGCTTTATAGTTTAAATTGCGATATTGCTAATTTCCCTTTCCTTGTTTCCCCCCAATTTATACTTTAAAGTTGTTGAGCATCTACTTTCTTGGTGAATACTAATCGACTGTCTCTTGGCAAATCATCATATCCACTCTCTATGGGATTGAATCCGACACTCATTGGGATATTTATTTATTTTGCTCTGACGATCGCTACCACCTCCTATTGGAGAGTGTTTTTGAGCGTTATCAAAATTAGCGCCATTATCGGGAAGTGGTTTTTGAATCGCCAATTGATTTTTGTGTGATTTCACTTTGTAGAGTGTTTGCTCATTTTACCAGTACTAAAAAAGGCTAAAAAGAGACGACCAAAAGTGACGTTGTCCATCGCTTTTTTGGCCAAAAGTGACGGCGTCACTCTCGTGGGAAAATGGCATGTTGCTTTTCCAAAAGTGACTGACAGCTTCGCTTTAAAAGCGACGGACAGTGACGCAAACTAAAATGCGATGTATTTTATTATTTTTTTTCTTTTTTTTAGAAAAGCGACGTAGTCCGTCGCTTTGTTCTTGAACTTTATGAACAAAGCGACGGACAGAGTTTCTTTTTCTGGGAATTCTTTTTAAAATTCCAGAAAAGCGACGGACAGAGTTGCTTTTTCTGGGAATTTTTTTAAAATTCCAGAAAAGCGACGGACAAAAGAGACTTTGTCCGTCGCTTTTCTGTATTTTTTCCAGCTGAAAAAATCTGCATTTTCAATATGCACCACCTGTCATTTAAAAAACTAATTCAGTACAGCTCAAACTAGCACTAATTGCTGCCACAACATTCATAAAACAATTATAACATCAACAACAAACTAAAAACGAAGTAATAATATAACTAAGCACATAAAAGGTCCATCAAAAGGACCTGTAAAGTATTCAATAACATAAAAAAAAGTGTCAAAATATGTCAAAATGTATAGGGAAATGAGTCAATCCTAAGGGAGGGTAGTATCCACATACTCCTCATTTTCATTAGTCTTGGTAACAAACTTAACTTAAAAAAGCTTAACTTAAAAAAACTAAGATTCAATAACCTAATTCAAGTTAATAATCTAATTCAAAAACCTAATACCAAATTCAAGTTCCAAATTCTAGTACCTAATTCAAGTTCAAAAAAGAACCTAAAGTTAAAAACTAATTCTTAACTCAAAACTAACAATTTAAAATAACAAACATAACTTTAAAAAGCTTAACTTAAAAAAACTAAGATTCAAGAACCTAATTCAAGTTAATAATCTAATTCAAGAACCTAATTTCAAATTCAAGTTCCAAATTCAAGTACCTATATAATTCAAGTTCAAAAAAAAATCCGAAGTTGAAAACTAATTCTTAACTCAAAACTAACAATTTAAACTAACAAACTTAACTTTAAAAAACTAAGATTCAAGAACCTAATTCAAGTTAATAATCTAATTCAAGAACCTAATTTCAAATTCTAATTCCAAATCCTAATTCCAAATTCAAGTTCCAAATTCAAGTACCTGATTCAAGTTCAAAAAAGAACCTAAAGTTGAAAACTAATTCTTAACTCAAAACTGACAAACTGAACTTAGAAAACTAAGATTCAAGAACCTAATTAAAGTTAATAATCTAATTCAAGAACATAATTCCAAATTCTAATTCCAAATCCTAATTCCAAATTCAAGTTCCAAATTCAAGTACCTAATTCAAGTTCAAAAAAGAACCTAAAGTTGAAAACTATTACCCCTAAATCTTAACTCAACACTATATAATTTCCCATACATAACTAACAAGGGACGTTAACTTAAAAAAGTTTAACTTAAAAAAACTAAGATTCAAGAACCTAATTCAACTTAATAATCTAATTCAAAAACCTAATTTCAAATTCAAGTTCCAAATCCTAATTTCAAATTCAAGTACCTAATTCAAGTTCAAAAAAAGAACCTAAAGTTGAAAACTAATTCTTAACTTAAAACTAACAATTTAAACTAATAAACTTAACTCAAAAAAGCTTAACATAAAAAAACTAAGATTCAAGAACTTAATTCAAGTTAATAATCTAATTCAAGAACCTAATTCAAAATTCAAGTTCCAAATTCAATTACCTAATTCAAATTCAAAAAAGAATCTAAAGTTGAAAACTAATTCTTAACTCAAAACTAACAATTTAAACTAACAAACTTAACTTAAAAAAGCTTAACTTAAAAAAACTAAAATTCAAGAACCTAATTCCAAATTCTAATTCAAGAACCTAATTCCAAATTCTAATTCAAGAACCTAATTCAAAATTCAAGTTCCAAATCATAATTCCAAATTCAATTACCTAATTCAAGTTCAAAAAAGAATCTAAAGTTGAAAACTAATGCTTAACTCAAAACTAACAATTTAAACTAACAAACACAACTTAAAAAAGCTTAACTTAAAAAAACTAAGATTCAAGAACCTAATTCAAGTTAATAATCTAATTCAAGAACCTAATTCCAAATTCTAATTCAAGAACCTAATTCCAAATTCAAGTTCAAAATTCAAGTACCTAATTCAAGTTCAAAAAAGAACCTAAAGTTGAAAACTAATTCTTAACTCAAAACTAACAGTTTAAACTAACAAACATAACTTAAAAAGCTTAACTTAAAAAAAACTAAGATTCAAGAACCTAATT
>QJPP01002951.1:0-272665 GCA_003996215.1 Jaltomata sinuosa
TCAAGACACTTCTAACCACGACTCCTATTTTGTCCTTGCCAGTTGAAGGTAAAGACTTTATTGTTTACTGTGATGCTTCAAATCTGGTTTGGATGCTGTGTTGATGCAGGATAGGAATGTGATATCCTATGCTTCTAGGCAGTTGAAGGTACATGAGAGAAATTATCTGACTCATGATTTAGAGTTGGCAGCGGTGGTCTTTGCACTCAAAACTTGGAGACACTATCTCTATGGTATCAAGTGTGAAGTGTTCACTGATCATCACAGTATGGAACATGTATTCACTCAGAAGGATTTGAACCTGAGGCAGAGGAGGTGGATGGAATTGTTGAAGGATTACGATGTGACTATTCAGTACTATCCGAGTAAGGCTAATGTGGTGGTAGATGTATTGAGCCGGAAATTAGCTAGCATGGGCATCTTGGCTTGTTTGGAGGTGTCCAAATGAACACTAGCAAGGGAAATTCAGGCATTGTAGTCTAAGTTCATGCACTTGGGTATTTCAGAACAAGGTGGGATCTTCGCTAGTGTTGAGGTCAAATCCACCTTCATAGAGGAAATAAAGGCCAAATAGTTTCAGGATTCACAGTTGAGAAGGCTTCAGAGCAAAGTAATATTCAGAGAGTCTGGGGATGCCGCGTTGGACTCTGGCGGTGTGTTAAATTTTAGAGTAAAGATATGTGTTCCTCGGGTTGATGATATGATTCAGAAGGTGTTGGCAGAGGCTCATGGTTCGCGGTATTCAATTCATCGGTGTAACCAAGATGTACAGGAATTTGAGGCAACTTTATTGATAGCCTGGGATGAAAAGGGAAATAGTTGATTTCATGTCCAAGTGTCAGAATTTCCAGCAGGTAAAGTATGAGCACCAGAGACCTGCAGGACTACTTCAGAGGATGCCCATTCTAGAGTGGAAGTGGGAGAGAATCGCCATGGATTTCGTGGTAGGTCTCCCCAAGACTTTGGGGAAGTATGATTCTATTTGGGTCATTGTTGACAGACTGACCAAGTTGGCTCACTTCATTCCAGTCAAGGTGGATTACAATTCGTAGCAATTGGCTAAGATCTACGTGAAGTAGATTGTGAGATTGCATGGAGTGCCACTGTCCATCATTTCAGACAGGGGTACGCAGTTTACTTCTATGTTTTGGGGTAAGTTGCATGAGGATTTGGGAACTAAACTCACCATTAGTACAGCCTTCCATCCTCAGACTGATGGCCAGTTGGAGAGGAAGATTCAGGTATTTGAGGACATGCTGAGAGCATGTGTGATTGACTTCGGGGGTCATTGGGACCAGTTTCTACCATTGTGTGAGTGCTCATACAATAATAGCTACCACTCTAGTATTAATATGGAACCGTTTGAGGCTCTGTATGGGAGGAGTTGTAGGTTACCAATTGGGTGGTTTGAGAAAGGCGATGTGAAGCCTTTGGGCCTAGACTTGGTAAGGAAAGCACAAAAAAAAGTAAGAGGTATTCAGGCCAAGTTACTAGCTGCCCAAAGCAGGCAGAAGGAATATGCGGATCGCAAGGTCTGGGACATGGAATTTCAGGTTGGTGAACAAGTGTTGTTGAAAGTGTCACCAATGAAGGGAGTCATGCATTTCGGTAAGAGAAGCAAGCTCATCCCCCGGTTTATCAGACTATTTGAGGTTCTTGAGATCGTAGGGCCCGTCACTTACAGATTGGCACTGCCGCCCAGTCTATCGGGTGTCCATCCAGTGTTTCATGTATCCATGATAAAGCGATACCATGGGGATGGGGACTACATCATCAAGTGTGATGAGGTATTACTTGATAAAGATCTTCGCTATGAAGAGGAGTCGGTTCTGATTCTTGATCGAGATATCCAAAAATTAAGGACAAAGGTGATCAGTATGGTAAAGGTTGAATGGAAGCATCATCCGGTTGAGGAAGCCACTTGGGAAATCGAGAGGGACATGCGGGACAAGTACCCTCACTTGTTTGAGGATACATGTACTACTCTTTCCTTTTTTATCTTTTTATATTTTTGGGTTTGATCATTCGGGGATGAACGATGGGTAAATTGGTATATCTTATAATGACTGGGTCCATCATTATGGTTAAATCATTCGTGCTAATTTTTAGAGTTAGAAAACTCCGGGTTGGGGAGTTTGAAATTCGGGGCTAGGCTAGTCTCGGCCAGTTTTGGAGCGAGGTATGGTCTAGGGTAATCCGGGTAAGGATAGGGATTGATGTCTTGATTTGATCTAGTTTTTCTCATAGCTAATATATAAAGGAGTCCGGGGGGACTTTTCGGAATCAAATTTGGGTAAGTAGAACTCCTGAAATCGAGGTTAACGTGAAGGGGTTGTTACGGGACATCAGGAAAATAAGTGTGTTATAAAATGGACTAGTTTTAGAGATTTTATGACTTTTTGTACCGTGTCAACTGCTACAGCGGTTAACACTCTACTATAGAGACCTCCACTATATCCGAGAAATTACCGCTACAGCAGAAGTCAACGTTGGTCAGCCTCCGTCATAGCGGATGACTCCACTACGATAGTACCGCTATAGCGGAGCGGACCGCTATAGCAGAGTATGATGGGATTTAATGCAGAAACTTCTCCAAAAATATTCAGTTTTCACAAGTTCGTTTAGGAGAAGGGCTAGAGCAATTTCAGGCATTTTTTCTCCATTCTTCATCATTTTTCTTCCCTAAGGTAAGGTTTCTACTCCCTGAACTCCGTAATACTTTTCTTATATGGTAGAGTTGCTAGGAGTGGATTAGGGAAAGGTTTGGAATGACTTAAAGAGGGTAGAATCCGGGGGAAAGGGGGAATTCTATATGTAGAAGTTCTTGGGTGTTGCTAATTTTACTGTTTTATGATCATGTGACCTTAATTCCCTAATTGTTCCATAAAAATAGTAGAACTAGGGTAATTAATAGCGGGGAAGCTCAGGAAAAAGGGTGGAATGATCATGGGTGGCCTGGGGTTTAGGATTTTTGCATAATTCAGGTGAAATTTAGGCCATAAAGATTGATTCTTGGTTATTGTGTGTTATTTTAGACCAAGAACCGGCAAGAACTTCAAGAAATGGGAAAGCTCCGGTTGAGTAGAGCTTTGGATCATTTCGAGCTAGGTGATGGTTTGCTTCCTGTATGCTTTGTGCGTTTAAGTACTCTTATCTAAGTATTTGTATGAAATACATTGCTTAGGGAATGATTAGAAATGTCTAGTAGTCCTGTTAGCAGTTTGGTAATTTGAACGTTGTATTGTGCTTGTTGGTTTACAAGTTGATTGTTCATTTTTATGACTGTGGATTATTGACTTTGGTTGGCTCAGGTACCACGCCTGGTACGGGATAATACTAACGGTTGGCTCGGGTACCACGCCTGGTATGGGATAATACTAACGGTTGGCTCGGGTACCATGCCTGGTGTGGATTTACTTTCTTGTATTTATGCATCTTTATTTAATGGTTCCCTAAGTGGACTGGGTTGTGAACTTGAATTGTGGTTGTGTATCTTGGTCCTTGAGAGGCCGGGTTGTTACATTGCTTTACGAGTTGGTCTTGGTGTAGACCGAGTTGTTTGTCTGACACTTAGGTGTTGTCTAGAGAGGATCCAGGGTGGGTCCAGGATATGTGATGGGATATGACTGTTATTGTGGTGGATTATCGATCATAACTGTGAGGTGGTTTACATGTGGGACAAGTTAAGTAGAGACTTATAGTCTAGGAATGCTTGTTGACTTGCCTATGTGTTTTCTGTACTCTTACTTGATTTTTGTACTATTCATACATTGTTTATTCAGAACTGGCTGATGATCCTACCAGTACACGGTGGTTGTGTACTGATACTGCACTTGCTTATCTTTTTATGAGTACAGGAAATCTTCCGACGGTTGACGCACGACCTCTTGTAGGCCAGACTATTTTAGATATCAAGGGTGAGCTATTCGACCAAGCTGCCTTGGTGTCCATCTAGTTGAGTTGTGGCCATTTGTTCAGGCTTAGACTATTTCTATTATTTTGGGGTTGCATCCTCGTACTCTATTTTTGATAGATGTTTTCGGTACGATGAGTTTCAGATTCTAGGAAGGGATTTTCGCAGGTCATTTTATTTATAGAGTTGCTTTCCATTTATGATTGAATGCTAGTTTACTTTTCTATGTTGTTTTTAAGCTGTTAGGCTAGGCTAAGAGTTAGACTCTAATGGTTTGCTCATCCGGGGGTTGGGTGGGTGCCACTCACGCCGGCTGGGTCATAACAATAAGCGGTCTATATGTTTACGTACCCGATCGAGGGTTATGTTGGGTCGTCCACCCCATAAGTGATCTAGGTATTTGCTTGCCCACTCATGGGCCTACACTTGAAATTATGTTGGATCGTTCACCTCATAGTGGCATATTCATGTAGAGACGTCCACCCCTCTTTTGGTATGTTTACATATTCGCCAATATGATGCTTACTTTCCTAGTTTGGATCGTTCACCCTAAAAGTGACCATTAGGCTAATTGCATGCCTATCTTGCTTTGCTTTTGCATTTTGCACTAAAATTTGTGATCATTAGGCTAACTCTATGCTTATTTTACATTATCGAGCCATCCATCTTGTTATAGTTGGATCATTAACACTTCTAAGTCGCAATAATGAGAATGTACAAAGTGTTCAAGTTGCAGCAATGAGAATGCATAAATCTCAACACTTCTAAGTAGCAACAACGGGAATGCGCAATGTGTTCAAATTGCAACACGGAAATGTGCACCAGGTACAATACTGCCAAGTCACTATAAATGGTTATGAGGACCATTACATCGCAAAGGGATACAAATGTCTTTATGTTTAAAGATCATCATGTTCGACCACCACAAAGTCATTATTTCCTAAGACAAGGACAAGAAAGGATGACATCTTCTTCAGAAATCAACATATTTGAAAATGAGGTACAAAAGCAATCTCTCTTTGTTGAAATACTTTACTACTAATAATCTTGTTTTAAGATGTTGTCGAGAACATCCAGGAGGATGAAAATCTTGAACTAGAATAACAGGTGCAAATTACGCCAAGAGAACATCACATAACAAGGATTTTTATTCCTAATAGATCGAGACATAGTCCGAGGAGGAGGTATGACAAATAAACTATACCTCCTTAATTGAATTATGTTACCACTAACCATCTCGTCTTGAGATATTTCTAAGAGCATTCGAGAGGATGAAATTCTCAAAACAAAACCACAGGTGCGGACGACTCCAAAAAGGATACAACACAAGGTAGAACTTTTTCTTAGTAGCAAACTGGACATAGTCCGAGAAGGAATATCAAACTGTTTGAACGCTAGATGAGGGATGACTTCCACCTCCATCAAACCACACCCCTATCAAAAGGCATGTGGGTATTCCTAACATTGGGTTTTAATTTTGCATCCAAAATACTTTCTGAACTCATACTCGAAGCAATATTCCTTCTATTTGAATTTTCAGGTGACAATACACCTCGAGCTTTGAAAATTATGTCCAGGTAAATTCTTACCTATGGGTGTGAAGTGCACCACATTCATGGTTAAGTGTAACGATCGGGTCTATTATTATGGGTAGTTCAATCGTGCCAAGTTTTAGAATTAGAAAACTCCGGGTTTAGGAGTTTGAAATTCTGGGCTAGGCTAACCTCGACCGATTTTGGAGCGAGGTAGAGTCTAGGGAAATCTAGGTAAAAATGGGTTTAGGTGTCTTGGATTGAGCTAGTTTTCCATGTATCCAAGATATAAAGGAGTCCGGGGGACTTTTTGGAATCAAATTTGGGTAAGTAGAACTCCCAGAATCGTGTTCGATGTGAAAGGATTATTTCGGGATGTCAGGGGAACCAAGTGTGTTGTGAAATGTCCAAAACTGGCAAATTTATAGACTTTCTGCCCGTGATGAGAGCTGTCACATGCGATAGCGGCCACCGCTATAGCAGTAGAAATTACCGCTATAGCGGCGGTCAAGGGGAAGTCAACTCACTTAAGACCGCTATAGCGGCAGATGACTGCTATAGTAGGCCGACGGGTTTTTAATGTAAAAACAGCTCTCAAAACATCAAAATTTCACAAGTTTGTTTTTGGAGAAGGGCTGGGAAAATTCAAGCAATTTTCTTCAGTCCTCCGCCAAAAATCATTCCTAAGGTAATGTTTTCGTTCCCCACACTTTGTACTACGTTTCCTATGCGGTAAAATTGCTAAGAGGGAAATTGGGGAAGGTTAAAATGACCTAGAGATGATGAAATTCGGGGAAGAAGGGGAATCCAAACATGTATGTTCTTGGGTATTGATTTAAGTACGTTAAAATGATCATAGACTGTTTAATTTCCTGTTTTGTCCATAAAAAAATGATAAGACTAGGAGAATTAACGGTGAAAAAGCCCGGAAAAAGGGTGGGATGATCATGGGTGGCTTGGGGTTTGGGGATTTGGTATAATCCAGGTAATGTACGGCTTGTATGTTAATTGTATGCATTATGAGTTATTTTTAGACCAAGAACATGAGAGGAATCCAGAACACGGGAAAGCTCGGGTTGTATAGAGCTTGGAACATTCGAGGTAGGTGGTGGCTTTTGTATTTCTGTGAATGTGTATATTTATTGTACTCATTGTCTAAGTAATTGTGTGTATTACATTGCTTAGGGGATTTGTATGGAATGTCTAAGTTCGAGTTACAGTCTATGTTTGAATGGTTTTTACTTGTTGGCTTTACAAGGGGTGTGCATTCATTCTATTGACTGTTGTTGTTGACATTCGGTTGGCTCGGGTACCACGCCTGGTATGGGTATAACACATGGTTGGCATGGGTACCACGCCTGGTATGGGTATAACACATGGTTGGCACGGGTACCACGTCTGGTACAGGTATAACATTCGGTTGGCATGGGTACTATGCCTGGTACGGGTTTACTTTATTGCATCTTGCACTGTTTCATTAATTATTGTATTGCATTGGTTGATATTGGTTCCGTGAGAGGACCGGGTTATTTTACTGAATGTGATACTTGATATTGGTTTCGTGAGTGGACCGGGTTGTTATCGAAAAGTGTTATTGATTAGTGGTCCTTGAGTGGCCGAGAACTGTTGTATGACTGTTTAATTGGTCTTGGTTTAGGCCGGGTAATCACTTTTTGTGGTAGTTGTCTAGAGGGGATTCTTGGGTGGGTCCGGGCTAGACGGTAAGGTGTGGTTATGGTTATTCTTATTGGTGGAATAGAACTGTAAGAGATAGATTCATGCGATAACAAGCTAGGTAGAGACCTGTAGTCTAGAGATGCTTGTGATATTATTGCATGTTTGCCATACTTGTTACTGGATTTTGTGTACTATTTATATACTATTTTCTCGAATACTGGCTGATGATCCTACCAGTACACAGTGGTGGTGTACTGATACTGCACTTGTCTTTCTTTTAGTGAGTACAAAAAATCTTCCAGCGGCTGAGATAAGACCTCAGATTTAGCACCGACGTTTCTGATTTACAAGGGTGAGCTGTCGATTCAAGCTACCTTGGGATTATCATTAGAGTTTTAGTCCATTTGTTCGGACTTAAAAACTATTCTTATTTTGTTTGAGGTTGCATCCCCATACTCTAGATTTGGTATTGATATTTGGTACGATGACTTTTAGTTCCTAGGTGGGATTTTCTGTAGATTATAATTATGATAAGTATTTTGAGTAGTTTATCTTATTTTCATTGCTAGTTTACTTTGATGCTTGCTGATTTTAGGATGTTAGTCTAGGCAAGGGTGGAACTCTATTGGTTCGCTCATCTGGGGGTTGGGTAGGTGCCATTCACGACGGGTTGGGTCATGACAATGATGGTATCAGAGCCTAGGTTCGTTGATCTCGTTGTACCAAACAGGTATAGTAGAGTCTTGCGGAATGGTGCGGAGACGTCCGTACCTTTCTTCGAGAGGCTATGGGGATTTAGGAAAAAACTATCTCTTCCTTCTTTTCCTTCGTGGTATAACTGGATTCCAATTGATATCTGGTGATATGAATTGGTATCTAACCTCATTCACTCTTCTGTCCACAGATGCTCACTACAAGGAATAATGGAGCAAGGCCAGCGGTCCCGAAAGTTCACAGCAGAGGTAGGGGAAGGGGCAGGGGACGAGCTGGAGCCGCACTTGCCAGGGGTGGAGCTCGAGCTGCTGTTGCTGCATGTGAGGTAACTCCTTCCCCACCTTAGGACCCTGTGGTTGCGGATGTAGAAGAAGTAGTGGTAGAAGATGGAGGAGCTCAGGAGGAGGCGACACCGATTGGGGGTGCAGGCCTTCCTAATATGACACTAGAGGCTTTCAAGCAGGCGTGGGATATTTTGAGTTGGTTGGTTAGTGCAGGAGCTATACCCGCCGCTTATAGTTTGAAGTTCACTCAGTTGTCTAGATATGCTCCCTCCATGGTAGCGGACCCGCAAGATCAAATGAGCAAATTCATCTACGGTGTTTTCGATATGGTGAAGAAGGAGTGTAGGTCTGCTTTGTTGTTGAGTGACATGAACATCTCTCATCTCATGACTTATGCCCTTCAGATTGAAGGTGACAAGCTTAGGGAGATGGCAAGGGAGAACAAGAGAGTTAGATTCGAGGGATCAGGTTTTGGTCATCATAGGTCTGGAGGTAGACATCGCTCTTCCTTCCAAAAGAAGTCATCAGATCCTGTTCACTCTTCTGCTAGTGCTCCTACTCAGGCTCAGAAGCCTCGTCGTGATAAGAGTGGTAGAGGGTTTAGTTCTTATTCCCGATCTCAGGGAAGTGTTACTAAGGGGTCTTCTTTCCCCGTTTGTACCAAGTGTGGGAAGAATCACATGGGAGAGTATCTTTTGGGCTCAGGTGCATGCTATGGTTGTGGATAGACTGGGCACTTGCTTAGGGATTGCCCTTCAGCTAAGAAGGGGCAGGGAGGTGGTAGGACTCAGTCCTCTCCAGCAGCTTCAGGTGGTAGACCAGCCCCGCAGGGCACAGCTTCTAGTTCTGGTGGTCAGCGCCAGAACTGTCTTTATGCTATGTCCTCCCGCCAGGATTAGGAGAGTTCTCCAGATGTGGTTATCGGTATGTTGAAAGTTTTCTCTCTTGATGTGTATGCCCTGTTAGACCCGGGTGCATCCTTATCTTTTGTAACCCCTTATGTGGCTTGTAAGTTCGAGATTCGTCCTGAATTGCTTCTAGAACCCTTTCATGTTTCTACCCCTGTTGGTGATTCAGTCCTAGCCGAAAGAGTCTATCGAAATTGCCATATCTCAGTCCTTCATAGAGTCACTTTGGCGGATTTAGTAGAGTTGGAGATGACGAATTTTGATGTCATTCTTGGTATGGATTGGTTGTATGCATGTTATGCCTCAGTTGATTGCCGCACTCATGTGGTTAGTTTCAAGTTTCCTAATGAACCTGTCCTAGAATGGCAAGGAAGTCCCTCTTCTTCGAAGGGTCATTTCATATCTTATCTTAAGGCTAGAAAGATGATTTCTAAGGGTTATGTCTATCATATAGTTCGGGTTACGGACACAGAGTCTGAGACCCCGACTATTCAGTCTGTTCCTATTGTAAATGAATTCCTAGAAGTGTTCCCCGATGATTTGCCCAAAGTCCCTCCCGAGAGGGAAATTGACTTTGGGATAGATCTTCTTACGGATACGAATCCTATCTCTATTCCTCCCTATAGAATGACCCCCGCATAACTCAAGGAGTTGAAAGATCAGCTGAAAGACTTGCTTGATAAGGGTTTCATCAGGCCAAGTATTTCACCTTGGGGTGCCTCATTTTTGTTTGTTTGGAAGAAAGATAGATCTCTTAGAATGTGTATTGATTACCGTCAGTTGAACAAGGTCACAATCAAAAATAAGTATCCCATTCTGAGGATTGATCACTTGTTCGATCAGCTTTAGGGTGCTAGTTTCTTCTCCAAAATCGACCTTAGATCCAGTTATCATCAGCTTTGGGTTCGGGAATGTGACATCCAGAAGACAGCCTTCAAGACTCGATATGGTCATTATGAGTTTGTTGTTATGTCTTTTGGTCTAACAAATGCTCCTTCAGATTTTATGGATTTGATAAACCGTATGTTCAAATAGTATTTGGATATGTTTGTGATTGTTTTCATTGATGATATCCTCATCTACTCTCGGAGTGAGGAGGAGCATGCGGATCACTTGAGAGTTGTGTTGCAAACTCTCAAGGATAGACAGTTGTTTGCTAAGTTTAGCAAGTGTAGTTTTGGATGCAGTCTGTTGCCTTTCTGGGTCATATTGTGATTAGTGATGGTATTCGGGTTGATTCTCAAAAGATTGAAGCAGTTAAGAACTGGCCTAGACCCACTTCTCCGTCTGATATTAGAAGTTTCTTGGGTTTGGCTAGTTAATATAGGAGGTTTGTAGAAGGGTTTTCTTCCCTTGCTTCCCCATTGACCCGATTGACTCAGAAAAAGGTTAAGTTTCAGTGGTCCGACTCTTGTGAGAATAGTTTTCAGGAATTGAAGACCCAATTGACTACAGCCCCAGTGTTAGCTCTACCCGAGGGCTTAGATGATTTTTTTGTGTATTGTGATGCTTCTCGGATTGGTTTGGGTTGTGTTTTGATGTAGCGAGGTAAGGTGATTGCTTATGCTTCTAGACAGCTTAAGACTAATGATAAAAAATATCCCACTCATGATCTTAAGCAAGAGGCCGTGGTTTTTGCTTTGAATATTTGGAGACACTACTTGTATGGTGTGCATGTGGATGTTTTCACCGATCATAAGAGTCTTTAATATGTGTTCACTCATAAGGAATTGAATTTGCAACAAAGGAGATGGCTGGAACTCCTTAAAGATTATGATATGAGTGTGCTTTACCACCCGGGTAAGTCCAACATTGTGCTTTGAGTAGATTGTCCATGGGAAGTGTAACTTCCATTGAAGATGGGAAGAAGGAGTTGGTTAAAGAAGTTCATAGACTCGCTCGGTTCGGAGTTTGCCTTATGGACTCAACCGAGGATGGTGTGATTGTGACGAATGGTGTTGAATCATCCTTAGTGGCTGAGGTGAAAGCCAAGCAAGACCTAGATCCTGTTCTACTTCAGCTTAACGGTGCAGTTCGTCAGCAAAAGGTTGAGGTTTTCTCCTAAGGGGAAGATGGTGTGCTTCATTATCAGGGTCACTTGTGTGTGCCAGGTGTTGATGGGTTGAGACAAGAGATTTTGTCCGAGGCTCACAGTTACAGATACTATATTCATCCGGGTGCCACCAAGATGTACAGTGATCTACGAGAGGTCTTTTGGTGGAATGGTATAAAGAAGCACATAGCCGGGTTTGTGGCTAAGTGTCCCAACTGTCAACAGGTAAAGGTGGAACATCAAAGACCTGGTGGTATACTCTAGGATATTGACCTTCCCACTAGGAAATGGGAAGCAATCAATATGAACTTTATTACGGGTTTGTCTCGTACTCGAAGGCAACACGACTCCATTTGGGTGATTGTCGACCGAATGACCAAGTCAACCATTTCTTAGCTGTTAAGACTACGGATACCGCAGATGATTATGCCAGACTCTACATTCGGGAGATAGTCCGATTGCATGGTGTTCCTTTGTCTATCATTTCGGATAGAGGTCCTTAGTTTACATCTCAGTTTTGGAGATCATTTCAGAAAGGTCTTGGTACTAAGGTGAAGCTTAGCACAACTTTTCACCCTCAGACGGATGGCCAGGCCGAATGCACTATTCATACTTTGGAGGATATGTTGAGGGCTTGTGTTATTGACTTCAAGGGAAATTGGGATGATCACTTACCTCTTATCGAGTTTGCCTACAATAACAGTTCCCACTCTAGCATCCGGATGGCTCCATATGAGGCACTTTATGGCCGGAGGTGTAGATCTTCTATTGGTTGGTTTGAGGTTGGTGAGGTAGCCTCGATTGGTCCAGATTCAGTGCATGAAACTATAGAGAAGGTTCAGCTTATTCGGGGAAGGTTGAAGACCGCTCAGAGTGGACAGAAATCCTATGCGGATGTGCGGAGGAGGTAGTTAGAATTTGAAGTTGATGATTAGGTTTTATTTAAGGTGTCACCCATGAAAGGTGTAATGAGGTTTGGCAAGAAAGGAAAACTTAGTCCCTATTTTGTAGGTCCTTATCGGATTTCGAGGAGAGTCGGTAGTGTTGCTTATGAGTTGGAGTTGCCAACAGAGTTGGAAGCGGTTCATCCAATTTTCCATGTTTCCTTGTTGAAGAAGTGTGTTGGTGATCCGAGCTTGATTGTTCCTTCGGAAGATGTAGGCGTGAAGGATAGTCTCACCTATGAGGAGGTTCCCGTGGAGATCCTTGATCGTCAGGTTTGGAGGTTGCCAAACAAAGAAGTCGCTTCGGTAAAAGTCCTTTGGAGGAATCAGCTTGTTGAGGGTGCTACTTGGGAAGCGGAGGAGGCCATGAAGGCCAAATATCCTCATCTCTTTTCTTCCGATTCAGTTCCATCTTGAGGTAGTAGTTTCCTCCTTAAAATGTCCCTCTGATTCTTCTCTGTCAGTTCCTATCATGATTTTAGCATGCATCCATGTTTTACGAAGTTAGTTTATCATGTTTTCAGGTTGAAAAGTTCTGGTTTTATGACTACCTCTTGATCTCTATGTTTTGATGTTTGGTTGGGCTATTTTCCCCTCAGTTTCCCTTGTCTAGCCTTCATTCGAGGATGAATGATCCCAAGGGGGGGATATTGTAACACCTCGTACACGTACCCAGCTATCTAAGTTAAAAACTTCAGAAAAATCCAAGTTTCAGGGACCACGAGTCAGGTCCATGAGTCGTGGAAGGTCCCACGAGTCGTGGAAGGGACTCGTGATCCCAGTCCTACGGACCAGCTTCAGTACTGACTTCCACGAGTCACTTCCACTATTCATGGAACTTTCTATGAGTCATGATGTTAACTCGTGGAACTCCATCATAGGCCAATCATTTTCCTTGACTTCCACGACTCAACCCTACGGCTCGTGAAAGCTTCCACGAGTCATCCTGTTGAATCATGGAAAGTCTCCTGCAGACTGATTTCTTAGCCTGAGTTCTACGACTGCCGTGCACGACACGTCATCCAAACCACGACTCGTGGACTGAGTCGTGGTCGCTGAAAGTCAACAAATTTCCAGCTTTTCTCAAGTTATTTCCTAGGGGCATTTTGGTCATTTTCCACCCTATTGTGTATTAAGTGAAGTCATTTTGACTACTTTTAGAAGGGTTTTCACCCATATTATGCTAAGTCTATCCTAAACTCCTCATTTCTCACTCAAAGAAGAAAGTTCTTCCTCTTCAAGCTCAAGTCTCCAAGCTCCAAGTCAAGTCTCCAAATCTTTTCCATCAAGTGGGTAATCTTCCACCAAGGTATGTGGGCCTTTAACAATGGGTTTCTTCCACCCTTGTTTCCAAAATCCCCAAGTCTTAATTTGGATTTATGGAGTTATGAAATTAGGGTTTTGATCTAAATTTGGGGAAAATTTATGAAATCAGTTTCTATGTTTAAATTCATGGTTTCTATTGATTACACATGATTTGATTATGATTCTCTTGTTGATTTTAAAAGCCCAAGCATGAAAGTTGATTTCTAGCATAAACCCATGAATTTGCATGTTTTCAAGAGAATATAGGCATGATTAGATATCATGGCCTTTATGTAATTACGAAGTTGCATGCCTAGTTCTTATGATTCTAAGAAAATATATGTTTTATGAAAATCGAACTAGAGCTATGCAAATTTTACAAGTCATGAAGTATACAAGTTTTTCCATGATATGAAATATGATTCAAGGCAAGACGCCCGATGTTCCATCAATGCTCATGGGTCATTTTCTAAACTAAACCTCATGAGTAGTATGATGATCCGGGGTATGAACAAGTATGAACAAGTTGGCATTAGATATGTCGCATGTATATGAGCTTATGTTATTATTATGTTTTGAGAGTATTATTTAGCACCGAGAGACGAGGGTTCAGATAACCCAAGTCCAAAACTATGTTGCCACCGTAGGTTGCCTGTGTTGAGGCTTATTATGACAGGATCCTGGTACGAAATGATTCTAACCTTGGCCAGTTAGGACAACTCTTTCAGTGTGGGTGCAAGAAACTGAACTCCATGTAGCTCAGCATGGTTTAATGTCGGTTAAGAGAAACTCCCACATGTTTATTTTCAAGTTATTAAGTAATGTTTAAATCTATATTTTGGAACCTAAGCCTTCCTTCATTTCTTATGTTTGTACCTTGTCATTTACTTATGGTCCTTCTTTATGTAATAAGTTCATTTCAAGCATGTTTTAAACCGATTATGTCATAACTTATGCATTGCTCACATACTTAGTACATTCCATAGTACTAAGGCATATTGCGCTGCATCCTTTGATGATGCAGATTCAGGTACCCCTTCTCAGCTTCGTGGCTAGAGTCTCAAGCCACCTCCTTAGTCAGCTGTGGTGAGTCCTCATAGTTCGAGGACTAGTTATGCTTTTCCTTATGATAGCTTTACTTCTATACTCTGAGTTAGCTAGGGTCTTGTCCTAGCAACTCCTTATGTTATGACTTGAGGCTTTCAGGCATAGTTTGTATTCGAGTTCCCTTTTTGGATATTGTATGTTATGTGGCTCTTAGACCCTTATTGATGTTTCCTTATTAGATATTCGTATTATGCTTCCGCTTATCTTTTGTTATGCTTGATAATGCTATGACCAAGGGTTAGCTTGGGATCCTTGTGGTCTCGAGTCCCATGTTACGTCTAGGGGGTAACCTCGAGGCGTGACAAACTTGGTATCAGATCCAGGTTCAAGAGTCCTAGGATGTCTAAAAGACGCATCGAGTAGGGTCTTTTTCATTGTGTGAAATGCGCCACACATATGAAAAGGAAACTATGAGGTGTCTTAGAAAAACTTTACTTCTTTCATGATCACATCATGCGATAGAGCTTAAGTCTAATATTCCTCTAATCCTTATCTTATGTGCTTCAGATTATGCCTCCTCAACGTGCTATGCCTCCCCGAGCCGCTCAAAATGCCCCTCCTCAAGTTCTGATTCCCGATGTCATGAATGATGAGTTTAGGAATATTATTCACCTATTTTCTCAGACTTTGGCAAATCAACAGGCTCCTGCCCCCGCTCATCATCCGTATGAACCCACCGGAGTTTTGGGGTGCGAAAGTGGGAGAGGATCCGCTTAACTTTGTTGATGAAGTGAAGAAGATATTTGAGGTTATGCAAGTAACGGGTTTTGATTGTGTGGATCTTGCATCCTATCAACTCAAGGATGTGGCTCATATTTGGTTCACGCAATAGAAGGAGGCTAGGGTGAGGGATGCGATCCCCATGACTTGGGAGTGTTTTGAGAGTGCCTTTCTTGATAGGTTCTTTCCCCGTGAGTTGAGGCAAGCGAAGGTGGAAGAATTTATGAACTTGAGACAAGGTTCGATGTCAGTGTAAGAGTATAGTTTGAAGTTCACTCAGTTGTCTAGATAGGCTCCCTCCATGGTAGCGGACCCGCATGATCAAATGAGAAAATTCATCTATGGTGTTTCTGATATAGTGAAGAAGGAGTGTAGGTTTGCTTTGTTGTTGAGTGACATGAACATCTCTCGTCTCATGACTCATGCCCTTCAGATTGAGGGTGACAAGCTTAGGGAGATGGCAAGGGAGAACAAGAGAGTTAGATTCGAGGGCTCAGGTTTTGGTCATCATAGGTCCGAAGGTGGACATCACTCTTCCTTCCAAAAGAAGTCATCAGGTCCTATTCACTCTTCTGCTAGTGCTCCTACCCAGGCTCAGAAGCCTCGTCATGATCAGAGTGGTAGAGGGTTTGGTTCTTATTCCCAGTCTCAGGGAAGTGTTACTAAGGGGTCTTCTTTCCCCGTTTGCACCAAGTGTGGTAAGAATCATCCGGGAGAGTGTCGTTTGGGCTCGGGTGCATGCTATGGTTGTGGACAGACTGGGCACTTGCTGGGATTGCCCTTCAGCTTTGAAGGGGCAGGGAGGTGGTAGGACTCAGTCCTCTCCAGCAGCTTCAGGTGGTAGACCAGCCCCGTAGGGCGCAGCTTCTAGTTCTGGTGGTCAGCGCCAGAACCGTCTTTATGCTATGTCCTCCCGCCAGGATCAGGAGAGTTCTCCATATGTGGTTATCGGTATGTTGAAAGTTTTCTCTCTTGATATGTATGCCTTGTTAGACCCGGGTGCATCCTTATCTTTTGTAACCCCTTATATGGCTTGTAAGTTTGAGATTCATCCTGAATTACTTTTAGAACCCTTTCATGTTTCTACCCCTGTTGGTGAGTCGGTCCTATCCAAAAGAGTCTACAAAATTGCCCTATCTCAGTCCTTCATAGAGTCACTTTGGCGAATTTAGTAGAGTTGGAGATGACAGATTTTGATGTCATTCTTGGTATGGATTGGTTGTATGCATGTTATGCCTCAGTTGATTGCCGCACTCATGTGGTTAGTTTCAAGTTTCCTAATGAACCTGTCCTAGAATGGCAAGGTAGTCCCTCTTTTTCGAATGGTCATTTCATATCTTATCTTAAGGCTAGGAAGATGATTTCTAAGGGTTATGTCTATCATAAAGTTCAGGTTATGGACATGGAGTCCGAGACCCCGACTATTCAGTCTGTTCCTGTTGTAAATGAATTCCTAGAAGTGTTCCCCGATGATTTGCCCGAAGTCCCTCCCGAGAGGGAAACTGACTTTGGGATAGATCTTCTTCCGAATACGAATCCTATCTATATTTCTCCCTATAGAATGGCCCCTGCAAAACTCAAGGAGTTGAAAGATCAGCTAAAAGACTTGCTTGATAAGGGTTTCATCAGGCGTAGTATTTCACCTTGGGGTGCCTCAGTTTTGTTTGTTTGGAAGAAAGATGGATCTCTTAGAATGTGTATTGATTACCGTCAGTTGAACAAGGTCACAATCAAAAATAAGTATCCCATCCCGAGGATTGATGACTTGTTCGATCAGCTTCAGGGTGCTAGTTTCTTCTCCAAAATCGACCTTAGATCCGGTTATCATCAGCTTCAGGTTCTAGAATGTGACATCCCAAAGACAGCCTTCAGGACTCGGTATGGTCATTATGAGTTTGTTGTTATGTCTTTTGGTCTAACAAATGCTCCTTCAGATTTTATGGATTTGATGAACCGTGTGTTCAAACAGTATTTGGATATGTTTGTGATTGTTTTCATTGATGATATCCTCATCTACTATCGGAGTGAGGAGGAGCATGCGGATCACTTGAGAGTTGTGTTGCAAACTCTCAAGGATAGACAGTTGTTTGCGAAGTTTAGCAAGTGCGA
Organism: Jaltomata sinuosa; assembly: GCA_003996215.1. NCBI lineage: Eukaryota > Viridiplantae > Streptophyta > Magnoliopsida > Solanales > Solanaceae > Jaltomata > Jaltomata sinuosa. The sequence continues at coordinate 17,267 of QJPP01002951.1, forward strand.
GTTTTGGATGCAGTCTGTTGCTTTTCTAGGTCATATTGTGACTAGTGATGGTATTCGGGTTGATTCTCAAAAGATTAAAGCAGTTAAGAACTGGCCTAGACCCACTTCTCCGTCCGATATTAGAAGTTTCTTGGGTTTTGCTGGTTACTATAGGAGATTTATGGAAGGGTTTTCTTCCCTTGCTTCCCCATTGACCCGATTGACTCAGAAAAAGGTAAGTTTCAGTGGTCCGACTCTTGTGAGAAAAGTTTTCAAGAATTGAAGACCCGATTGACTACATCCCTAGTGTTAGCTCTACCCGAGGGCTTAGATGATTTTGTTGTGTATTGTGATGCTTCTCGAAATAGTTTGGGCTGTGATGCAGCGTGGTATGGTGATTGCTTATGCTTCTAGACAGCTTAAGACTCATGAGAAGAACTATCCCACTCATGATCTTGAGCTAGCGGCCGTGGTTTTAGCTTTGAAGATTTTGAGACACTACTTATATGGTGTGCATGTGGATGTTTTCACCGATCATAAGAGTCTTCAATGTGTGTTCACTCAGAAGGAATTGAATTTGTGACAAAGGAGATGGCTTGAACTCCTTAAAGATTATGATATGAGTGTGGTTTACCACCCGGGTAAGGCCAATGTTGTGGCGGATACTTTGAGTAGATTGTCTATGGGAAGTGTAACTTCTATTGAAGATGGGAAGAAGTAGTTGGTTAAAGAAGTTCATAGACTCGCTCGGTTGGGAGTTTGGCTTATAGACTCAACCGAGGATGGTGTGATTGTGACTAATGGTGCTGAATCATCCTTAGTGGCTGAGGTGAAAGCCAAGCAAGACCTAGAACCCGTTCTACTTCAGCTTAACGGTGCAGTTCGTCAGTAAAGGGTTGAGATTTTCTCCCAAGGGGAAGATGGTGTGCTTCGTTATCAGGGTCGCTTGTGTGTACCAGGTGTTGATGGGTTAAGACAACAGATTTTGTCTGAGGCTCATAGTTCTAGATACTCTATTCATCTGGGTGCCACCAAGATGTACCATGATCTACGAGATGTCTTTTGGTGGAATGGTATGAAGAAGGACATAGCCGGGTTTGTGGCTAAGTGTCCCAATTGTCAACAGGTAAAGGTGGAACATCAAAGACCTGGTGATATGCTCCAGGATATTGACCTTCCCACTTGGAAATGGGAAGCAATCAATATGGACTTTATTACGGGTTTGCCTCATACTCGAAGGCAAAACGACTCCATTTGGGTGATTGTCGATCGGATGACCAAGTCATCCTATTTCTTGGTTGTTAAGACTACGGATACCGCGGATGATTATGCCAGACTCTACATTCAGGAGAGAGTTCAATTGCATGGTGTTCCTTTGTCTATCATTTCGGATAGAGGTTCTCAGTTTACATCTCAATTTTGGAGATCATTTCAGAAAGGTCTTGGTACTAAGGTGAAGCTTAGCACAGCTTTTCACCCTCAGACGGATAGCCAGGCCGAGCGCACTATTCAGACTTTGGAGGATACATTGAGGGCTTGTGTTATTGACTTCAAGGGAAATTAGGACGATCACTTACCTCTTATCGAGTTTGCCTACAACAACAGTTCCCACTCTAGCATCCAGATGGCTCTATATGAGGCACTTTATGGCTGGAGGTGTAGATCTCCTATTGGTTGGTTCGAGGTTGGTGAGGCAGCCTTGATTGGTCCAGATTCTGTACATGAAACTATGGAGAAGGTTCAGCTTATTCGAGAAAGGTTGAAGACCGCTCAGAGTCGACAGAAATCCTATGCGGTTGTGCGGATGAGGGCGTTAGAATTTGAATCCTCCGATTCTTCTCCGTCAGTTCTTATCATGATTTTAGCATGCATCCATGTTTTACGAAGTTAGTTTATCATGTTTTCAGGTTGAAATGTTCTGGTTTTATGATTACCCCTTGATCTCTACGTTTTGATGTTTGGTTGGCCTATTTTCCCCTCAGTTTCTATTGTCTAGCCTTCATTCGAGGACGAATGATCCCAAGGGGGAGATATTGTAACACCCCGTACACGTACCCCGCTATCTAAGTCAAAAACTTCAGAAAAATCCAAGTTTCAGGGACCACGAGTCAGGTCCACGAGTCGTGGAAGGTCCCACGAGTCATGGAAGGGACTCGTGATCCCAGTCCTGCGTACCAGCTTCAGTACTGACTTCCACGAGTCACTTCCACGACTTGTGGAACTTTCTACGAGTCATGTTGTTGACTCGTGGAACTCCATCAGAGGCCAATCATTTTCCCTGACTTCCATGACTCAACCCTACAGCTCGTGAAAGCTTCCACGAGTCGTCCTATTGACTCATGGAAAGTCTTCTGCAGACTGATTTCTTAGCTTGAGTTCTACGACTGCCGTGCATGACTCATCATCCAAACCACGACTCATGGACTGAGTCGTGGTCACTGAAAGTTAACAAATTTCCAGCTTTTCTCAAGTTATTTCCCAGGGGCATTTTGGTTATTTATCACCCTATTATGTATTAAGTAAAGTCGTTTTGACTACTTTTAGAAGGGTTTTCACCCATATTATGCTAAGTCTATCCTAAACTCCTCATTCCTTACTCAAAGAAGAAAGTTCTTCCTCTTCAAGCTCAAATCTCCAAGCTCCAAGTCAAGTCTCCAAATCTTTTCCATCAAGTGAGTAATCTTTCACCAAGGTATATGGGCCTTTAGCAGTGGGTTTCTTCCACGCTTGTGCCTAAAATCCCCAAGTCTTAATTTGGATTTATGCAGTTATGAAATTAGGGTTTTGATCTAAATTTGGGGAAAATTTATTAAATCAGTTTCTATGTTTAAATTCATGGTTTCTATTGATTACACGTGATTTGATTATGATTCTCTTGTTGATTTTAAAAGCCCAAGCATGAAAGTTGATTTCTAGCATAAACCCATGAATTTGCATGTTTTCAAGAGAATATAGGCATGATTAGATATCATGGCCTTTATGTAATTACGAAGTTGCATGCCTAGTTCTTATGATTCTATAAAAATATATGTTTTATGAAAATTGAACTAGAGCTATGCAATTTTTACAAGTCATGAAGTATGCAAGTTTTTCCATGATATGAAATATGATGCAAGGCAAGACGCCCGATGTTCCATCAATGCTCATGGGTCATTTTCTAAACTAAAACTCATGAGTAGTATGATGATCCGGGGTATGAACAAGTTGGCATTAGATATGTCGCATGTATATGAGCTTATGTCATTATTATGTTTTGGGAGTAGTATTTAGCACCGAGAGATGAGGGTTCAGATAACCCAAGTCCAAAACTACGTTGCCACCGTAGGTTGCCCGTGTTGAGGCTTATTATGACAGGATCCTGGTACGAAATGGTTCTAACCTTGGCCGGTTAGGACAACTCTTTCAGTGTGGGTGCAATACACTGAACTCCATGTAGCTTAGCATAGTTTAATGCCGGTTAAGAGAAACTCTCACATGTTTATTTTCAAGTTATTAAGTTATGTATAAATCTATATTTTGGAACCTAAGCCTTCCTTCATGTCTTATGTTTGTACCTTGTTATTTATTTATGGTCCTTCTTTATGTAATAAGTTCATTTCAAGCATGTTTTAAACTGATTCTGTCATAACTCATGCATTGCTCACATACTTAGTACATTCCATAGTACTAACGCATATTGCGCTGCATCCTTTGATGATGCAGATTCAGGTACCCCTTCTCAGCTTCGTGGCTAGAGTCTCAGGCCACCTCCTTAGTCAGCTGTGGTGAGTCCTCATGGTTCGAGGACTAGTTATGCTTTTCCTTATGATAGCTTTACTTCTATACTCCGAGTTAGCTAGGGTCTTGTCCTAGCAACTCTTTATGTTATGACTAGAGGCTTTTAGGCATAGTTTGTATTCGAGTTCTCTTTTTGGATATTGTATGTTATGTGGCTCTTAGACCCTTATTGATGTTTCCTTATTGGATTTTCGTATTATGGTTCCGCTTATCTTTTGTTATGCTTGAGAATGCTATGACCAAGGGTTAGCTTGGGATCCTTGTGGTCCTGTATTACGTCTAGGGAGTAACCTCGGGGCATGACGGGCTAAGGTTTAGCCAAAAAGCCCTGGAATAAGGGAAATTTTGGTGGTTCATACTCTAGGGGCCAGCATCAGCAGGCTTACTCGACCCGTCCTATTCAGTCAGCTCTTCCAGCTACTACAGGTGGTCATCAGGAAGCTCAGTCTTCAGCTCCTAGAGGTTAGGGGGCATCTTATACATCAGCTAGCAGGCCTACTTTGGACCGTGGTTGCTTCCATTGTGGTGAGTTGGGATACTTTAAGAGGGAGTGTCCACATAGACAGACAGGTAATCAGGGTCAGCAGCAGACTAGAGCAGTAGTCCCAGCAAGCAGAGGTGATAATGCTAGGGGTCATCCACAGGGTAGGCAAGGTAATTTCTAGGGAGGCCGGGGAGACCGAGGGAACGGTGTCGCAGGCAGGGATGCAGTGCAGCCGGCCTGGGAAGTTGCCCGGATTGATGATCGGACACATTGCTATTCTTTTCTAGGAAAGACTGAGGCGAAAGCCTCAGATGCAGTGATCACATGTACTATTCTTGTCTGTGATAAACTGGCCTCAATATTATTTGACCCAGGATCTACATATTCTTATGTGTCTGATAGTTTTGCTTTGGGTCTGAATTTGAATTGTGATATCCTTGATTCCCCTCTCCATGTATCTACCTCGGTTGGAGAGTCGGTGATTGTGACTCATGTGTATTATGATTGTTCTGTGGTATTTGTAGGGCTACGTACTTGGGTAGACTTAGTAATTCTGGATATGGCTGATTTTGATATTATCTTGGGTATGACCTGGCTATCTCCTTATCATGTTGTGTTGAACTGTAACACCAAAACTGTGACTCTAGAAATTCCGGGTAAGGATATATTAGAGTGGGAAGGTGTATACAGGCCTAAACAAGTTAAGATAATATCATTTGTTTAGGCTAGGAAGCTAGTGGGAAGGGAGTGTCTAGCCTTCTTGGCTCATCTCTGGGATGATAGTATGGAGTCCCCTTCTATTGAGTCAGTTCCTGTGGTGTCCGAATTTGTAGAGGTGTTTCCAACGGATTTGTCTGGTATGCCTCCGGATAGGGATATAGATTTTTGTATTGATTTGGAGCCAGGAACTCATCCCATCTCTATTCCTCCGTATAGAATGGCTCCTGCAGAGTTAAGGAAACTTAAGACTCAGATGCAGGAACTCCTAGATAAGGGATTTATACGTCCTAGTGCTTCACCTTTGGGGGCTCCGATTTTGTTTGTGAAAAAGAAGGATGGTAGTATGCGGATGTGCATAGACTACAGACAGTTGAACAAGGTGACCATTCAGAATTATCCTTTACCCCGGATAGATGATTTGTTTGACCAGCTTCAGGGTGCATCGGTGTTTTTGAAAATTGACTTGAGGTCGGGGTACCATCAACTAAAGATTAGGCCTGAGGATATTCCGAAAATTGCTTTTCGTACTCGGTATGGACATAACGAGTTTCTAGTCATTTGGTTTGACCAATGCACCGACAGCATTCATGAGTTTGATGAATGGGGTGTTTAAGTCCTACTTTGATTCTTTTTTTTATCATGTTCATTGATGATATTTTGATCTACTCTAAGAGTAGGGAGGAGCATGTCAATCATCTTCGCATTGTGCTGGACATCTTGAGGCACCAAAAGCTTTATGCAAAATTCACTAAGTATGAGTTTTGGTTGACTTCTGTGGCATTTTTGGGGCATGTGGTGTCTGAAAAGGGGGTGATGGTGGATCCCCAGAAAATTGAGGCAGTTAAGAGTTGGGTCCGGCCTAGCTCTGTGACAGAGGTGAAAGTTTTGTTAGGCTCGTGGGGTACTACCAGAGGTTTGTGAAGGACTTTGCTTCTATTGCTACTCACCTGACCAGGCTGACACAGAAGGAGGTACCATTTGTGTGGTCCGACAAGTGCGAGGAGAGCTTCCAAAATCTCAAGACACTTTTGACCACGGCTCCTATATTGTCCTTGCCGGTTGAAGGTAAAGACTTTATTATTTACTGTGATGCTTCACATTCTGGTTTGGGTGTTGTGTTGATGCAGGATAGGAATGTGATAGCCTATGCATCCAGACAGTTGAAGGTGCATGAGAGGAATTACCCGACTCATGATTTAGAGTTGGCAGTGATGGTTTTTGCTTTGAAAATCTGGAGACACTACCTTTATGGTGTCAAGTGTGAAGTATTCACAGATCATCGCAGTCTGCAGCACGTTTTCACTCAGAAGGATTTGAATCTGAGGCAGAGAAGGTGGGTGGAGTTATTAAAAGATTATGATGTGACCATTCAGTACCATCCGGGTAAGGCTAATGTGGTGGTAGACGCATTGATACGGAAAACTATTAGCATGGGTAGATTGGCTTGTTTGGGGGTGTCCAAACGACCGCTAGCTAATGAAATTCAGGCTCTGGAGGCCAAGTTCATGCACTTGGGTGTCTCAGACCAAGGCGGGTTATTTTCCAGCATTGAGGTCAATTCCACCTTCATAGAAGAAATAAAGGCAAAATAGTTTCAAGATCCGAAACTAGGCAAGTTGCGGAGTAAAGTGATATCCGGGGAGTCCAAAGATGTCATGTTAGACTCTGGTGGTGTATTGCATTTCAGGGAGAGGATTTGTGTTCCTCGAGTTGATGATATGATTCCAAAAATTCTGATAGAAGCTCATGGTTCGCGGTACTCGATCCATCCGAGTGTAACCAAAATGTAGAGGAACTTGAGGCAGCGTTACTGGTGGTCGGGATGAAAAGGGACATAGTTGATTTTGTGTCCAAGTGCCAGAATTTCCAGCAGGTAAAATATGAACATCAGAGACCTGCAGGACTACTTCAAAGGATGCCAATTCCAGAGTGAAAGTGGGAGAGGATAGCCATGGATTTTGTGGTGGGTCTTCCTAAAACATTGGGGAAATATGACTCAATTTGGGTCATTGTTGACAGGCTGACCAAGTCCGCTTATATCATTCTGGTCAGGGTAGATTACAATTCGCAGCAGTTGGCCAAGATCTACGTGAAGGAGATTGTAAGACTGCATGGGGTACCACTGTCTATCATTTCGTACAGGGGTACGCAGTTTACTTCTAAGTTCTGGGGCAAGTTACATGAAGAGTTGGGTACATAACTCACCTTTAGCATAGGCTTCCATCCTCAGACTGATGGTCAGTCGAAGAGGACGATTCAGGTATTGGAGGACATGCTGAGAGCATGTGTAATGGACTTCGGTGGTCATTGGGACCAGTTTCTACCATTGTGCGTATTCTCGTACAATAAAAGCTACCACTCCAGTATCGATATGGCACCATTCGAGGCCCTGTATGGGAGAAACTGCAGATCACCAGTTGGGTGGTTTGAGGAAGGTGATGTGAAGCCTCTGGGCGTAGACATAGTGAAGGAAGCGTAGGAAAAAGTAAGGGGCATACAGACCAAGTTATTGGCTGCTCAAAGTAGGCAGAAGGAGTATGCAGATCGTAAGGTCTGGGACATGGACTTTCAGGTTGGTGAACAAGTATTGCTAAAAGTGTCACCAATGAAAGGGGTTATGCAGTTTGGTAAGAAGGGCAAGCTTAGCCCTCGGTTTATCTGTCCGTTTGAGGTTCTTGAGATGGTGGGGCGAGTGGCTTACAAGTTAGCACTGCCACCTAGTTTGTCGAGCGTCCATCTAGTATTCCATGTATCTATGCTCAAGCGATACTATGGGAATGAGGACTACATCATCAAGTGGGATGAGGTACTTTTCGATAAGGATCTTCGTTATGAGGAGGAACTGGTCTTGATTCTTGCTTGGGATGTCCGGAGGTTGAGGACAAGGGTGATTAATATGGTGAAGGTTTTATGGAAGCATTGTCCAGTTGAGAAAGCCACTTGGGAAACCGAGAAGGACATGCGGGACAAGTACCCTCAATTGTTTGAGGATTCAGGTACTACACTTCCTTCTTTTTATTTCCGTAATTTCAGATTTGATCATTCGGGGATAAACGATGGGTAAATTGTTATCTGTTGTAACAACCGGGTCCGTCGTTATGGGTAGTTCAATCGTGCCAAGTTTTAGAGTTAGAAAACTCTGGGTTTGGGAGTTTGAAATTCTGGGCTAGGCTAGACTCGGCCAATTTTGGAGCGAGGTAGAGTCTAGGGAAATCCGGGTAAAAATGAGTTTAGATGTCTTGGATTGAGCTAGTTTTCCACGTAGATAAGACATAAAGGAGTCCGGAAGACTTTTCAGAATCAAATTTGGGTAAGTAAAACTCCCGAAATCATGTTTGACGTGAAATGGTTGTTTTGGGACGTCGGAGGAACCAAGTGTGTTATGAAATGGCCAAAACTGGCAAAATTATGGACTTTCTGTCCATGACGAGCGTTGTCACGCGCGATAGCGGCCACCTCTATAGCGGTACAAATTACCGCTATAGCGGCGGTCAAGGGACAGTCAACTCACTTAAGACCTCTATAGCGGCAGATGACTGCTATAGCGGGACTGCTATAGAGGAGTAGGGACCGCTATAGCAGGACAATGGGTTTTTAATACAGAAACAGCTCTCAAAACATCAGAATTTCACAAATCTGTTTTAGGAGAAGGGCTGGGCGAATTCAAGCAATTTTCTTCATTCCTCCGCCAAAAATCGTTCTTAAGGTAAGGTTTTTGTTTCCCACACTTTGTACTACGTTTCCTATGTGTTAGAATTGCTAGGAGGAAAATTAGGGAAGGTTGGAATGACCTAGGGATGATGAAATTCGGGGAAGAAGGGGGTTACAAATATGTATGTTCTTGGGTGTTGATTTAGGTACGTTAAAATGATCATAGACTATTTAATTTCCTGTTTTGTCCGTAAAAAAATGATAAGACTAGGAGAATTAATGGTGGAAAAGCCCGGGAAAAGGGTAGGATGATTATGGGTGGCCTGGGGTTTGGGGATTTGGTATAATCCGGGTAATGTATAGGCTTGTATGTTAATTGTATGCATTATGTGTTATTTAAGACCAAAAACGTGAGAGGAATCCAGAACACGAGAAAGCTCGGGTTGAATAGAGCTTGGAACATTCGAGGTAGGTGATGGCTTTCGTATTTCTACGAATATGATATTCGTTGTACTCGTTGTCTAAGTAATTGTGTGCATTACATTGCTTAGGGGATTTGTGTGGAATGTCTAAGTTTGGTTTACAGTCTAGTTTGAATGGTTTTTACTTGTTGGCTTTACAAGGGGTGTGCATTCATTCTATTGACTGTTGTTGTTGACATTTGGTTGGCTCGGGTACCATGCCTGGTACGGGTATAACACATGGTTGGCATGGGTACCACGCCTGGTATGGGTATAACACATGGTTAGCACGGGTACCACGCCTGGTACGGGTATAACACATGGTTGGCATGGGTACCACGCCTGGTATGGGTATAACACATGGTTAGCACGGGTACCACGCCTGGTACGGGTATGACATTTGGTTGGCACGGGTACCACGCCTGGTACGAGTTTACTTTATTGTATTTTCCACTGTTTCATTGATTATTGTATTGCATTGGTTGATATTGGTTCCGTGAGAGGACCGAGTTGTTTTACTAAATATTATACTTGATATTGGTTCCGTGAGTGGACCGTGTTGTTATCGAAAAGTGTTATTGATTGGTGGTCTTTGAGTGGCCGGGAACTGTTATATGACTGTTGAATTGGTCTTGGTTTAGGCTGGGTAATCACCTCTTATGGTAGTTGTCTAGAGGGGATTACAGGATGGGTCCGGGCTAGACGGTAAGGTATGGTTATGGTTATTCTTGTTGGTGGAATAGAACTGTAAGAGATGGATTCATGCGGTAACAAGCTAGGTAGAGACCTGTAGTCTAAAGATGCCTGTGATATTGTTGCATGTTTGTCATACTTGTTACTGGATTTTGTGTACTATTTATATACTGTTTTCTTGAATACTGGCTGATAATCCTACCAGTACACAGTGGTGGTGTACTAATACTGCACTTCTCTTTCTTTTGGTGAGTACAGGAAATCTTCCAGCGGCTGAGACGAGACCTCAGATTTAGCACCATCATTTCCGATCTTCAAGGGTGAGCTGTCGATTCGAGCTACCTTGGGATTATCATTAGAGTTTTAGTCCATTTGTTTGGACTTAAAAACTATTCATATTTTGTTTGGGGTTGCATCCCCGTACTCTAGATTTGGTATTGATGTTTGGTACGATGAATCTCAGTTCCTAAGTGGGATTTTCCACAGATTATTAATTATGATAAGTATTTTGAGTAGTTGATCTTATTTTCATTGCTAGTTTACTTTGATGCTTGCTGGTTTTAGGCTGTTAGTCTAGGCAAGGGTGGAACTCTATTGGTTCGCTCATCCGGGGTTGGGTGGGTGCCACTCACGACGGGTTGGGTCGTGACATTAAGAGGTTGCAAGCCTCTTTTCCATAGCTCAATTTATTGTCACTCATCCCGAGCCAAAGGTCGTCTTAGCATAAAGATTACCTTTTCCAACGATTGAGTCAAACTACAAGCATCCTGATTCCCTAAGTCTTGGGATATGTAGGCGGGCTCTATATTGAAAACTCGATTTTATTTTAACTCCCCCCAATCCTCTTACTCCCTAGCTTTCCGGTCTCCCATTAATCCAAAGCCAGAATAGCTTTTGAATTCTTTGAAAATCGTACATAAAATCAAGCATCTTGAACTACAAATGGCCTGAATTCTCATGTAATTTGAGATATGTAGGAAACTCGACATCGGAGTCCGGCCATAATTCCTTGAAATTCATGCTAGAACTAACCGCTTCCGAGAGATGAATTTATGGTCGGATAAAATTAGAAATGTCAATCCCTTTGCCGAGGAATCCTTGCATCCACCCTACCCAAAGGGAGGGGCATTTGTTGACACCCAATTTTTACCCTCCACATTACAAATTATTCTTGAGCTTTTTCAATTTTAAACGATTTTAAAATAATTATTTTATAAAAGTAAATATTTTTGATTTTATAAGTTTTAAAGTAAGAACCTATACTTTCTATATTTAATTATATGGAATTATATAAGTTTTACTTAATAAATTTATTTTGGAAATTAATTCCATGAAAAAATCCTTTTTAAGTTGAAAATACTCAATTTTCCTCCAAATTGATTCAAAATTAGGGATTAATTGAATAATTAATTTTATAATTTTAAAGGAAATAATTATACTTTGAACATAATAATTATTTCAAATCGTTTAAATTAAATAAGCTCAAGAGTTGATTTTGATTAATTCATCCATATTCCAATTCTAGCCAAATTCCTTAAAAACGTTTAAATTTTGGTCGGATTTCCCTAAATCCATATGTTGGGCCCACTTAAATCCAATTGACCCACCTCCAGCCCACTTCTATTTCGCTTGACCCGTCCAGCCCATTCTAAACACCCCTTATTACTCCTTCTCTTCACTCTCTCTCAACAAACAGACCAAATGACCCCATTTGCTTCACTTCTTCTTCTTCAAACGATGAACAAACCCTAGAAACCCTAGCGCCGCCCCAACATTCACTGCATTTCCCTCTCAAATTCATACCAACAGTTGCTTAGGACGCGAGTCTCAGCCTAGAATTCTCTAGAAGAAGGCGACGTGTCCTCAATCCCTTCATCCCTTGTCCTTCTCGCTTAAATCCCGCTCAAATCATACCAAGAGGGTACGATTTTGTGAGCTGTCCACCTTATCCTCGTGGGGATTTGAATTTCCTCTATGAAATCCCCAAAAAACCCTTTGAAATCCCTAAGTCCCACATCAAAATCAGTCCAAAAATTCACCCAAATCTCCCCCTATATAAACCCCACTGTGAAAACAGTGGAAAAAGGAATTTTTCAAGCAATTTTTAGAGCTGAGACCTTGTAAAGACTCATTTGAGCTTAAGTATTGGTTGAGGAATTGGAAGTCCTTTTCCATCGATGGGTCGAGGTTCTGGCAAAAGCTCATTTGTTCTCAGGTCGCTGCCCAGAAATAGGTAACCTCTTCATTCAACTCTCTTTCTTTTGTTATACTTTGTTATTGAAAATCTAGGGTGGTTTTCCGATTGGTCTTGTTTGATTTATGTGATGTGGTATTGCGAATGAAAGCTTAAAAAATCCATTTATTTGAAGTTGTTGTCAAGTATTAAAGTTCTGGAGTTTTTCGTTTTGTTTTCTTTTTCTCTGTTTCTTCTCGTCTAAAAAAACTGCTTTCTGTGTGCTTCATGTAAACATTGACATGATGTTTGCTTCGTTGTCTAATAGGAGTTTAACCTCCTCTATTTTTCTGCTAAAAATAATTCAAAAACCTGTTAGAAATTTGATGGTTAGAGAGCATTCTCTGGTGCTTTAGCGTATCAAAATCTCGTAAATCAGATTGTATGGACTGCTTGGTCTCGTTATGACTATATCAAATACATGAGCATGAACGTGTTCTATTCTGACTTAGTGTGTGTGCGTGCTGAATGTGTTCCCCTGCTCCAGTTCATAAATCCTAGTGATAAACCCCTTTGGGCGTGATGTCATTTTTGTATGGATTCCCGTCTTGATCTTGATTCTTTCCAGCATAATAATATGTTTTAGAACCTAGTTAAATTCATGATCCTTTCTGGAAAGTATATTGGCTTGAGGATATTTTGTGTATTAGCTTTAAGGATGTCTGCCTAATTTTTCATGGAGTGTCAAAGAGCTGATCATATCTTGGAAATGAAACCACAATCTCGTTTAAACCATGGCAGCGCTCTCTCTCTCTCGTTTTCATTTAAAGACTATTAGGATTCATTTTAACTACTGTAGCATAACATGGTTGTTGGGGATGTTTTACATTTTGTCGACTTTGAATCAATTTACTAGTAACTCTAGACTTTGTTTTCTGTTGCAAAGACCCTCTTTGAACTCAATATAATCATAGGGTGAAGTTTATATTTGGGAAATTGATGTTACCTTTCTTTTCGAAGCTCAAAGTTTTGTCAAAATTTCTTCAAAATATTGGCTGCTAAGCAGCAAAACATAATGAATTAGCATGTGCTTGCTGGATAACTTGAATATTTCTTCTTTGCTTTCCCTGTTTTACCTAAAGAATTGTTTGTATAAGCTTGTGCATTCTTTTAAAGAGAAATTACTACAACGAGATGTTCCTAGTTAAAGTGGTTGAATAACCCAATGTTTGGTTTAGTCGTCAAATACGAGTGACAAATGTTCTTCTTGTTATGATTTTCTATTGAACACTGTTAATTCCAATATGAAATATGTTTGGCCATGATCAAGAATTTAAGTTCAGTTACATAGCTAATTTAGTCTAACTCAATAAATATATAAATGAGTTTTCACTTGGGTTTCAAAGGCTACAAGTCATGTTTGAGTTAAGCACTTTCCATATTCTTTAAACATTAGCGTTTAGAAAACGTTTTCCTATATCTTCTATTAATTCTTTTCTTTTTGTTTTCATGCATGAACTGCCCTGAGTCCAAACGGACTCACAGAACCCCTTCCTTGCATCTCTTCATTTGGCTTAGCGATTCTCATCGAGTCAGCCTCAATGCAAATCTGGGAAGCAATTTACAGATGTTCATAAATGAAGGAAATGGGCTAAAACCAGGAAATTACATGGAGTGTCCCCAAAAGTGAGTGATCTTTAATTTTTGCCCCCCATAAGAAAAGTCTTTAAAAAATATCCTTCCTTCTTTTTTATGTATATAACAAGTACATTTTTGTCCTTCTACACCACAACTCTCCATGTTTATTTGTCTCTCAATTTTTAATTTTCATTTTTTCTTTTTGTTTTATCTTTTTAATTTTTTTTCTTTTTTCTTTTTTCTCAATTTTCTTAATTCTCCTTTTCTTTTTTCTCAACCTTTATTTTTTTTCTTTTTCTCTCAACTTTTTTTTGTTCTTTTTTTTTTCACAACCTTTTTTTTTTTTTATTCTTTTTTTCTCTTTTTCCTTTTTTCTCAACTTTTATTTTTTTCTCTTTTTTTCTTTTTTTTTAAATCTTTATTTTTTCCTTTTCTCTTTTTTTCTTCTATATTTTTTTTTCTTAACCTCTATTATTTTTTGCTAATGAACAAAAAGTTGGATAATCCGCAAAGAGGATCTTCTTTCTTTGAAATCGAAGTAAACTTAAGGGTTTGCTTTGTTGTTTGGAAGTCCTTTGGAACAAGTCTTGCCTCGAAGACAAATGTTATAGAACATCTCATAAATCAAGACACAATGAGATAGTGTCAAGTCTTGCTCGTGGGGCATAACTTCTTGTTTGGAAATTCTTGAGCTAAGTCTTGTCTCTAAGGCAAGAGTTATAGCATCTCATAAATTAAGACACAATGAAGTAGTGTTAACTCTTTCCCATGGGGCATAAATTGTTTTTTGGGAGGCCCTTTGGCTAAGTCTTGTCTCAAAGGAAAACGTTATAGAGCATCTCATGATCAAGACACAATGTGCTAGTTTCAACTCTTTTCCATGAGGCGTAACTTCTTGTTTGAAAGTCTTTGAGCTAAGTCTTGCCTCTAAGGCAAGAGTTATAGAGCATTGCATAAATCAAGACACAATGTGGTAGTGTCAACTCTTGCCCATGGGGCGTAACTTGTTATTTGGAAGTCCTTGGGCTAAGTCTTGCCTCTTAGGCAAACGTTATAGAGCATATCATAAATCAAGCACAATGTGGTAGTGTCAACTCTTGCCCATGGGGCGTAACTTGTTGTTTGAAAGTCCTTGGGCTAAGTCTTGTCTCTAAGGCAAGAGTTATAAAATGTCTCATAAATCAAGACACAATGAGGTAGTGTCAAGTCTTGCTCGTGGGGCATAACTTGTTGTTTGAAAATCCTTGAGCTAAGTCTTGCCTCTAAGACAAGAGTTATAGAGTATCTCATAAATTAAGACACAATGAAGTAGTGTGAACTCTTGTCCATGGGGCATAACTTGTATTTTTTAGAGGTCCTTGGGCTAAGTCTTGCCTCTGAGGCAAGTGTTATAAAATATTTCATAAATCAAGACATAATGTACTAGTGTCAAGTCTTGCTCATGGGGCGTAATTTGTTGTTTGAAAGTCTTTGGGCTAAGTCTTGTCTCTAAGGCAAAGAGTTATAGAACATCTCATAAAAAAATAAAAGTCGAGAAAAATGATTAGAAAAAAGAGAAAAGAAAAATTAAAACTCAAGGAAAAAAATAAAAAAAATAGAAGTTGAGAGAAAAAAAATTGAGAAAAAAAGGAAAAAAGGAAGAAAAAGAGACAAAACAAAAAACAAACGAAAAAATAAAGGTTGAGAAAAATAAAAAAATAAAAAATAAAATAAAAAGGAGAAAAAAAATAAAGATTGAGAAAAAAAGAAAAAAATGTAGAAGAAAGAATAAAACAAAAAATAAAAGAAAAATAAAGGTTGAGAAAAAAAGAAAAAAGAAAATAAAAAAATAAAAAAGATAAAAAGAAATAAATATAAAAGTTGAGAGGCAAATGAGCATGGAGAGTTGTTTAAAAATATTAGAGGTATAGAGGGGCAAAAAGGTAGTTGTTCTATACATAAAAACAAGGAAATCTATTTTTATAAGACCTTTCTTATGGGGTTAAAAATACAAAGTCACTCCCTTTGAAGGGCATTTGTGTAGTTGTCCCGGCTAAAACCCATAAGCAGCAGTAGCCTAAAAAACAGACTGAAAAATTTGAGAAATGGGCCAAGCCCATAAGAACATAGCAGCAGCAGTTCAGATTTGAAATAAATGAATCAAAAGTCCAAATGGTTGCGGCAATGGGCCTCAAAGCCCAAACTTAGTTTAGGGCAGGTTTATTTATGGACTGAAAATCCAAATTGATTAAGCTCAAGAGCTTAATTACCTCTCTTACTCTTTAACTTTTCATTTTGTTTAGCATAGAATTATGTTGTATTAATTGGAACTCTAACATTTTAACTTAGTTGAATCTTTCCCAAAGGAGGAACCTTTTTCTTGTTTAAAACACTCTTTCCTCAAAAATGTTTGTCAAAACTTTCCATGTAAGAAATATTTCTTACCTATAAGATACGAGAAGTTTGTTTACTATTTTCTTTCCTTTAAATGTAGTCACGTTTCTTCTAGAATATGTTACCAAAGAATTTCAAATTTTTCTTCTAGTTAAAGTTACAATTCTCCTGTTTTCAAAATCAAAGTCAATTTTCTTTAAAATTAGTCAAAAATAAGTTGGTTTTAACAAGTCCGGATAATCGCAAGTTAGCGGACGCTTTTAATGCCTTAAAAACCTTCTAAAAGCGTTAATAGGAACTTCTTACCTCGAATCTCTTAATCTTTGAAATCTTTTATCTGTTTTAAGACTTTAAAGATCTTCTTAAGATTTTTTTAATTTTCCTTTAATTAATTAAGTGAGACTCTGTATTTTAATTGAATTTGAGAATTTTCTTTAAAGTTTTCAAATTTAACTAAGTCCTTAACCATTTTTTTCCTAAAAACAAGAGGCACCAGTGTCCACTATCCAGTTAGACTGAAGTAGTTTAGACAAAAGAGCAGTAATGGTACCTGGTGCACTAGGTGCACTTGATGTTGAGCCTGAAACTCCAACCTGGACTGTATTAGCAACTGAAGTAGGACAGTGATTCTTGTCTTTGCTCAACATCTGCAAAATTTGAGAATACTGTTCTTTAGTAACATAAGGGTGCAACTAAAGGTGCAGAATCAGAACAGTACAAAGGAGGTGGAGGTGATGGAGATGAATCTGTGAAATGTGGAATAGACTGTTGATCATCAGAGTGACTTGTATTGGCAACATTGTTGGCATAGGATCCTGATTGGCCTCCCTTCTTCTTGAACTTCCAATCAGATGGATAACCATGAAGCTTTCTGCAGATGTCCTTTGTATGACCTTTGATCTTGTAGTAATCACAGAATAATCCTAACTTTCCACTTGTGTTTCTAGGTCTGAATCCACCATTGTATCCTGAAGTAGAACCTCCATTATTCCCACTGTTATAGCCACAGTGAAGTTGTTGTTCTAATTTGGCTGATAGTTTTGACCTCGGTTACTCATTATTGCAGTTGAATCACCAACATCATTAAGTAATTCACTGGACTTTCCAGACATATTCTTCCTCTGACTTTCCACATTAACAATCATTGCATACGCCTGATTGATGTTTGGAAGAGGATAAGTCATGAGGATTTGGCTTCTAGAATAATCATATGACTCATTCAGTCCCATTAAAATCTATCAGAGCTTTTGCAGATGGAAATGTTCAATGTACTTCTTGGATTCAGGGTAAGGACAATAAGGAGGTGGAACTAAGACTTCAAACTCATCCCATAGTTCCCTAAGTTTTGTAAAATACACAAACACAGAAGCTACCCCTTGCGTTAGTGCAGTGATCTCTTTGTACAGAAGAAGGACCTAGATGCATTCACTTTGTCAAATCTCTCTCTGAGATTTTCCCAGACCTTGTGTGAATCAGAACCATAGATCACAGCACTAACCAAATCCTTAGACACAGTATTCATAATCCATCCTACCACAATAGCATTACATCTGTTCATAGTGCATGCAAGCTAGAATCATACATCTCCTTTTTACATGTGCCTAGAATAAAACCTAGTTTGTTCTTCCCTAGCAACACTAGCCGCATAGATTTACTCCATAACGAATAATTCTCTGAACCTTGAAGCTTAATAGAAATAAGAACAGAACCTTGTGTATCAGACGAATGAACATACAGGGGATGATTATGATGTACTTGATCCTCCTGTTGAGTAGTACTCTGTCTAGTGTGAGTAGGTACAGTTTCACCAGCTTCGAGAGCCATTGCAACAATGAATCACAGATCGATCTGCAATTTTATAGCAATGGATGTTGAAATCGAGTTTGCAGTTTTAGATAAATCTAGATTGATTTTGTTCCAGCTGGAATCTTCTTCCATAGGGTTGACTGAGTAGCTGGTAGTCACCAAGCTCTGATACCATGTTAAAGTTCAGCCATGGAAGAAGAGGAAGAAAGCTTGAAGAAGAAGAAATGAAGAGAGGAGAATTTGGGAGAAAATATCTTTGATTCAATACTGTAAAATTACACAAATAAACAGAAGAAGTATTGTATATAACCTACTGAAAAGACTAACTAACCGACTACTAACTAACTAACTGATTAGTTACACAACTAACTAACTAATTACAGTTTTAATAAAATAACACCTAAGCTGATGACAGTTGGAGCTCTTCAGCTCCAACTAACTTCTCAACAACGAGCTTATGTGATTTATAGGCTCTCGGCCTTTCCAAGTTCCAACCCAACAAAGGCGGTTTCCTTTTTTTGTTTTAGTCGTAATGTGTATGATTGTATGATGATTTTTTCATTACCTGTTAATATTGAGTAATTTCTACCTCATTATTTTTCTTTACTTTGATTTTGTGTTCTTTGGTTGGTAACTTTACGTACGTGTATAAATTGGCATGTGTCCTTAAGATCTGTATTATGCAACTGAAGTAAATAAAATATTTTTAAAAAAAAAATGATGGGTGCCAAGTTTTGAAAGAAAAAAGTAAATTGATAAAGTGATTTTATTATGATGAATTAATCATGACAATGTTAATTTTAACGGTTATACAATTATTTTCTTCTTTTTTACTTTTTGTTTTAATAAAGAAGTGTTATGGATCTTTCACACGGATTTGAATTATCATTTATTTTAAATATTTCTATCACAAATAACTATTATATACTTCTTTGTAGATTATATATCATGAAGTTCTTAATGATTTACTAATCATCATAAGAAAGACATATATAGATTGAATCGCTTATAACTAGTACCATGTAAGCTCTATATATAAACACACACATTAATTAATACAACGTTTATCATATTCAAAAATAATTTTTAACATGACATCTACAAATTTTGTACAATAATATGGGACAAATGTCCAAAAACTAATATTTTTAAACAAGACTAGCAGAGTTATTGCATTTCTGACCCCTCTTTCCTTAACTTTCCTTGCCCCTCTTTCGTGATCTCACCTAGACTTTTCTAATTCCTACTACTAACCTAGGATAGTCGGTATATAAGAATCAATTCAGTGCTTGAAAATAAACTATAACGATTTGCTGAAACATAGAGCAGAATTCAATGCCTCGCCTCCACCAGTCTTAATATACCTTCCAAAGCTTAGTTGGTAAATGCTAAGTGCTTTGTTCTGTTTCCGGATTACCCTTAACTAGGTTATGTAATACTGACTAATGGCGCTAGTGAAACAACATTTTCAGGCTCCTTGGTCATGTAAAGCATAAACGTAACAAACATGAAAATACATCCCTTACCCTACCATTCATTATAGTGTATGGCCTTTTGCCACTGTTCTCACTTCTCATCAATGTTTTGCTCACATAACTACTTTGATCACCTAAATATAGTGGAAATCTATTTAAAGCACAAAAAGAGTGCCCCAAATTGAAAACACTCGTGATCATACATAATGATAATCCAGAGTAAGTTTCTCAAAAGGTCATTTAAGTATGTGAAATGACTTAGTAAAATCACTTTAACTTATTTTTTGTATCAACAAAGTCACTCAACTTATGAGTTTTCTGTTACAAAGTCACTTTAGCCTTCCAATCACCAAAAACATGGCTTGACAACATGGCTTTTAGATTAATTATTGATTAGTAAAAAGACAATTTGTGTTTGGTGAAAATTTACAAAGATCACCCTCATATTTTTGTTGATACAAAAATAATTTAAGTGATCACTTTATTAAGTAATTTCACATACTTGAGTGACTTTTTGAGAAATTTAAACAAATCCTAGAATCTAAACCAGAAAAGCAACATATCATTCGAAGTTATTGAAAGCTCGTTCGACCTCTACAAGTTGTAGGCTGCATCTTCTCTTCTTCTTCCACAACTTTTTTTCTCTCTCTCTCATTCAATTTTCTTTGAATACATTTCCACTATAAAATCTCTCTCGATTTTACGTTTTAGGCCCTCAGTCCTCCACATACTTTTATATTTTGTAAAAAAAATAAAATACATCCATTATGATTTTAAATATTGTCTGCTTTGATTTGGCATGAAATTCAAAGAAATATAAAAGACTTTTGAATTCTATGATCTTAAATTAAAGTTATGTCAAATGTATTAAATGTCTTTTAATCATGTGATTTTACATGCCACGTGAGAGTGTTGCAAAAAAAAGGATCATTCTTTTTTTAATGAAATAAAAAAGAAAATAGGTCATGCTTTTTAAACATGGTAGTATAATTCTATCTACTCAAGTCCTCAGTAAAAACATTCTTATATTATTATTCATAGTATATGGAAATATTATATTGAAGAATATTTAATTATTATAATAATTAATATATATTCTTTTATATAGATGGATCTTCATAACTAATCACAACTTGAAAAAATTATAATTGCTAATAATTGTATTATTAGTAATTTTATTAAAATATCATATCATGATTTTTAAATAATTTATTATTTAATTTATTATAAAATAATAATTTTATATTAAATTTATGAATATTTTTAATAATTTTTAGAACTTATGAGAATAAATTATGTGTCATGTTGTTTTCTTTTAAAAAAAGAGTGAAATACGATTTTTCAAAAACTATGATCTATTACATGTTAAAACTTCACCAAAACTAATTTCTCAAATCTATATAGAATTCTATGGTCAAATGCTAGTTAAATCATAGATCATCTGATTTTTCCCCAATTACAAGGTAATATTTTCCTTCATTTCAAAATGTGTGGTATTCTTAATTTGAAAACACCCCTTAACAAAATTACTTATATTATTCATTCTTAAAAAGTAAAATATAATTTTTACTAACTTATTTTTAATAAATATCTTTAAAAAGATATAATTTATTAGTAATTTATTTATTATATATAGAAAAGATTTATTTAGATAAAAGTAATTTTTTTTGATAAACCTCATTAATATCTTTTTGATAATATGAAATAGGAGTACTATTTATTTTAAAACAAATTAAAAGGAAGAAACACCACTTATAATATTTTCCCAATTTCGGATATTACAAGTTTACATACTAGAATGACAAATTTGACCCCTTTTTCATATTTATGCTGTAGAATGAATCTACTGGGTTTCTGAAATTATACTCCTTTCTGGATTTTCATTCGCAAGTGTAAATTGGGAAGTTATCAGGTTACATTCAAAATAAAAGTTACAGAATTGGAACAGATAAAAGACGGCTGTGCTAAAGGAGAGGGAACTGATTCAAACCCACCAGCACTCGGGCAGTGCGGTGCACTAAGCTCTCTCCCTACATGCTCACGGTCCAGGGAAGGGCCAAAGTACATTAGCTCTCACTATGCACATGATTCAGATAAGGGCCGGACTACTTGCGGTGCACTAAGCTTCCTCTGTGCTGACGGTCAGGAAAGGGCCGGACTACTTGGTGGTGCACTAAGTTTCCGCTATGTGCAGGTCCAGGAAAGCCTGCAGTGCAGTATCTACCAAAATTTCAGTGTTGCGGTCTCAAATAAACATCCCTGCTTGATCGCCATTCGCCATGGAGGGTAATTCCTGGGTTTCACTTTAATTTCTGCCTCTACAAATTATGCATTCTGCAATATATGCTAAGCTGCTAACTGTTTGGTCGAGTTCACAGAAATAGCAATTACCCATTTTAAGGATTCAGATTTATTCAAAAGGTACAAACATTTATTTTTATACAATGAGAGAAATATTTGGAATTTTCAAATAAACAAATGTGGTATTGGGGAATGATGTTTTCCTATAATTGGCAGCTAATTCTACAATTTTTCGTTTCAGCAAAAGAGTTTTGAGTATTGCATAACTATAATACATTCTTGTCTTCCTTTCAATTATATACAAGTTGTTATTTAAGAAGACAAACTACAAAGACATGGCCACATCCTCTAAATACCAACTCCAGTTTGAGTAGAGTAGCTACGACTTTCAACACCGATACAGGTCAACTCTTAAGATCAATGCATTAGTTTGTCCTGTAGGTAATTCCCAACTTGAACTTCTCTTTTCTTACAAAACCATTATTAGCCAAACAATAGACTTTATCTATAGTTCGGAATTTCTAGTCAACTTAATTATGAGATTATAACTTACAACTACACTTGAATGACTTCACAAATAGTCAGAGCTTTAGACAAAAAAAGCTAAGACAAAAAAATTATCAATTTGCTCTATCATTGTCTATTCTTTAATGCACTCCATCTTCCCACCGGAGTAGAACCATATTGAATTACTTATGGCCTACATAATAAAGAGGATGTCTTGTTGACTTTACATATGCCATAAATAGATTGGCTAAACTTAGAATCTAACAAGGTGGCCCTATAAGGATGTCAATAGAATGATAAGCTATTGAATATCCTTCATCCTGCTATATTATTGCAGATCGTTTACCTTCATCTTACGTATACTAGAGGAAAAATATATCCTATCTACTAGTACTATTCTGCAAAGGCAATATATAGACATTATTGGTGATTCAATTTTTTCAGTTTCTTTTTGACACCTCTAATTATGTAACTTGCAATATTAAACGTTGGGAAAAAGCTCAAATATGTCATCGAACTTAATGAAATTGCCTATCTATGCCACTCATTAATAGTTGAACATAAACATGCCACCGACATTACCATTTTGGGCCATATATGCCATTACCCACTAACAAAACCCTTCTATTACCCGATTTTGCCATGTGACGTTATCTAAACCTTTCATTACTTACCCACCCCCTCCCCTCTCACCCTCTTTTACAAGTGGCATATGTGAGCCATTTTGTTAAGTTCAGTGGCATATTTGAGCCTTCTATCAATCCCTTATAATATAGGGCTCTGTTGAGTAACAAAACTAACTTATGTTATTTTTCTGTTTTTCATTTCATGCATCACATTTAACCTTTTAGAATCATATGTATTTCTATATAGACTCCATATTTTCTAATTTCATATAACAAACTTATAGGGACAAATTTGTCCCTTATATTATAACATTATTGTCTAACATAGAAAAGCTATACTCTCTTATTTAATTGGACTATGAATCTTATCCTATTCTATACATTATTGACAATTTTCACATACTTTGCGGCTCTTAAAAAGATTTAAGTTAAACACATAAAAATTGCTTAAGAAAAAAAAGAGACGGGCTTAAAAGAGAGTACACTAATGAGGTGTAGCTGGTATGGAAAGTACATATAAGTGTATGAATTAAGAGTATGTATATATTTTCATGGTTGAATATGGGGTATATTTTCATGGTTGAATTTGGGGTACTACGGTGTTTGAGACGTGATGATGGTTTTGGAAAAGGACATAAACTTTGTTCCAGCAAAAAGAGCCAGACATAAAAGAGACTACACTAATAACGTATAGTTGGATATGGAAAGTACATACGAGTGTGTGAATTAAGGATATGTATGTATTTTCATGGTAGAATTTGGGTTGCTACAGTGGTTGGGACGTGGTGGTGGCTTGGGAAAAGGACATAAAATTTATATTTTTAAAAAAATAAATCGGTTTAAAAGAGAGTACACTAATGAGGTGTAGTTGGGTGTGGAAGTATATATGAGCGTGTGAATTAAGAGTATGTATGTATGTATGTCTTTTTATGGTGAAATGTTGGTGTATAGTGGTTGGGACATTGTAGGGCCTTGGGAAAAGGCTCAAATATGCCATTGCATTTAACGAAATGGATTGCATATGCCAATCGTAAAAGGGGGTGAGAGGGGTGGGCGTTGGTAAGTAATGAAGTGTTTAGATAATGCCACATGTCAAAATCTGGTAGTAGTAAGGGTTCCGTTTGTGGGTAATGGCATATATGGACCAAAATGTTGGTGGCATGTTTATGTGCAACTATTAACGAGTGGCATAGATAGGCCATTTCATTAAGTTCGATCGCATATTTGAGTTCTTTCCCTTAAATATTCAAAGTCAAGATTTTTTTAATTGCATTACACAAAAACAATTGTATCCAAACGATGCCCATTATATAGTGTTAGATACTTGAAAGGAGGAAATGCAAGTTAAGAACTTTTCTTCTGCTTTTCCATTTTAATTTCCTTCATACAACTTTCAAAAATTTTGGTTCTTGAAAAAAAATGATGGCAAGGGCTACAATGACTGGCTTCATTTTATTAATCTACTGCATCAATATATCTGCTTCGAGGAATATCTTTACTGACAAATCAGCTCTGTTAGCCTTTAGAGCACAAATAACCAATGACCCTGATGAAACTCTGTCAAAAAACTGGACACAAGGGGCTGAAGTTTGCAGTTGGATTGGTGTTTCATGTAGCACAAGGCATCAAAGAGTTGTCTCACTGAACCTCAAGAGCCTAAGATTAAGAGGGTCCATTCCGAAAGGAATAGGGAACCTCTCCTTCCTTAGTTTCTTGGAAATTGGCAACAACACTTTTATTGGTGAAATTCCGAATGAACTTGGGCGTCTAAAGAGACTCAAGTACTTGTCTTTGCAAATGAATAATCTCACTGGTGAAATCCCAGAAAGCCTTGGATTTCTCTTGAGGCTTCAAGTGCTGGATCTTTCTGAGAATGATCTATATGGATATGTTCCATTGTCTATCTTCAATATATCCTCTTTAAAGATCATTGATTTGAATTTGAATGATCTAAGTGGGAATTTGCCAAATGACATGTGCGGTAATCTCCCAATGCTGCAATATATATTCATCGATAGCAATGGCTTAGTTGGTGAACTTCCGAGTGGTTTAGATAAATGCACCCAACTTTTAGCTCTGTCATTGTCTTATAACAGTTTCACAGGTACTTAACTAACTTGTACTTCTCATTTCCTTTTTTTTCTTCTTCTTCTTGAATGATCATTGTATTTTTTATTCTGATATTGTAGTTTAATTAATAGGAAATTTACCCCGAGACATGTGGAACATGTCAAAGCTTCAAGATGTGCTTCTTGGATGGAATAAATTGACAGGTAATTCTATATGTATGGAGCGTTTAACGCTTATAGAATGTTTTAAAAGACCATAAGAGCAACCATCAACTAACAACCTGGGATCCTCTTCCATAACTACATTGCTAGAGCAACCCCTGATTGAAAATATCATTTTCAACATAGGCCATATATATGTCCGCGTGATAACCTCTGAAAAGTAGCACTCCCTCCGTTGCAATTTATTTATTTGTTTTGACTTGAAATGTAGTTTAAGAAAGTAAAGAAGATTTTTTAATCTTGTGGTATTAAACTAAAGATATGTAGAATGTACCAAAATGTCCTTTAATCTTGTGGTTTTGAACATGCCATGTGAAAAATTGAAATTAGAGAGTTGTCAAAAAAGGAAAGAGGCATTTTTTTAGACGGGCTGATAAGAAAAGTAAGACATACAAATTGAAATGGAGGGAGTATATATATTAAATTCCGAATTCATATTTTTGAAGGACTAAGAATCTTAAAACAGAAATGAAAAGCTTTAGTGAAAGTTGCTACTTCAGTAGGACTTTTCTAAGTCAAACAGACGGAAGATTAAACAATCGACCACCAGATTTTATAAGGTTCTTATGTTGGAAAATAAATTATAGTATGGAGTATCTACACTGATATCAATATTAGTATCAATTTTGCTGACAAAAAACTAAATACTATACCAGACATGGTCGTACATGCATTGCCTTTACATTTTCTAGTTACAACTAAGCATTAATATAGTTTGATCTAGTTCTCTTTATATTACAGGATAAGATTTGGCTCTTAAGTGTCTAACAACTCCAAAAATGTGGTATAACTTTCAGGAAACATACCAAGTGAAATTCAGAATCTTCCAGCAATTCAAAATCTCAGTCTTCGAAAAAATGAATTGGTCGGAACTCTTCCACCTTCTATTGGGAATTTGTCGACTTTGGTGATGATAGATATTGGTGCTAATAATCTTCATGGAAACATTCCTACAGATTTTGCAAAACTTGTTAATCTGAGAGAAATATATCTTGGTTCAAACAAGATATCAGGTCAAATTCCTAGCTCTCTTTATAACATTTCTGGGTTAGAAAAGATTGCACTTACAGCAAATGATCTTTCTGGAACTCTACCTTCTAACATTGCCCTTAACTTTGCAAATCTTAATGGTCTTTATCTTGGATTGAACCAGTTTAGTGGAACAATTCCTAGCTCCATTTCTAATGCCTCCAAGCTCACTATCCTTGATTTGGGACGTAATTTGCTTAGTGGGGATGTACCGATGAATCTTGGAAATTTACAGCAGCTTGAAGTGATCAACTTGCAGTTGAATCAACTGACAAATGATCCTTCCACAGGGGAATTAGGTTTCCTTACTTCCCTAGCAAACTGCAAGCACTTGAAGCGTATACAACTAGGATCTAATGCATTCAGAGGAAATTTTCCAAAGTCCTTAGCCTTCAGTAATTGGTCTGATTCTCTTGAAATATTCATCACCTTTGAAAATAGCATCACAGGTGAAATCCCTGTTGAAATCAGTAAGTTGAGTAACTTGGTGTGGTTAAACATTGGAGTGAATGATTTGAGTGGTTCAATTCCTCAATAAATAGGGAACATGAGAAAATTGCAAAGGCTGGGGTTATATTCAAATAAAATTACTGGAACCATACCAGAAAGCTTATGCAATATGGAGGTCTTATTTCTACTTGATTTGAGTGAAAAATCAGCTTTCTGGGGAAATACCAAGTTGTTTGGGGGATCTTTCTTCTTTAAGAGAACTTTATTTACATTCAAATGCATTGACTTCCAATATTCCAGCAACTTTTTGGAGTACTAATAGGGGTATATCAATTCTGAGTTTGTCCTCCAATTTTCTCAATGGTTCTCTGCCTTTAGGAATAGGAAGTTTGAGGAGTCTAAACGATTTAAATTTATCTGGAAACCAACTCTCGGGAGAAATTCCAAGCACAATGGGACAACTACAGAATTTGGTGAATCTTTCACTGTCAATGAATAATTTTGAAGGTTTTATACCTCAATCATTCGCAGACTTGGTTGCTCTTGCATATTTGGATTTATCTGAAAATAACCTTTCAGGTATGATTTCCGAGTCTCTGGTGAATCTTAAACAACTCAGCTATCTTAATGTGTCTTTCAATGCACTCACGGGTAAGATTCCAGATGGAGGACCTTTTGCAAATTTGACAGCTGAATCTTTCATGGGGAACACTGAATTGTGTGGACCATCTCAATTCAATGTGGTGGAATGCAGAATTGGTAGTAGCACGAAAAGAAGAAACAAGAGGAGGGCTTTGACTTTTGTTCTTGCATCAGTTGCAGTAGCATTAGTAGTCACCACCATTTTCATGGTTTGGTTTCTGAAATACCGAAAAAGAAGCAGACAACTTCCTATACCAGATTTGATTGGTCAATCCCATAAGAGGATCTCTTACTATGAAGTTGTTCGAGGGACGAACAACTTTGATGAAGCCAACTTGATTGGCAGGGGAGGCCTTGGTCTAGTATACAGAGGTACACTCCAAGATGGAAATATTGTTGCTGTAAAGGTTTTTAACACAGAAGTACAAGATGCATTCAAAAGGTTTGATTTGGAGTGTGAGGTTTTGCGTAACATTCGCCACAGGAATCTTGTTAAGGTGATAAGTAGTTGTGCTAATCTTGATTTTAAAGCGTTAGTGCTAGAATACATGCCAAATGGAAGCCTTGATACTTGGCTTTACTCTCACAACAATTCTTTGGATTTAAACCAAAGATTGAAGGTCATGATTGATGTGACTTCTGCAATGGAATATTTACATGAAGGTCATTCTTTTGTTGTTGTACATTGTGATCTAAAACCAAGTAACATACTTTTGGATGGAGACATGGTTGCAAGAGTCAGTGACTTTGGTATATCCAAACTTATGACAGTTGATAAATTGATAGCACAAACGAAGACGTTAGGCACTATTGGCTACATGGCACCAGGTATACAACTGTTATCAATCTCTCTTATGTTAAATAATATTAATTTGTCTTAGTCTGACTAGTTTCACATTTTTTTAACTAGATAGAAAGATAAACAAGAAACAACATTATGTCATTTTTTGTTGATTAAGAAGATAAATATATGACAAACGTTTGCAGAATATGGATCAGAAGGCTTAGTTTCAACCATGGGAGATGTTTACAGTTATGGTATCATGTTAATGGAGACCTTTACAAGAAAGAAGCCCATGGACGATCTTTTTCGTTGGAGAACTCAGCTTGAAGAGATGGGTGTTTGAATCATTCCCCGATAGAGTGGTGGATGTAGTGGATGCTAATCTATTTTCAAGACAAGATGAACAGTTTTCTTCCAAAGAGACTTGCTTTAAGTTGATAATGGAATTGGCCTTACAATGTACATCTGAATCATCTCAAGATAGAATCAGTATGAAAGATGTCCTTGTAAGACTCAACAAGATACAAAACAACTTTTTGCAATGTCAATCAACAAGCCAAAATGGAAGTTAAAAGTTCTTGGTGAGGGCCGAGCGGGGGAAAGGATAAAGGAAGTAAGTTCTACCATTGGCTTACAACTTCTATATAGCTTTTTGGCAACAAATGAACACAATTTTTAGATCAAATAAATATTGTGCACGTTATGAGTTATGTTTTCTTAAGTGAGTCTACTGTTAGTAATAAAATTTAGTCGTAATTTGCAAATGATTTATCCTTTCTTTTATCTAAATTATGTTTGGTGTTTATTTGAAGTTTATGAATTTTAATAGTTCATTGTTGTTGGCAAAAGGTGTAGAGTTTTGAAGAAGTAGAAAAATAAATAAGAGAAGGAGCAACACCCAAAAAAGAAAAAGGAAATAAGAGTGATTAGTTTTTAAAATTGAATGCAAAATGCTAAATCTACGACAAATCGTTTAATCGTCTCACTGAGTGACTAAGGAACAAACAGATTTAGTATTGAAAGTTGACTCTGTTTATTGGACCAATCTATGACAGAACAAAAATGAATTTGTCACACTTTTTTACGTACTAGTCTATGGGGGAACGTGCTTTGCACGTTTATCCCAAAATACTTAATATAAATTTTGTATTGCAAGTGATAAATTTTAAATGATACATATATTATTAGACTTTCTCGGTACTATAAAATAAAAGTCAAAATATAGAAAAATAAGTTGAGGCTAGAAGATCTTGTAAATTTGATACTACTTTAATGACATATATAATACTTTAATTTAAAGATAAATACAGACTCAAACAAACATAATTCTCACAAAATATATATATGAAATTTGCCCACAAAGATGAATAATTTCTCACAAACATATTTTGTGCTAAATACTACAGTAGGTAGGTAACTATGATCCAAAAAGTCTTAAAGAAAATACAGTATTAAAAAATTTCATATTATCTTAGCTTGATGAAATAGTGACTTGCATAAATAAGTAGCTCCTGTGCTTAGGGCTGGAAAAATTTCTTTCTTAGTTTTGAGTTGTGTTCCTATATAATACATAAATAGGATCAAAACGTCAAAAATCTTTACCTCTTGGCTGTGAGTTTTGATGAAAAGCTTTTATTTTGAGTTTGATAGACCATGTAACATTGTGATTAAATATTTTACTGTGCAATTTATAGAATGCTATAAAGAATATGAAAAGATTGTGCAACAAAATTATTACCTTGGAAGATGGAAGAAACAAAACATAAAACTTGAAATAATTAAAAGGTAATAACTAAGACCTGCAATAATTGTGGGGATATGAAACAATTTCCTGCATTCAAATGGTTCAATGTACTTAAATAATTGTAGGAATATGAAACAATTTAACTTTGATGGAGATTTTTTTTTTCAAATTAAAATTATGTTCAGATTTATTTGTTTCTTATTTAATCAGGCATCATTTTGGTTATAATATGAAAATACATTATTTTAATAAGGGGAGGGGAAAAGGATCAAAACAAATTTACTGGTGTGTTTAATTTTGTTTAGCAAATTAAAGCAAAAGGAAGAAAATATGATGATGTGTATTTATATTTTTTGTCCGTAAATATATAAAATAGTGTTAATAAATAGAATATAATAGTATTTATTATAATTAATGTGTATTTATATTTTTGTCCATAATATTATGACTTCATAGGGACATTTTTGTAATCCAACTTTTAACTTGAGGGCTTCCCACTTATAATATAGTATATAAGTATATATATATATGATATATAATATATGATATGATGACATATGATATATGATGATGATGATGATATCGTTAGAAAAAATATGAATATTTTACTGGCCTACTTTCTAGCTCTTACACGCTATAAAAAGAGTGGAAGCATTGCCACTTGGCATTGGGGGTTTTGAATTAAAAAATGTTATAGCAACATCCATAATTTAAGTATTAAAATTATAGAAGCTACATCAGACTTATTAATTTGATGTGCACTCGAGAATACATGTAAAAGCTTTTTCAAAATTTAAATTGAAAATGTTTAATATGAACACTTTATTATATAATTAGGTGTTCAATCCAAACATGACGTGATTTGAAAAGAAATTAACTGACAAATTTAAGAGGCTATCGATATATTCTACCAATTATAAAAGGTGAACAATTTAGGGTTAGATAGGTATGAACTCAATAGAGAAAGATAATCAAGTTTTTGCACGAATTACTTCTTTTTTGAGGTGGTCTTTAATTTTTGTCCTTCAATTTGGTGGGTTTTAATTTTTTTCTCTTGCTTCTCTTTTAATGTAAAATTGTGGCTCAAAGTACCCCTACCTGTGACTTGATTTCGCAAGATAAAGGTTTAGAGAGTTTTTGTCTTGTCCAGCATAAGTTGTGTTGTCTAATTCGTAAGGCATAAGTTTAAAGATTTTTTCTTTGTCCGACATAAGTTTAGAAAACTTTTGCCTTGTCCAACGAAAATTCTATAGGAGTAAGTTATGTTCAAAACTTGGTCGGTTCTGAAACTAAACTTATATGCTATAGAGACATAAGTTCTATAAGAATTAAGTAATGTCTTGTAAGGCATGACTTGTGGTTTATGAACTTTTACGGGTTAAAGTACTTTCATAGCGATGATCCGATCAAGTGAAGCAGCCGCCATGAAGCGAAAAAGATCAAAAATTGATTCACCTGCTCAGGGACTAGTAGATGTTGAGCATATAGTGCTCAATTTGGTCAAAAGTAAAAGGAATCTTGGTGTCTGGGTTGCAGACTTGAAAAAAGAGGCAGACCTAGCACCAGCTATTGTGGATAAATCCCTAACTGCATTGGTGAAAAAGAATTTGATAAAACAAGTCATGAATATCCAACAAAGTAAGGCAAGGAAGCATTACATGGCTGTTGAATTTGAACCTTCTGAGGAACTGACTGGTGGTGCTTGGTATTCGGAGGGAAAACTTGACGAGGAATTCATCGTTGTTCTTCGAGATACGTGCCTCAAGGTCAAGGTCATTGGAATGATGAAAGTTGCTACTGTTGAGGGAATACATGACTTCTTGAAGAAATGAAAAGTTGTTGAGTGCACGAGTCAACAAGTCAGGAAAATATTGAACTCTATGGTTTTGGACGATGCTATTATAGAGGTAAAGAGCACTGAATTGGGAGAATATCATTCTATTACTGTTGGATCGGTTTGTTATTGAATTGCAGCCGGAGATGCTTCAGGTCCGAAAATAATAAGGCAAATGGCTTCGACTCCATGTGGTACTTGCCCTAGGATTAGTCTATGTACACCAGATGGAATTATATCCCCGCAAACATGTGTCTACTATACTAAGTGGTTGAGCTCTTAATTCTGATGGCCTTCTGATAAGTAAATCCTATGTACACTACTCTGCCACATGGTGGTTGCTTTTTGAGTTTCTTGTTTTGTCTTTTGCTTTTTGATGAAATCAACTTCCTGATCAACCATTTCAAAAAAACCCTTTCGGAAGTTTTAAGACTATGAAAATGTATTGAACTCGAATGGGAAAATTGTATGATCATGCTACCTTTTGCTAATAATCTCTGAATCTGAAGTGTGATGGCAATTTTCTTGACTTTTGATGTATCAAATTGTTATCAGGTAGCTAAATGTCACTTGAACAAGTCATTCTGTAGTATGAATTTATTTCAGTAGAAGCTTCACTCCCAGAGATAGCCAAAGCATTAGTTTATGGATCTTGAGTCCTTCCAGGGTTTAAATAGACTATCTAAAGCAAATTCAAACAAGACGTGACTGTACTTTTAAAAACAAAAGCACGCTATTTTCTGAGCATGAAGCATACACCTATGCAATCAGTGTAGTTCCACATAGTATCTGTGACAGATGTAGTAGCCTTAGTGCTACGGGTTTAACTGAACTTAGTATTTTGACACCGTATATATACAGTGAGTTCAGTGCTAAAAACTTTAACGATTGAAATTGTAATAGGGAGAGAAGGTGTGGAGAATTTCTTGTCTATTACTCAAAGAATACAAAGATATAAATACATGAGAAGACTAAGCTATCTATGGTAATTAAATATTCTAATACCTACAAATCAGCTATAGTATCAACTATATATTATTGTACAAATCTGGTGATTCTCTAACACTCCCCCTCAAGCTGGAGCATAGATATTCATCATTCCCAGCTTGTTACAAAAGTAATCAACTCGAGTTCCATTCAACGCTTTTGTGAACAAATCAGCTAGTTGCTCTCCGGTCTTCACGAGCCAGTGGAAATCACGTTTTCCAGAATCTTCTCACGAATAAAATGACAATCAACCTCAATATGTTTAGTTCTTTCATGATACACCGAATTTGAAGCAATATGAAGAGCAGCTTGATTATCACACCAAAGTTTTGTTGGTGTATGATGCTTCACCCCAATTTCAGTTAAAAGATGATGTATCCACATAATCTCACATGTAGACTGTGACATAGTTCTGTACTCGGATTTTGCACTAGACCGAGATACAATACTTTGCTTCTTACTTCTCCATGATACTAGGTTCCCTCCAACAAAGACACAATAGCCTGTGGTAGATCTTCTATTAATTTTGGATCCAGCCCAGTCAGCATCTGCAAAACATTCAACACGAGTATGGTAGTGATTGCTATACAATATGCCAAGTCCAGGAGCTCCTTTTAGGTAACCTAAAATTTGTTCCAAAACTCCCCAATGTTTGACTGTATGTGCAGACATGAACTGGCTAACAACACTTACTGTAAAAACAATATCCGGACGAGTTACAGTAAGGTAGTTTAACTTCCCAACTAATCTTCTATATCTCTCCGGATCATTAAAAGGATCACCATAATCTTTTATAAGATGCACATTGGGAACCATTGGAGTACTGCAAGGTTTGGCTGCCAACTTTCCAGTGTCTGCAAGCAAGTCAAGAACATACTTTCTCTGAGACAGAAAAATTCCCTTCTTGCTTCTATTTACTTCTACTCCCAAAAAGTATTTCAAGTGGCACAAGTCCTTCGTATGAAACCTAGTATGCAAGAAAGATTTGAGGGAAGAGATCCCCACATGATCACTTCTTGTGATGACAATTGTCATCAACATATACAACAAGGAGGATAGTGCCACCTGATGATTACCGGTAGAAGATTGAGTGATCACATTTGCTCATTTTCAACCCAAAACCTTGAACTACCTCACTGAACTTGCCAAACCAAGCTCGAGGACTTTGCTTCAAGCCATACAAAGACTTCTTCAAATGACAGACTTTCTGATACTCCCCCTGAGCAACAAAACCAGGTGGTTGCTCCATATACACTTCCTCTTGAAGATCACCGTAAAGAAATGCATTCTTAATATCCAATTGATGCAAAGGCCAATTCTCAGAAGCAGCTAGAGAAATGAACAAACGGACAGAAGTGAGTTTAGCAACCGGGGAAAAAGTGTCTGAATAATCTACCCCATATGTCTGAGCGTACCCTTTAGCCGCAAGTCTAGCCTTAAGTCTTGCTATAGAACCATCCGGATTAACTTTAACTGTGAAGACCCACTTACATCCCACTGGTTTCTTTCCCTTGGGTAAATCGACCAAATCCCACGTGTGATTTTCCTCTAAGGCATGTATTTCATCAAGTATTGCATCAGACCATCCAGGATGATTCAAAGCCTCATTTACTGTTTTGGGTATAGAGATGGAGTCTAGAGAAGTAATCAAAGATCTAGATGTGGAGTATAAGTGGTTGTAGGAAACAAAATAGGCAAGGGAATATGTGGATTTGCAAGTACGTGTACCTTTGCGAAGAGCAATAGGGAGATCAAGATTTTCTGGAGGATCAAGTAACAGAACTGGTGCATCAGTCTCTTGCCTCCTTGAGTAAACTTGAACAATTGGCGGTCTTGCTACCGCGGATGGAGCAGGTACCGAAGATACAATAGTAGGTTGGTGATCAACAGAAGAACTGGGAGATGGAGGAACAACATTTGATTGCTCATTCAAAACATAAGTGACTTGATAGGCTAACCACTCATCTTTCTCCCCCTGCCTTGTAGAAATGGGTGGTGCATAGAAGAATGGTGTAGTCTCCGAAAATACAACATCAGTTGACACAAAATATCTGCCAAGTTCAGTAGAATAACACCGATACCCTTTCTGAAGGCAAGAATAACCTAGAAAAACGCACTTCAGTGCCTTGGGATCTAACTTGGTAACAGATGGCCGAACATCTCGAACATAACATGTTCTTCCAAACACCTTAGGTTCCACCAAAAATAATGACTTGTTTAGAAAAAGAACATTGTAAGGCTTATTACCAATAAGCACAAAAGATGGCATGCGATTAATCAGAAAGCAAGCCGTAGAGACCACATCAGCCCAAAATTATTTAGGAACCTTCATTTGAAACAAAAGTGCCCGAGTTGTTTCAAGTAGATGCCTATTCTTCCTCTCAGCAATTCCATTTTGAGAAGGTGTATCAACACATGAAGACTAGTGGAGCATACCGTGTTGTCTCATGTATGATTGAAATAATTCTGACATATATTCTTTAGCATTATCACTTCTTAGAATACATACCGAAACATTGAATTGAGTTTTAACTTCATCAAACACATGTCCTTTACCAATAACCTTGTTTGTTGTAAGATCACGACACAAACAATAATCGGGAAAGAATGAGACATAACAATGAAGGTCTCTGGTAACTTTATTGACAGAAATCAAATTAAAAGCCAACTTTGGTAGATTTAATACAGATGACAGGGTGATAGAGGAGGTTGGTTTAACAGTCCCAAATCCAATACTGTTACACATTGATCCATCAGCTACGGTAGTAGGAGAGGGTGCTTTATGTGATTGAAAACTAGAAAAAAGATTAGGATTACCTGTCATATGATTTGTGGCACCAGAATCAATCACCCATTTATTTGAAGAGGTGATGAGACATGTTTTATTTATCGCACCAAAAGCATTAACTGAAGTGAATTCCTTTAATGATTTCTCATATTGAGAGAATTTAGCAAACTCTTCAGCCGAAACCAAAACCATTTTATGAGAAGACTGGATAGGAGCCGCAACAACATTAGTTGTTTGAGCTCTTTGATTGCTTCTTTTCTCGCTTCCATTCATTTTCCTTTTTCAACTTCAACAATTAAAGGCTAAAAGATAGACCTACCAGGCAGCCCAACCAGAGAGAGACCAAGTCAAAAATCAGCCGACTTTTAGAAAAAATCAATATCACAATTAAAATAGAACAAAATTGAAGACTTTCCCAGTCAAACTGATACTCTAAATCAACCAAGAGTCAGACAGATTCCAATCACTAGCAGCACCGGCAAAGAACAAATAAACCAGCAATAAAAGAACAAGCAACCCACGAAACCAGTAATGATTTGAACCCTAGCAAAATCCAGCAGCCGCAGAAGCACAAAAGATGAATACCAGGTTGAATTTCAGAAACTACAGGGAAGAAAGTAACCTGGAAGTGACAACAAACTGTTCAAAATGTGTTTTAAACACCAGATCAAACCTGGGATTCGCTGAAACCGACAAGTCCCAGCTGGTAATACTCTGCTACCTCCTCCACTCCCTAGAGGTGACCCAAATGATTGAATCCCTTTCTTCAATAAGCAGGGAAAAATTCCCAATTTCTGAATATGAATCGAGCCTTATGGCTCTGATACCATGTAAGGATATGATACCTGAGCCTAACTCAACCTCAAAAGCTAGCTCTAATACCATGTGAAGATATGGCACCTGGGCCTAACTCAACCCCAAAAACTAGCTCATGAGGGGAGGATTGCCCAAGTCCATATAAGGAGACCATCAATCCATTCCCAACCAATGTGGGACTTTTACCCACTCTAACACTCCCCTTCACGCCCAGGGCCCAACTGGAGCGTGGACCGAGAGCCCAAATGGGAATGAACCTGGCTCTAATACCATGTAATCGGGAGAGAAGGTGTGGAGAATTTCTTGTCTATTACTCAAAGAATACAAAGATATAAATACATGAGAAGACTAAGCTATCTATGGTAACTAAATATTCTAATACCTACAAATCAGCTATAGTATCAACTATATATTATTGTACAAATCTGGTGATTTTGTAACAGAAATCTATGAGATTTAAAATTCTGGATTTGCCTCCTACATATATAGGCCTTTATATTTTGCTCGTAACGAAGCAGCTCTCTGTGATCTTTTTAGACTCCAAATCCACACTGATCCACTTTTTTATCTGGAAATTCAATGACTTGGTGAAGCAACAATCTGATCAGATTCTGATGCCTCTTTATTTTTTTGCACCTTTCTTTCTCAAGTAAATACGACCTCTCTACTTCAGACATTGCTATAACAAATTCATTCAGTTTGGAGTTCAAGTCTTCTAATTTTTCCATAACTCTGTCATTTGTAAACATGCCATTAAGCACACTTAGGATTGCTCTCCAGCTTTCCATCAATGGTAAAACAATAATCATTGTTGATCCTACTGTACCCCATGCAATCGATATTACAGCCTAGAATGTGAAGTATCCCTTGCTAAATTGCCCTGCATTATCAAGTTTGCAACTTAGTTAATCATCGAGCACTCGTACTGAGTACACTGAAGCTGCAGAAAGATTGAATTTTTTCGACTTACCCACAGGAAGTGTAACAATAGGCCAGAGAATTACTATCACAAATGTGAAACTGATGCCCCATTTGATTATCCAGGCTTTGGCTCTGTTGAGTTTTTCCTCTTTGAACTCTTCAGATGGCAATTCACTATTTTCCTTTTAAACCACAGACCTGTTTTGTAGTCTCCAATCATAGTTCTGTGGTCTTAAAATTCTGCAAACAGCATGAATAGCTCCACCAGTAAGTATGGAAACAAGGTTTCCTGCTAGCATTGGTGCATTTCTACCAGTTGTATCAGGATTTATCCTTCCATAGTCCATACTCGATCTTAGTGACCGATAACCAAGTGATAATACCTAACAAACAGCCAATAACTGTCCCTAGGATTGCACCAAAACCGTTTGCTTTTCTCCATAAAATCATGAAGGCTATTGAGAGAACAGCTGATCCTATGAAAACTCCCATAGCTAAATACATTCAACTTAAAGAAACCCCAGCCTTGTTCAAAATTACTGCTAAAATGCCCATGAAACAGCCAAAGCCTAAGACAACTCCTCTTGAAATTTTTAGAATTTGTCTTCCACTTGCTTCCGGGTTGATGTATGTACGATAAATGTCATATGTACATAATGAAGAGACTGCGATTAGTTCAGATGAACCAGCTGATGTGACAGCCCTAATCAATACAGAGGAAGTCATGGAATTGACAGTTAACAGAACATCTTCCATGCGTAATTCTTGATTACACACTTAGATAAAGAGCATTGTGAGGAGAAGAATTGATCCCCTTTTTCCCATCAAAGCAATAGTTGTAGCTGGAGGAACAAGTCCGTGGCTAGCATCATTTGCTGTTATCGGTAGATCAAGATCTAGTGCTCCTAGACCTAGTGATGTTGCCAAGGAGAATGGTACAACAAACCAAACTAGACCACCCAACAAATAGCCCTTATGTGTTGATGATAGTCTTGCAGCAGCTACACTTACCCAATGTCCCTGCAATTTTGATACTTTTGTTA
The DNA here is from genome assembly GCA_003996215.1 of Jaltomata sinuosa. Lineage (NCBI taxonomy): Eukaryota > Viridiplantae > Streptophyta > Magnoliopsida > Solanales > Solanaceae > Jaltomata > Jaltomata sinuosa. The sequence continues at coordinate 55,260 of QJPP01002951.1, forward strand.
TCGGAATTGTTGCAGACACTTACCATAAGCTAGTTTCTTGCTATATCCTACGATAAAAACCTATTGCCAACGATGTTGATGATACCAAAGACGAGACCACCTGAACTCAACATAGTAACATAAGACCCCTTGAAATTCCCAGTAACAGGATCACAAGAATGTCCAACATGAGAGATTGGCTCTTGACAACTTCTTCATTTGCTTGCTACCTTCAATAAACATAATGATGCTTGGGCTGCCAAGTTCACTGCTTGCAACATATACTAGGTACACAAAGAAGACTAAGACCACGTGTACTGAAATCAACAGCCACAAATTGCTTTTAGATGAGCGTGTAAAGAGTAAAGCTGATATGAAGAGCTTAAATTAGATACCTATGACGGAGTGTATATAGCTAGCCAAGAAAGTGGCTTTTAACCTCCTGCTATTGTAAACTATAACACCGAGAGGGATAAGAAAACTTGCAGCATATATGTTAACACCAGTGAGTGCATTGACGATAGCAGAACCACCAAGAAGCGACATGGCTGTCACTATAATGTTTGTCAAGAAGCAAAACCCCAGAAAAACCAGATGAGAAGAAGTTCCCCATCTGATAATACGAGTAAATAACAGTCAACAGACTACCTTAAGAGAAGTCTCTATGGATACAGCAGAATCATCTTCATCCTTATTATATATAGTTCACCACAAACCTTGCTTTTACGATTTCACAGTCCGTATGAGGATAAGGGGATTTTCATTTGATCTCTATTGCTATCACACCATAAAGAAGAACCTGTTGTAACAAAAAAATTCAGAAACAACTCAAAAATTTGTCTTCCCGCCTTCTTGAGAAGGTCAAGAATTTCGAAGGATGATTTTTGACGTACCTGAATAGTAGCTCCACTTGCATACGGCATACCAAAAGGGTCCACTAATTCCAACTCTCGAGCTACATTAGAACCTTGCAAGGTTGTAGCTGCCCAAGTCCACTGCAAAAGAATGAACATGTTACTATTAAGTTGATTGTAACATGAAAGGTTTAATTCTTGGCTGGATTGACATTAGGCAACTACAAAACATGGTACATGAGACACAATTACACATGCAATAAGTCCTGTTTTGACATTTCTACCAGCTGTGTTGAACCATTCTGATGTATGACGCGAACCAATATATCTTTTTTCCAGCCAAACCTTATAGAAGCACAACAAAACAGTACACACACAAAAGAAGAAAAATACTTAAATTCCAGATGTCAAAGAGAATCAAATAGGGCTCAAGTAATACTTGTACATAGTGATTTTTCCTTGCCAATTGAAGGCACATTTATTCGTTCAATTGCTGCTTGTCGATTACAGGTCCACAAGTTAACATAATAGCAGAATATGCATTCTGCAGAATCTAGAGAGAGTACAGATTTACAATAGCAGTTCTTCGGAAAGATTACACAAGAAAGAAAAATGGAAAAGGTTGCTCCAAAAACAAGAATGCCTTTTCTCCCCATCGCCACCCCCTCTTTCCCGTGTAAGAATTACTCCCTCTATTTCATTTTATATAAAGGTTTTTGACTCAACACAAATTTAAGAAAGAAAGAAACACTTTCCCAATATATCATTAGAGAAGGGTCTAAATTAATCTTTAATATTAAAAATAGTATAAATATACTTTCCTTCTATTTTTGGGCTCTAAAATACTTTTTTCATTCACCTTTGGACTCTAAAATATCCTTCTCATACACTTTGTGCCCTATTTTGCCCTTTCCCTTAACAAACTCTTTAGGAAAAATGATTAAAATTTTCATTTAATATGTAACAATATTTTATTTGTTAAAATTTTAATTAATCAAAACCTATTAACTTACTAACTCAATTTGGATCCCAAATTTAGCTCCCCTTCATTTCTCATTTCTCCATTTTTTTCAAGTTATTATTTAGATTAGAGACATATGTCATAGATTTAATTTAATGACGAAGATTTAGTAAATTAAAAATAAGTCTTAATTTTGATTAAAATAATTAATTACTTTCATTTATTTACTCCAAAATATAAGAGAATTTCACAATTCTAGCCATTAAAATTATTTTTAATTATATTAATATTTATTTTATCAAATATTCAAATATCTGATTGCTATATTATTTATAATACAGCAAAAAAGTTATACTAAATTTTAGTTGTAATTTTTTTTAAAGCGGGAGGACTTCTCTTTCAACATTGAAATTCCTTTTCAACATCCAAAATTAGGCTAAAAATAATTCGAGTGAAAAAATTAAAGTAAAAATGATGCAGGACAAAATTTACTCAAGCCTCAAGGCAAGTGAGAATATTTTTTTATATTTAGGAAAGATATCGTGTACAACTAAAATTGTGAGATTAAAATAATATTTTAAAAGTAAATATATGAAAGTAATTAATTGTTTTAATTATAATTAAGACTTATTTTTAATTTACTAAATCTCAGTTATTAAATTAACTCTATGACATATGTCTCTAATATAAATAAGAACTTGAAAAAAATGGAGAGATAAAAAATGAAGAGGAGCTAAATCTGGGGTCCGAGTTGGGTTTGTGAGTTAATAGGTTTTGATTAATCAAAATTTCAACAAATAAAATGTTGTTACATATTAAATGAAATTCTTAATCATTTTTCTAAAGAGTTTGTTAAGGGAAAGGGCAAAATAGGGCCCAAAGATGGATGAGAAGGGTATTTTAGAGCCCAAAAATAGATGAAAAAAGCATTTTAGAGTCCAAAGATAAAAGAAAGATATATTTATATCATTTTCAATATTTGAAGGGTAATTTAGGTCCTTCTCCATTTAAAAGATTTTATTTTATTATTAAACTCCGTGTAATACCATCACATAAATTGAGAGATGAATGAAATAATTAAATTTTGACCAATTCGTTCAATTCAATGTGAAAGAGATTTAAAAGAAAAAGACTTTTAGATGCAAAAGAAGAGAACCACACAAGTTCTTTCCTAGAACTATCCCTGAATTGCTGCAGTGACTTGACCAAATAATTTAAGTTTTCAACCATAGAATTACTCTGATTCCATTACTAAAAATCTATCATCCCTATATTCATTCATAGTTTATCACGTCAAATTTTACGTGTAACAATATAAAATTTTCATTTCGTACAATGTTATTTATAATAAATGATACAGTTCAAAAAGCAAACGTAAGTTTTTGATTTAGCTATAATAACATTTTGATTGAACGAAATAAGAAGCACTCTTCTTCTCACATTTTCTGACATGGAGTTATTGTTTAGCATAAACAATAACTCCATGAGCGAACATTTTGTTAGAAAATAGATGAAGAGAATAGGAAGGAACGACTTGAGGCGTGATATAATCACTATCTCAAAAGAGTGATTGCATGTCTATGGGGTTAGCAGACAACGTGTTGGTGGTAGTTAAAGGCGATGCTAGTTGTGATGGTGAAGTTGATTAGTAATAGAGATTGACCGCAGTGGTGGTGGGGTTGACGGTAATGATGGTGACAATGGATATAACTATAATGATGAGGTAGTAGGTGTGGTAGTGACTGATAGTAGTGGCGATTGGTGATGGTGGTTGACGATGATAATGGTGGTTATGATGACAAAGGTGATAAGTGGTGGTGAATATTATCCATACAAGAATATCTCTCAATGGTGTTAAGACTTTATCCTAGATCTTAATAATTAAGATACCTCTTAATGGTATTAAGACTTTGTCCTACTCCCTCCGTACTACTTTACTTATCGTCCTTACTAAAAATAGATGGTCCAAAATAATTATTATTTTAAAAAAATCAAAGTATAATTAGTTATTTGTTTTCACCTTTACCCCTACATAAATATGGAGAAAAACTAATGTAGTATAAAAGAGAGAGAAGTATTAAATTTCGAGGAGTAATACATAAGGATAATTTAATTAAATTACACTCTAATTAATATTTTTCTTAAGGGGCGTGTAAACAAAAAATGTGACAAGTAACTCAATGGCCTAAGATCCATTAAGCGTAAACAAATGAGGTCTTAGACTTGGCACGCTGGAATAATGATTGATAGAGCTATTTTACCACACTACCCTGGTATTAGGGCTTGAAAAATGATTTGGAGAACAAGTAATAAATGCTAAGAATAAAATACGAAAAATATAATTATCTTTTTTTGATATGTTAAAAGTATTAAATAAAAATAAAAATTAATTTTTTAAAATAGTGGACAAGTAAAAGTTAAGGGATGCAATAACACTGTCATTTGGTGTGAAGGATAAAAATAAATAGTTCTGGGATAAAAAAATAGTCCAGCGATAAAATTTTAGTGTCTTGTTTGGTTGTCAAGTTTAGGATTTATACCATAGTGATGGATAAGTTATCTCATATATATATGATGGAATAACTTATCCCGAAATAGCTAATTCCAAAATAATTAATCTCACAATAATTTGTTTTCAACCAAACGAGCCCTAAGAGATGGAGAACATTTTAACTTTTGTAGACTTGCAATTGACTTGCAATTTCCAAGAAGAAATCATTACCAATGGGGTGTGGGTATATATGGAGCTGTTTTTTCATTCTTTGCATATTTTCTCATCAAAACTTTGATCCATGGATACTCCATTTGAATCATCTAGTACTTATTCTCATTTCTCTTATGATGTGTTTCTCAGTTTCAGAGGTGAAGATACCCGCAAAAACTTCACGGGTCATCTTTACACCCGATTGTGCCAAGTCGGAGTTAATACCTTCATTGATGATGAGGAATTGAGAAAGGGCGATCTCATTTCAACTAAACTTGACAAAGCAATTGAACAGTCTAGGGTTTCCATTGTTGTTTTCTCCAAAAATTATGCTTCTTCTAGTTGGTGTCTTGATGAACTTGTCAAAATTCTCCAATGCAAACACAAGTTTAAGCAGGCAACTTTGCCTATTTTCTATGATGTTGATCCTTCTCAAGTCCGAAAGCAAACTGGGTACTTCGGTGAAGCTTTTGCTATGCTCAAAGAAAGATCATTTGGGGCTCAAAGAATGGACAAGTGGAAAGCTGCACTGACTGAAGCTGCAAATTTATCTGGATGGGATTTGCAAAATACTGCTGATGGGTACCATTTCTTGATTCAACTATTTAATTTTCAATTTAGGATACTGTTTGGCTAAGCTTATAAACTCGTCAAATTGGGTTACAATCACATTTTGACTTATTTATGCATTTGGTAAATATCAAAGAGCGCACACTTCTGATTTGATCAAAAAATTTACTATTTTATTCTTTGTGCTTTTTTTTTTAGTTCTCACAATACCTTCCCAAAGAAAAATCCATTACTTCCTCTCTACCTCATGTCCATCGGATTTTACTAGTTTTCTTATATATTTTACAGATTTATAATTTTTTGTGAAAAATTAAAAGGTATTTTTGTTATTTTAGCCAAAAAAAAAAACAGCTTATCGATTAGAATAACGGTAAATGTTAGCGTATTTATGGTGTCAATTGTAGGGGTGTGCATTATTTGGATTAAACCGAAAAACCAAACCAAATCAAACCGAATTTTAATTTGGATTGGTTTCTTGGTTTGGTTTCGGATTTAGAAAAATAAAAACCGAATAACCAAAAAAACCGAATTTATATATATATATATATATATATATATAATACTCTAATAAAAAACTAAAAAGGCAATTATGATTTGGTTTATATTTTATGTTTGGGCATCCATTGATATATTTTTAGGTATTGTGTTTTAGTTTTTTATTCATCACTTATTTTAGAAAGTATATTTAATTGATTCAATATTATTACTTCTCCTTGTATATAGTTTTTATTTTTTTCAACATGCAAATATAACTTTGATTATATAACCGAACCGAAAAAAACCAAACCGAATAGAGAAAAACCAAACCAAACCAATTTTTTTTTGGCTCGGATTGGGTTGCACTTTTATAAAACCGAAAACCGAAAAACCGAAACCGAATAATATAAAACCGAACTGAAAAACTGAATGCACACCCCTAGTCAATTGCTTCCCATATATAGGAGATATTCAGGGACTAGTGTAGCATATTTTTCAGAGATATTACGGCTAGGAATAACAGATATTTAGGGGTGTAAAATGTAAATAACAGATTTTAGGCTTATAAAGTAATTCTTTCTATTTACCGGAAGAACTCTCAATTTGAGAGCATTTTGAACACTTTATTACCTATAAATACCATTTAAAGAGTTCAAGTTAAATTCTTGATAAGTATTACTACTGATAATTTAGTAAAAATAGCAATTAACCTTCTATCTCAAGTTGGATATTACTAATAGTGTTTTAAGATCAGTATATATAAATTAAATCCATTCTCTACTGGATGAAGAAGTAAGTTGTTTATTTCAAGCGTGATCATCCCACTCTGCTATGTTATGGCTATTAATTTGATTTATCCTTCATTTCTTTTCCAAATATCAAAGTTTTATTTACTTGTTTTAACTTTTAACCTTTGTTTTTGCCAAAAAAAAACTGTAGGCATGAATCAAAATTTATTGAAAATATTGTAAAGCAAGTCTTACAGGAAGTCAACCAGACTCCTCTAGATGTTGCTTGTTACCCAATTGGAATAGATTCTTGTCTCAAAGATGTAGAGCTGTTATTACAAAATGGATGTGTTGATGACGTTCACATGGTTGGTATATATGGCGTCGGTGGAATTGGAAAAACAACTTTGGCAAAAGCTATCTACAACCGAATGTTTCGACACTTCGATAGTAGTTGCTTCCTTTCATATGTTAGATCAGAAGTTGAAGAATTTGGTCTAGTTAAGCTGCAAGAAAAACTACTTCATCAAATTCTCAAAACTAAGGACATCAAAGTTAGCAGTGTTGCTGAAGGGGTCAATCTAATTAAAGCAAGACTTGGGTCAAAGAAGGTTCTAATTGTTCTTGATGACGTGGACCATATAAGCCAATTAGAATCCTTAACAAGAGAAAGAAGTTGGTTTGGTTCGGGTAGTTTAATAATTATTACAACCCGAGACGAGCATTTGCTATGCAGGCTTACGATAATTAAAAGATACAAGGCCAAACTTTTAAATAACAATGAAGCTCAACAACTTTTTTCTTGTCACGCTTTTAACAATCTTTCTCCACCAAAAGAATATGTTGCGCTGGCACAAGACATAATCAAATATTCAGGTGGGCTACCATTAGCTCTTGTGGCATTAGGGTCACATTTGCAAGGTAGATCGATAGAAGATTGGAGATATGAATTCCAAAAACTCAGAGCAATTCCTCATAGTGATATTCAAAAGATTCTCAAGATAAGCTTTGATGGACTTGATTGTGACACTCAGAGTGTTTTCCTTGATATCGCGTGTGCCTTTCATGGATTAAGCTTTTCTTTGGACGAAGTTGTTACAACATTAAATGCATGTGGTTTTTATTCTAAAAGTGCAATTGCAACTTTGGTCCAAAAATCCTTACTCCAAATTAGTGCCATGGATCATTTGGAGATGCATAATCTAGTGCAAGATATGGGAAAAGAAATTGTTCGTATGGAATCGCCCCGAGATCCTGGAAAACGGAGTCGACTGTTCGACCCTCAAGAAGTCTGTGATGTTCTACAAGGAAATAAAGTCAGTAAATTCTTTATCTTTATTGGTTATACTTTGAAAAAAAAAACAATTGATTGCTTATTTGCTTATAATTTCTGTTACACTACTAGAGTTCCGTTCATTTGTTCTTCTCTGGTGTAAATTTTTTCAGGTTGTTTGCCAAATTATAAATGAACCTTTTCCATAGTCTCTCTTCTTTCTAAGATTAGTTATTCAAAGATGCTTGACTTTGTTATTTTTAAATTCTTTTTCATCTTCAATGTATTTTGTTTAAATTCTTACTAAATTTATATGCTTGTATCTGATTGCTGAATAAGGCTTACTTAATGAAATTAGGCATGAGAACTTTTCTGTTGCATAGGCATTTATTGAACATTTACATATTACTTCCAGACATATATATGTATACGAAATATTCTTTTAAATATTGTCTAATATACTATTCTATCTTTTATTGGTACTATTATCAAGTTTCTGGAAGCTATTTGTTCTCTTTATGTTTGACTTTCAATTTGTATAAAGCATTTTACCTCTTAATTTCGCGTACTTAACATGGTCTTATGGTGCTTTTCTTTTTATTGAAACGACAGGGTTCCGAGAAGGTCGAAGTACTGATGGTAGATCGACGTGCATTAAATGGTGCAAACCTGAGCACCAAAGTATTTAAGAAAATGATAAATCTGAGGGTGCTTAAAATCGATGACTTACATATTAGTGGAGATTTTGAGCTGTTGTCCAAGGAGCTCAGATGGTTGTCTTGGAAAAAATGTTCTTTAAAATGTATACCATCAAATTTTTCAGCTGAGAAACTTGTAGTTCTGGATATGCAAGGGAGTAATATCCAAGAATTTGGTTTGAATATGCAGGTTAATTACTCAATTCTGCAATTTCATGTATACTGCTATATTGCAACTAAGTGAAAGAAAATCTTACTTGAAACTATCTTTTGTTTACTTTTAGTATTGTAGAAGTCTGAAGGAGCTGAATCTCTCTAATTGCAAGCGCCTCAGAAGAACTCCAAACTTCAATGGTTCACAAAGTCTTGAGACTTTGCGGCTTCAAAATTGCTCAAGGCTGACGGAGATCCATCCATCAATAGGTAATTTGATCAGATTAATTGTTCTAGATTTGTGCGAATGCGAAAGGCTTACGGAACTTCCAAGCAGCATATGCCATCTAAAATCCCTTAAATCCTTGGACATTCGTGGGTCATCTTTACAGACACTACCAGTTGACCTTGGAGATTTGCGAGGTCTAAACACTCTTCTTGCAAGTTATACGGGTATAAAACAATTGCCTGTATCTATTGAAACGCTAACAGATCTCATAACATTGGAAGTGGGAAGTCTATATTTAGAGGACAAAAGGAGTTTCTCTCGAAGAAAAGTCCATCTCATACAATCTTTGCCGACTTCTCTTTCGTCTTTAGTTCTTAGATACTGTGGTTTCTCCGAGGTTGATATTCCTAGGGATATTGGGAGTTTATCCTTCTTGAGAAATTTAGATTTGAGCGGCAACAATTTCCTCTATCTACCCTTTGATTTTTCCAAGTTACCATTCTTGATGTCCTTGTGTTTGAATAATTGTGAGAATCTTCAAACACTCCCATCACTATCAAATTTAATTTGTCTTCGGGATCTTGAAATTGCAAATTGCGAAAAATTGGTCAAGATTACTGAGTTGGATAACCTCCCTTCAATACAGAAGATCAACATGGTTAATTGTAGTTCTCTGCAGAATCCATTCAAAGAAGGCTTCTTTAGTGCACCTGCTCTGGCACTATCATATCTGGTTAGTGTCTCTCTCTCTCGCTCTCTCTATCTCTCTCTCCTATCATACTAATAATCTTTCATCTTGGTCTGATGAAGCAGGGGATAAGTATTGATCTACAAAGCAATGAGATTCCAGATTGGTGCAGCCATCGAATAACAGCTTCATCTATCTGCTTCAATATGCCCACACATAATAAGGAGTATAAGTTTTTAGGAATGATTCTCTGGTGTGTTCGTTATTCTGGTCCATGGGATGGCTGGGAGATTATCATTGACGGAAAAATGCCGTCAATATTCCATTGGCAATATGGTTATGAAATATGCACTGGGCACGCAGAAGTATCATGTGTACAATACAGAACTAACTTGATGCCACCTTTCGATAATGTTCAGATGAAAGGCGGAGAAAAGATGGAAGTCTTCGAGCAAGGCAAAGAAAAAACAGTAAAGAAGATGGGGATCCATCTGTTATATTTAGACCAACGCGGTAATGTTACATCATTGCCAGCAATCACAGATCATTCTCATTCTCAGATGATGAACAAAAGCCAGAAGAACAAACAGAGTGGTAGTGGAAAAGAATCCAAAAAGAGTTTCAAACAGATGATATCAATTCAATCCTTGAAGAAAAACATCACTTGCTTCAAACAGGAAGAGAAGGTCATTCCTGTGGTTAATCCAATGGGAAATGCCAAGAGGAAGCTGAGGATTGCAGAAAAGCATAAAGCACACAAGAAAAGGAAAATGATGCCAATGAAGATGGGAAGATGGATGTAGTAGAATGTGTACTACTATCGGGGTACAAATCCATTTTAGTTTTGAACAATTGAGCATCTTCAATAGCGGTAGCTTCTATATAGAAAATTTTGTTTGATTTGTGTAATCAACTTTTTCCATTGTATAGTGCTAGTTTCTTGAGTTGCACTAAAGCTTAGTTAAAAGAATTGAATCAACTTTTTTATTGTATAGTGAATCTTGAAACTCTTCAAAGGAATTGCAAGAAGTTGGTTGACATTACAGGGTTGGACAACCTCCTTTCTGTGACGTGGATCAACATGATTAATTGTCATTCTCTACAGAATCCATTTAATGAAGGCTACTTTAATGCGTCTGCTCTATAATTTCCATCTAGAAAAGATCCACGTCAGGTTAGTCTCTCTATCTCTTTCTCTCTGTTTCTCTCTCCAATCATATTATTAATGATCTTGTGTCTTTGTCTGATGAAGCAGGCTTAATAGTTTATCTCCAATGCAATGAAATTCCAGAATGGCTTAATAGTTTATCTCCTTTATTTTCTCCTGATTTTCTCTATCTCTCTCTTCTATCTCTAGCCTCTCTTTCTTTTTCTGTTTTCTTTTTCTTTTTTTATAGTTTATATTTTCAAATCTCTCCCCCTTTGTATTTTATATTTTCACCTCTCTCTCTCTCTTTTTCATTTTTTTTTGTATTTTATATTTTATACTTTGACCCCTCTCTCTTTCTTTTTTTTTAATTGTATTTTATATCTTGTAGTTTTTTGTATTTTATATTATTATTTTTGTATCAAACGATACATCTTATATAAATTTATCATTTGGATGGTTTAACCGTGTCATTTATATTTGTATACAAATAAGTATATGCATTATTTGTATTTGCTTGAGTCTATCATATACAAATGTATTATTCATATTTGTATGGTTCAATTTGTATCAATGAATACAAATACAAGTATTCATAGAAAGAGAATCAACATTTCTTTTTCAATTATTTAAAAATACAAATGATGCAGTCAATTACAAATACAAATACAAATACAAAAACAAATGAAATAATAAAAATACAAATGATGCAGTCAACTACAAATATAAAAATAAAGCAGTTTTTTAAAAATACAAATGATGCAGTCAACTACAAATACAAAAATAAATGAAATAATGAAAATACAAATGATACAGTCAACTACAAATACAAAATACAAATGATGCAGTCAACTACAAATACAAATACAAAACAGTTCTTTAAAAAAAAAATGATGCAGTCAACTACAACTACAAATACAAATACAAAATGCTTATTTGGACTGGTGGATGGGGCCAGCCAAAATATTGCTATATCTGCTGTAGATGGTAATTTTTACAAAGTGTTGTTTTGGATCGTAATTATGGGCCCAAGTTTGCTATTCTCTGTAGTTTTCTCAACTTAATTTAGTTAATCTAAATAGATCCCCTAAAATGTTGTTATTTTAGTTTTTTGTTAGTTTTCTTCCCTTAATCTGCTTGTTCGAATTTAATAATTTAATTCATCTTGTTTAAAAAATAATTTTTTAGACTTTATGTTAATTTGCCTAAAAATAATTTTTTTCAAATAATATAGCTTTCTTTCCTCATTCATGTGCTAACTAGTCCTACCTAAGCTTAAAAGATGCTTTCTTCTCATTTTAATCAAATTTTCAAAATAAGTTTAAAGTTTTCTTTGATTATCACTTTTCAAATTAGCTAAAAAATGAATCTTTCAATCTTGGTCATTTTAATCTTAAGTGATCTTATTTTACTTAGTTTAGTCACATATTTCCTTTTAAAAAAATAGGTCTTTGATTTTCTTTCAACTTTAATACTTGCGTAAGTTAATAAAAATAAACCCCTTAAAAAGTATTTGACTAAAAAATAGGCATTGTTTAAGATATTTTTCCTCAAGTTGTAATCACTCTTCCTTAAATAATATTTGTTTCAAATAAAATTTGCAATTCCATTTTTCTTGCACTCTTAACTGAAAAAGATAAAAAAATATTTATTCAAATTCTTTCTTCAAATAATAGTCTCCTTAAGTAAATTTTCTTTTAACATAGTAAAAAAGAATTATATCTTTATTTGAAATCATGCTATCTTTCATGTCTTTTATATTTTCCTAAATCATTTACCTGCAAAATTAGTCATTTTCTTTAAGTTAGTCAAAATTATTTTTTTGGTCAACCATTTTTTAAAATGGACGTTCTTAAGTGCCTTAAAAAACTTTTTTAAGACGTTACTTGAACCTTTATCCATTTTCTCTAATTTTGAAATGATTTGAAGATCGAAAACCATTTTTCTTTTTAAATTTTAAATTCTGAAAAGGGATAAAACATCGACTATCTCAAGAAGTCAAGTTTTTCTCCTTGAATATGAAGGACATATTTCCAAATCTTTCTGAAAATAATTTGTTGTACATTTATGTTTGTAAGGATGATATTTAAAACACAAGGTCAAATAATACCCAATGTGGGGTTGTATCTTCCACAACATTGTTCTCTCATGTGGAAAACATCATTCTAGACTTCCAAGTGGGATATGAAAGTCGAAACAAGAGCCATGATCATGACGGGCAATCAAAACATATGAAAGGGACATACACAATGAATATTGTCTATAAGAAATATTAGTTGAGAAGATAACCATTAAATATTTGTAGCTCATAAAATCAAATAAGTGGAAAAAATCATATGTATATAATTAAACGTTGATTGTTCACATTCGTAGATTAAAACGATATTCTTCATCTTGAACTCAACAAAAAAGACACACGATACAACGATATATCCACATTAATAATTCGCAAAAGCTTGTACTTTATTCGTTCATTTTTTACTTTTCAATCAAACTTTGGTTTCAAAATATTGATATTATTTTACAAAATCATACATTACATGATCCGCGTGCCGAGAAAGTAAATAAAAGTACTATAAACAGCAACTTGAAAAGCATATATAGTTTATTTGCTACACGGCCACTTAGCTATATCCTAGCACTTGTCTTGAGGTCCATTTCCATTGTGCAACGTCTCCATAAGTATGGCAGATTTAGCCTTCTTCCTTGGCTTGTACCAAGTTGCGCAGTTTAGGTAGATTGCAAAGTTTATGACTCCTAACACAGCAAGAAGCCAATAGAACAAGTCAAGCCTTCCATAGTTTATGTTGTCTGCAAGCCATCCTTGAGGTGTAGCGTTGCTTCTAGTCACCTTCTTCATAACTGACACTAAGAAGCTGCTAATGAAGAAACCGAGTGAAAGGGTCGTCATGAAAAGGCCAGTGCTCATTGTCTTCATCCCTTTCGGTGATTGTGTTATGAAGAAATCTAGTTGGCCGGTATATATGAAGGCTTCCCCAGCTCCTACCAAGAAGAACTGCGGGATCAAGAGGAATACACTAATTGGCAAAGTTAAATTGTGGCGCCCCGCAAATTTTGCAACTGTCAATCTTTTCTTCTCTGCTAGTGCTGCTGCTGCCATTCCTATAATGGATAATACAAGGCCAATCGCAATTCTTTGTAGGTTGGTAAAACCTGTCATGAATCAGGGTGATGAAACACCTTTTAGCTTAATTATAGGTCGCGTTAATTCTAATCAGGGGTGTAGATTACGCTTGTATTAGTATATGTGAGTGAAATTTTTACCTGGTTTCCCCTTCCATTTCTTCCATAGTGGCATGATAATTCGGTCATAAACAGCCAAGGTGATCAAGATGGCTGCGACAAAGAAGACAGTGAGAGATCCTGCTGGAATTTGGAAATTGCCAATTGATCTTTCCATGGTAGAAGCTTGTTCAACAGAAAATGTAATCATTTGTGCGTAGGTGGTCCAGAAAATTATAGTGGTGGCCCAAATTGGGAGCAGCCTTGCCATCATTTTCACTTCCTCAACCCTTGTCACTGAGCTAAGCTTCCATGGATTTGGAACAGAGCATGATGCGTGGTCCTCAAAATCTCCCTCAGCTACGATAGCAGCCTTGTCCAATATTCTACACAACCATTAATTTCATACATAAAACATCTCGATATTTGAATTGTATTCTGATAGTACTAAATAGACAACTGAAACATGCATGTACACGTGTTTACCTAAATTCTTCGGTGTGTTGGATTCTTATAGCCTCTGGAGTAGTACCCTCATAGAGCATGCCAGCATCATATGGAAGATCCATTTTCCTCTTCCTTATAGCAGCAACAATGACTTGAAAAATGTGGACAATAGGACTTCCTGCACTTTTCTTGTATCGATACCTTTTAGTACCGAGAAGGAATATTATTATGGCTATGAACATGGATGCTGAGCAAACACCATAAGCCCAGATCCGCCCAACTTCATCTTGGATGTAAACAAGCACTGTAACTGCTGTCAAAGTACCTAAGCTGATGAAGAAGAAGAATCTGTTGAAGAAATATGCCATTTGTGCCTTTTCTTTCTCATCTTTCTCATCAAATTGGTCCGTTCCAAATCCCGAGACACTAGATTTTAAGCCGCCAGTACCTAATGCTATGAGATATAAAGCCAAGTATAGGATTCCCATTTGAAAACCATTTGCTGGTTGGCAATTGACATCATGACGATGGCACGGAGGGGGTCGTAGACGCGGCAGGCTGGTCGCCAATGTTAACATCCCAGTTCCCTGAAGTACCAGTAGCACATGCATGATCAAATTCCAATATAAGGATGACTATAGAAGGATTATTTAATTCTGCTAAAAATGTTATGGATTACCAGGGTCTGTATAAGAGAAAATATTGCAATAGTTTTATATCTGCCGAGGAAAGAGTCTGCAAGGAAGCCTCCAAGCAGGCATAGGAGAAAGGACGTGCCCATGAAATCTGTTACAATATTGGCTGAAATTGAACTAGGCAAATGCATAGTACCACCTAAGTATGTCACCAGATTTACTGCTATTCCCATTGTCGAAAGCCTTTCAACAATTTCAATCCCTGTAAAATTACACTTAATTTAGTTATATCTTTAATTATTAACATCAACTGTCATGATTGATTTTGCTACTATTGTTGAGATTTGGAAGCAGAAGCTAGGAATTAGATTATGAACCAAACGAAACGGGCAAAAATCCATTAAAAAACCTAAACAATACTTATATGGAAATAAAAAATGACACAAAAGAAGAAACATGAATTGAATTGATTGGGTGTGTTAGAAATAAGTCCATAAGATCGAAGTGCTCTAAATGCCCACAATGGTAAATATACAAACTCATTTAATAATTAACTGAAACCGTATTTTCTCCTATATAATTACGCCTAGTTTGTAGGTGAAGATTCACAATGAGAAACAACATTATGTTTAAATAATTTCACTTTGCTATCTGCATAAATAATAAGTGGACTAGCTAGATAGTGGACAAGTAATGATGGACGGAAGGAGTAGTATATGATCGATCATGTATAGTTTTTTGGATAACTGCAACGGGTTCTTGCTACCTAGGATCTGTCATATACTCGATGAACAACGGTCCCGCAACAAACGTAACATGATATATTCTCAGGTAATTACAGAAATATAATGAACTTGGCAATGTTTTACTTCCACAGTAATTGATTAACATACACTACGCCCATAATTGATCTACACAATATTGCTTGATCTGAAATGGTTCTCGTAGACCTTAGACTATAGGTTTTACTTCTCTCTCAGTAGCATGATATATCCAAACCTTTCTTTATTCTTGAAGCAACATGCATATACATACATATCGATCCAGCATATTTTTGAATTCAGCTAAACTCTTACTTACCGTAACCATAACCATTTCAACAAATGCATGCATGCCATGTTTCTCAATCAATTAAAGGAGGAGGAAATTTTGAGATCGTGAAGCCTACTTAGTTTTAGTATATGAAAATTAATTAAATTCAACTTGACCAGCTCTATACCACTGCCAAGGAAATAATACAAACCTAAGATAAGAGTAGCAGGTACCCAACCCCCAGTTTTAGACTTATCAGCAGGGGAACCTTTGTAGTCCACAGCATCTGCAACAGTTGAACTCATCTGAAACGAAGTAATTAGAGATCATATAATAGATAAGAAATAATTAAGAAACGTAGATATTGTGATAATGGTTTTTAACTTGTACTAACCTTTTTTCTTTTCAAATTAGTATAAAAGAGCTTCAACAGTTGAAAAAATATGTTGTTATTGAACTCTTATCCTTTCTATATGTAGTCACACTTGATTTCCCCCCCTCCTTTTATAGGCGAAGGTTTTCGACAAAAAGTGTCCCTCCACTAATAGCTTGAGACATATCATTGCTTGGTTGGAATTAGGCCTATCCCATTTTAAAGATGGAAGGTTCTAGCAATTAGTACTGGTTTCCTTTTAATTTGGACTATATTTGATTGAACTTAAGCAAACTGACTATTTGAAGATAAAGTTTATTACAATAATTCAAAACAAAATTTGTGCATTCATCTTTACTTCGAGCTCTGGGAAAAATTCATATATAGTAGCGAGTGCTTCTCCTTTAATTAACTTTATGCAGCACAAATCTTGGCTAGTCAGATTATTAGTAGTTAAACAAAAATGAGATCAATTTGTTTGGACTCTTTGATACGTCAAACATGTGCATAAATTTATCAGTGATATCCTTAAAAGGAAAGTGAAAATTGGAAGAGTGGTATACACACACACACCCCTTTTAAAAGCTCAAAAAAAAATTATTTCATATATATACACACACCTTTGATAAATTGATGATTGTGTTTCAGTGGAATGTCATGTTGAAGGAAGTGATGGTTAAAATTTGAAGATATCGCGTGAAGATTAGAGTTGTTTGGTGATGCTTTTGATCCATTTTATTTCGTAGATTGAAGTTTTTCCGGAAACGAAACACAATTTTTTATAATATTATATAATTTTATATAACTTTAGTAAAAATTTAGGGAAAAATAGAGAGTTCTCTAGGCTCTTTTGATCAAATTGAGAGTTCGTTTTGATCCAGATATGAGGTGTAACAGTGTAAAAATGTGTATAAATCACTTATGCACTAGTATACACTTTTACACAAGATTGATATATCATTTATAATGAATGTGTAATATTGTATATTACGTGTATATGTAAACATTGTTAGAAAAAAGAAAGTTGGATACACGAGTGTAGATTGAAAATATGACTAGGTGAATATAATTACTCCCTCCATTTCAAATTGATTGACCTATTTTGACTTGACACGGAGTTTAAGAAAATAAAGAAGACTTTTGAATCTTGTGATTTTAAATTAAAGTATGTCAAATATACTAAAATGCCCTTTAATCTTGTGGTCTTAAACATGCCATATGAAAAGTTGAAATTAAAGAGTTGCTAAAAAAGGAAAGAGTCATTCTTGAAACGGACTAAAAAGTCAAACAAATTGAAACGGAAAAAGTAATATATTATGCTGGACTGTATATTTTCGAAAAAATTCTTAACTCAAACTCTGGAAAAAAAAAAGTTGTATGTGCGAGCGTGGCGGTGGTGCGGTATGGGGCTGGAACATGCATTACCATTACTTTACAGATTGTGTCACTCACCCTACTTTTGTCCAGCATGTTGTATAGTCTCAAATTACTATCGATGACCCACCACAAGCACACAAAGCTATCACCTTTTGTTTTCCTCCATTCCCTTGTGTATTTCTGGAAGAATAAAAAGAAACAAACATTGTGCACCCCTATCACCTTTTGTTTTCATCCATTTCCTTATGTATTTCTGGAAGAATAAAAAGAAATAAACTAAATTATCTGAAATTATAGGTAGCCACTTAAATTCACACTCGTTTCTTCGCACCGAGTCATGTTGTATAGGATTTTATAAGATAATATTACTATTATTAAATAACACATTGAGTAAAGAATTAAACATGAAAAAATAAAAATAAGTTTCTATAAGGCTCAGAAATCTAATACAGAGGTGAAACTGAGTGGCGTAAGAATTTGCTTGTGATGAACAACCTTCCTCCTTTATCCGGACTTGGGATCAGCTGTGTTACAACAACATCAAACACAGGCGGAGTTAAAAACTTGTTTTTTTCGTTGTTAAATCACCAAGGTCAATCATTTTTGGAGTGGCTAGAATCTCAAGATTTGGGCAAATCATTTGATTAATTATCTTTAAACTGGATAAAACGTCACATTATCATAACTTTATTTCTAATGAATATCTCAGGTGTTCGCACTGTAACCAATATCTGATATCACAGTTATAAAATGTATCCCGTCTCAGTATGTTTTGTTTATTCAGTAGGACTTCATAACCACGAAACTTCCATGCCAACGCCAAGTAGGTTGTGCATTATCGACCTCTAGGTGAGATAATGTCCCTCTTGATTCCCTTTTCATGTGAGTTTGAAATGCTTTTACTACTGGTTTGCTGGTCATAAGCAGCAATAGAGCTACATAGATACAATTTCCTTCTCTTTGAAGGAATTTCAAGCCGGCATCTTGGAAGTGTGTATACTCTTTTCCTGTTTCGGTGGCAGGACTTCATTCCATAATCTAAAACAAGAAAACCATGCAGTTAGAAGATGACCAATAACAAGCTAATAGAAAGCAAGTAAATCAAAAGCTTAAGCTCACTAAATTCTAAGATATATAAGTCCACTTACTGGAGCATGAATGTCCCCAGTCCTTCAACTAAGGATACTTTCGCGTGTCTAGAGGTCAACTTCTTTCTCATTCTTCTGTATCCAATACGTGATGTTTGCCTGAAGGCCGATCATCTCTATTACCTAACTTAACATTGTTCCTTTGCTTTCCAAAAGAACTCCTAGGAACCACCCGGCCTGTACCAGGGCAACTGTACGGTACTGTCTGAGTTAATTGCGGAATTGTTACACATGTTTTTCAATTGGACCCTTCACACTGCAAGAGTTATCCATAGTTAAGTCATCAGCCTGCTTTCTGTCATCATCTAACAGTTTTTGAGTACCTGTCTTAATTCTCTTATCACAGATATCCTCGAGATTAGAGAAAAATCAACCTCTTACAGTGAGATTATCATATAAAACTGCTCCTAGCTATCATAATACTTGCCTATTCCTCATACCATCACATCACAAGAGATGTACTGATGAACGTAACTAACAATTAGATCCAGCGTAATACAAAGTAAATCCATAAAATTCAAGAATAGACTCACCCTCTCACCTTCAGTAGATTTCTTTGTTCATTGTAAGCGAACAACCTGAAAACCAATACTAAGAATGTGAAACATTTACCAGGAAGTTGTGCAAATACTTCAAAATGAAGGAACCTAATGTCTAGAATTAAGGGAGTTTCTATTATTCAATTGCATCTCTAATGCACAGATTTGTCGCAAGTTGACAAGAGTGCTGGAACAACGAAATCTTAAACCCCTCTCTATCACCCGATCGTCGAGCATAGTGATAGAGTCGTAGTACAATTATCAAAGTTGGTAACTGTCGAGAAGTTATCTTCATATCAGAGTTGATTTACCCAAATATAATGAGAAGAAAATGACAATTGCTTTTTTGGCAGGCAGATGTTTTCTATTGTGCACAACAAAGTTATACTGCAAGAAGTGCTATCGTGCATAGAGGAGAAAAAGATTTAAAAAGGCAGAGATCAACGTGAAATTTATGCATAAGTAAGTCTGATCTTTCAGGGGATTACTACGCAACAGCAATCGGGGAAAACAGAATGAAAAATCAATCAGCAGACAGCAATAAAAAGGTAACAAATAAAAATGAAGACAAAGTCAGGAAAACGATTTTATGTGAAAAGAGAAAAGACGTGTTGGCTGAATACAATATCCATTTGATTTTGAATTAGAAGCAGCCTAACGCAGGAAAAAACAGTTGAAACAGGTAATAGCTTCTCAGCTTATTACAATGAAGTATTAAATCTCTACAATTGCAGCTACATGGTATATCTTATTTTACCTGTATAGGCTTAGTATCTTGGAAGGATTATAATCATTCCAATCTCAACAACCCCCAATTCCTTTTCCATTCAGTCTTATAAATTTATTGAACAACTGTCGTTCTTGATATCTTGTGGGCTAAAAGATTAAAAACTATCTTACTCCTAATCCAAGTCTCCAACTTATCAAAAAGTTGCCCATATTTGGAGAGGAACCATCAGCGAAGAAGGAAATAGTAAGTTCCAAGCTAAGACAGAACAACCACTCATGACTTGAGTCTAGATGTTCTCTTTTTTTATATGAAGTTTGGTTTTTTGATCACTAATACCTCATTTCTTCTAGAACGCTAATTTATATTAGGGATCTCAATAGCTATCACACGAATGTAGATGATGTTGAATGGTTTTGGGAAGAGGCGTGGTTGAATGGTTTTGGGAAGAGGCGTGGTGGTGTAGATTTTTTGAAACAAACTAAAAAGAAAACTACACGTAATCTGAAACAGGACTGTTATTTTGTGTGAAGTCTATGTTTAGCATATTCAGGGGCATGGATATGTGTTAAGATTCAGCAAGTTGTTTAGGTCATCTGCAAGTTCAATTTGAGCATCATGATCCTTAATTCTTCTATTTTTTCGTGCTTCCAAAATCAAGAAGCATATTTGGTTTCAAGAGCAGGAAGAAGTATATCATAAGATTAGCTTTTGGCCAGGAAACCCATGTGGTTTCTCTGATCAACCAAACCGAAGCCTGCTCAGTACTTTCGCCAAACAGTTTGGGGTTGTTTGGTACACCGCATAAGGAAAATAATCTCGGGATAAAGTTTGGGATTAACTTTATCCCATGTTTGGTATGAGGTATTAAATTAATACAGGTTACTATCCCATATGGAGGCTGGAATAATATAATCGATATCCTTACTTACCCTATCCGGTGTCCCAACCGACCCCTTCATTCGCAAATTCAACTCCTTCCTCTCATTCACCTTTTAACCCTGAAAATCGAAATATGTAGAACTAAATTGGTGGAAAAATGAAATCAACCAAACTATCACCATAGAAGCCATAGCAAAATACAAATTTAAATCCTCAATTCGAATAGATAACCGGAGATATAAAATAAAAGCAAAATTCAAAGGAGTAAAACTAAATTGATGGGAAAATCAAAATCAACCAAACTATCAGCATAGAAGCCGTAGCAGAATGCAAATGTAAACCTTTACTTCAAATAGATAACTCAAGATTTAAAATAAAAGGAAGAAACAAGATAGTACAAATTGAAAACTAACCAGTTGACGGGCACGGTAATGAAGAAGGCAACTGCAGAAGATTTAAACTTACTAATTTACTAATTTCGGCGGCAATAATATCATCTTCTTTAACACTCAAAACCATTAACAACAAGGTCTCTATCCTCCAAATTCAAATTAACCACCCTCAAGACTCAAGTCAATTTAAATGAAATTCAAACAATGATAAAGTTGCACCACCAAATTGAATTAAAGCCTACTTCTGTCAGAACTCCACCTACGCAACTCTATCATCGATCTTTATAAGATCATCACCAGTGATGTCACAATTCCATATTAACCTTCTAATGTTAAAACAAACTCAGATATATAATATTTAGCTTCCAAATCATTTGCAACAAATATTATGGCTGTCAAAGTGAGATTATAGTGATGGGAGACCAATGGTCTTATTGCCGAAGTAAAATGTGACAAGGAAAAATTGATAAAAATAAAAGTGTGATAAGATAGCTTGAATGAGATAGTTTGTGAGGAACTTTTCTGAGTTCTTTCAAAAAGCTCATTGAGGTAGAGTAATGGTGGTTGCTTCAGGTTCTGGTGGTGGAGTTATAGCTGGTATTCTTGCAAATGCTGGACACAGAAGTGCTTGTCCTAGAAAAAGGAAGTTATCTTGCAAGAACCAATCTTTCACTTATTGAAGGGCCTTCAATGGATCAAATATGTAAACTTTGTTGAAATGAATCAATGGAATGGTACAAAGAGCTTGCAGAGAAGAATGCTTAGCTCTAATCTCATTTACTTTAGAAGAATGAAAAGTGTTAACTGCTTACAAGCTGCACGTCTCTATTTATAGCTATACTACTTATCAGAAAATACCTTCTCCTTCTTAGTTATTCTCAACAATAATGTTAACCGACTAACAGACTAACAACTAACTAATCTCATCACCTCAAGTGACAGTTGTATAGTTAGTGCACAACTGTACACTTAACTAACTGTTTAACATCCTCCCTCAAGCTAGGAGTATAGAAAATGTTCTTCAATCCTAGATTGGAAACGAGGTAAGAGTGTTGAATGTGAGTGAGTCCTTTTGTAAGTAAATCTGCAGGCTGTTCTGCTGTGTTCAAGTAAACTGGATGGACCATACCAATTTGGATTTTCTCCCTGATAAAATGACAGTCTAGATCAATGTGTTTTGTACGCTCATGAAACACTGGATTGGCAGCAATTTGTATTGCAGACTTGCTATCGCAGTGTATAGGGACATGCAACTTCAAAGGAATCCCCAGCTCTTTGAATAGACCAACCAACCATACTATTTCAGCCACTGTGGAAGCTAAGCTTCTATACTCAGCCTCTGCTCAGCTTCTTGTGATGGTGCTCTGCTTCTTAGACTTCCAAGAGATTAAAGAATCTCCAAATGTAACTAGGTATCCAGTGATGGACTTCCTAGTGTTAGCACAAGACCCCCAATCAACATCACAATAGGCAGTCAACTGATTTGTAGTAGATGAAGTCATGAGAATACCCAGTCCTGGTGATTGCTTGACATACTTAAGCACCCTGATTGCAGCCTCCATATGAGAGGTCTTAGGTGGATGCATGAACTGGATGAGACTCTGCACTGCAAAAGTAATATTTGGCCTGGTTATTGTCAAATACAGTAATCTCCCCACAAGCTTCTGATACATAGTAGGATCTGGTAGTAACCTATCCCCCTTAGATACTGTAGGAAAATGCAGATCAAACTCTAGACTAGTAAGCTTTTGATGCAGTTCAATGGGTGCACCAACAGGCTTTGAGCTAGATAATCCCATATCTAAAATTAACTCAAGACAATATTTCCTCTGGTGCATGAGAATTCCAGCTTCATTTCTGGAAAATTCTATGCCCAAGAAGTATCTCAAATCACCCAAGTCTTTAATCTTGAAATTGTCCTGCAACACCTGCTTTGTCTCAATGATCAGATGATGATCATTCCCTGTGATTAGAAAGTCAACATATACTAATACTATCACCAGTTTGTTCTCTTGATGCTTAGTAAACAATGAGTAATCAAAGTGACTTTGAGTGAATCCAGAGGTAGTCAAGGTTGTTGTTAACTTGATGTTCCATTGCCTGCTAGCCTGTTTAAGGCCATAAAGAGATTTAGTCAGTCTACAAACTTGTCCCTTTCCTGTTGGATGTATAAAACCCAATGGCATCTCCATATACACCTCTTCAATTAAATCTCCTTGAAGAAATGCATTAAAAACATCCATTTGATGAATTTTCCAACCTTGTGCAACAACTAAAGAGATGACTACTCTAACTGTCACCATCTTCACTATAGGTCAGAAGGTTTTCTAATAGTCTAAGCCCTCTTTCTGGTTGTATCCCTTTGCAACCAGCCTAGCTTTCAATCTATCAACATCACCATTTGCATTATATTTGATCTTGTACACCCACTTGCATCCTATGGCCTTCTTTCCCAAAGGCAGTTGTGCAACTTCCCAGGTGTGATTCTCTTCTAAGGCTTGAATCTCATTTTGCATAGCCTCTATCCATCTGACATCCTTTGCTGTTTCATGATATGATTTGTGCTCTGACATTCTTTGCTGTTTTATGATATGATTTGTGCTCATGCTCTTGTGAGAATTTGGTGACAAATGCTTTATAAGAAGCTGAAATACTATCATAGTCCAAGACATCCCCAATGGAGTATAAGCAGGTTCCAACTATCTTCTTGCTAGGAAGAATATAATCAGTATGCCATATGTGAGTCTTAGCTGACCTTGTGGATTTCCTTGGTACATCAGAGGCCTCATCATGTATGACTTTAACATGTGCAACATGTTCTACATATAGAACAATCTCATTTTGCTCAGTACTTATCACATGGGTGTCATGCATTTCAGGTAGAGTAGCAGATACATCTGTAGTAACAACAGCTTGGTCTGAACTTTCAATAGCAACAGTGGCACCAAATGTTGTTGCCTCTTCTATATAGTCAGACAAAGGAGTCACAAGAGTAGATATATCAGATGTAGTAATGGTAATGGGGATATCATGTACTTCAGGGATGCATGGAACAAGGAAATGCAAGTTGTCCTCAGAACTGCCAGTAATGGACTGAGAAAGAAAAGGAAACTCATTCTCATGAAATATAGCATCTCTACTGACAAATAAAGTCCTAGACTCCATATCATAAAGTCTATATCCCTTCTGAGTGGTAGCATACCCAAGCATGACTTCCTTTCTTGCCTTGGGTGCAAGCTTATCCCCCTTTATAAGATTGGTGGCAAAACAAAGACATCCTATCACCCTGAGATATGACAAAGAAGGTTGTTTCCGATAAAACATTTCAAATGGAGACTTTTTGTTCAAAACAGACAATGAAATCCTATTTATGATGTAAACTGCAGCCTTCACACATCCCCCCCAGAACTTACTAGGGACATGACTCTGAAATTTTATTGCTCTAGCAGTTTCTAATATATGTCTGTATTTTATCTCCACAACACCATTTTGTTGTGGAGTATGAGGACAAGAACTTTGATGAACAATACCATGCAGTGTAAATAACTCAACACAATTTGCATTAAAAAACTCCCTTCATTGTCAGATCTGAACACTTTGAAAACCTTATTGAACTGAGTCTTTATCATTAACAAAAACTATTTGAGCACCACAATTACATCAGACTTTAAGGCAAGTAGAAAAACCCATGTTCACCTAGAGTGATTATCTACCAAAGTAAGGAAATATCTCTTTCCATTGTGAGTAGATACCTTGTAAGGACCCCAAACATCCATATGGACTAAATCAAAAATAGCATCTGCCTTATTACTGCTAACAGGAAAAGGTATTCTAGTTTGTCTAGCTTGTGGACAAATCATGCAATTATTTAATCACCACCACCACTACTGTTGATGTCTTTTATTTTTCTAAGTACTCCCATAGGAATGTGGCCTAGCCTTCTGTGCCAAAGATCAGGTCCAACAGCTTTACTAACTGCAGCCATTGTCCTAAGTCCACTGACTTTATCTTGGTGTATCCCCTGCATCTTTAACACATAGAGACCATCCTCTACATCACCAATCCCCTTCACCTTCCCAGAGGAGAGGTCCTGAAATACACAGCATGTGGGAAAACACAATACACAACAATTTAACTCTTTTGTCAAATTGAAAACAGATAAGAGGTTAAACTTGAACGCTGGTACACACAACACATTTCTAATTACTTCAACTTCATTCAACTGGAAACTTCCAACATGAGAAACTGATATTGAATCACCTGTTGGCAACTGAATATTCCCTGCATTTCTCAATAATATCTTATTGTATAAGTGGTGGTCATTACTTATTATGTGGTCTGTAGCCCCGGAATCTATAATCCACTGCAAAAGATCTATACTAGAATTACCTGCCATGTGAGCACTACTTTGTGGATCAGATGTGTTGTTTCTCTTCAACATATCTAAGATTTGTTTCAGTTGTGCTGGTGTGGCTTTCTTCATTAGCTGGAGGAGCTGATCCTGTGAAATCAGCTGATCTTCCCTTACCTGATTGTCTAGCACTGCCTTAACATGCTTGTTTGTAGGAAATTCATAACCTCCAGCCTGATCATCAGGAACATGTCCTCTATGAACTGCATTTACCTTCTTCTTGGATTTGAAATCTTCAGGATATCCAATCAATTGAAAACAATTCTTCATAATATGACCTGTTACATGACAGTGATCACATTTCAACAAATTAAAACATATTTCCCTAGTATGACCCTTCATATGACAGTGATATCACAATAAAAGTTATTATTATAGCCTTTCTTTTGGAACTGTCTCTGTCCAGAATTCTTCGCATTGTACATAATTGTAGGTTGCATTCCATTAAGAAATCCTCCTGCAATATTACGTTGGCTCTCATCCTGAATCACCATAGCATATGATTGGTTGACGTTGGGTAAACTGCTCATCATTAGGATCTTCCCCCTTGCTTGAGAGATCCATCATTCAATCCCATTAAAAATTGCAGTAGTCGTTGATATTGCATCTGTTCAACATACTCCTTTGACTTGTGACAATTGCAACCTGGTGGAGGAAGGATCGAATCATACTCATCCCATAGATTTTTCAACTCTGTGTAGTAAGCAGAGACTGTTGAAACCCCCTGTGTCAATGTGAAAATTCTCCTGTGCAGCTGCTACAACCTTGATTCATTTACCTTATCGAATCGCTCATTTAGTTCAAGCCAAACCTTGTGAGCACTCGACAAATACAAAATTCCACTCAGAAGCTCTTTGCTCACATTGCATGTGAGCCAAAAGATGACGATTGCATTGCATCGATCCCAGATCGTTTGCAAATCTCCTTTATAGTCAGATCTACAAATAGATCCATCCACAAACCTAATTTTTTCCTTTCGAGTAGAGCTATTTCGATGGATCTACTCCATAAAGTGTAATTTCCATTCCAGTCAACTAAATTCCCATAGATAATGCTCTCGGTATATCTGAAGAACTCAGATATAATGGATGATTATGATCAATTGTTGTGAAACCACTCCTCGAAGTTCCATATCCTACACCTCCATTCAATTCCTGTACTGATTAACCTCTAATCGCCTTAACAACAACTCCTAATTCTATACTCAATAGCTCCCGAGGTAGATCTATGTTTCTGTAATGAATGGCTCTGATACCATATAAACTTTGTTGAAATGAATCAATGGAATGGTACAAAGAGCTTGTAGAGAAGAATGCTTAGCTCTAAGCTCATTTACTTTAGAAGAATGAAAAGTGTTAACTGCTAACAAGCTCCACATCTCTTTTTATAGCTATTCTACTTATCAGAAAATATCTTCTCCTCCTTAGTTATTCTCAACAATAATGTTAACCGACTAACAGACTAACAACTAACTAATCTCATCACCTCAAGTGACAACTGTATAGTTAGTCCACAGTTGTACGCTTAACTAACTGTTTAACAAAATATACCTTGGAAATGGAGTACTAGCAACAACGGACATGGATATTATGCTACTTGCTGGATCCACTATTGGTGGTGGCTCGAAGATAAACTAGTCAGCTTCGATTCAAACTCCACAGTATGTACTAAATGAATGGTCTGAAAGCTATAATCTTGAACTATTTGAAAGTGAACTCTATAAGGGATTTTGATGATTGTATGTGAAAAAATGGGAGTTCAGTCTAAAATTGTAGATGAAGGGTTCCAAAACATGATTTTGAGAAAAGGGTGTCAAGAATTGGGGTATCCAGTGGAAACCATCCTAGGAACGCGCCCTCTGATCATTATTGTGGATGGTGCGGCATGGGTTTCAAAGATAGAAGGAAAAAAGGCACAGCTGAAACATGGCTAGTTGATTTGGTGAAATCAGGCAATGGTGCAATACTTCCTGAATGTGAAGCCTTGGAAGTGATCCATGAAAAAAAGAATGACAACTCAGGAAAACGTAAAGCCATTGGAGTTGCTTTTGCATTTCAAATTATTGAAGGGATGAGGGAAATTTATATGGTGAAATCAAAAGTCACAATAGTAGCTTGTGGTTCTCTAAGCACTCTTTCATTGATCAAGAGAAGTGGATTAAAAAATTAAAATATTGGCAAAAACTTACACCTCCATCCAGTCGGTTTCCCCTGGGGATACTTTCCGAATTCACAACCAATATCTTATGAAATATGACCAGAGGCAGAGAAGAAAAGTTATAAAGGAGGAATAATGACAACAATGTCTAAAGTCGTGGCAAATTTTGAAGGATCGGGATATGGTGCAATCATACAAACACCATCATTGCACCCCGGTATATTCTCAGCACTAATGCCATGGATTTCAGGCGTAGATATCAAAACAAAGACGAGTGGGATATGAAAGTTGAAACAAGAGCCATGATCATGACGGGCAATCAAAACATATGAAAGGGACATACACAATGAATATTGTCTATAAAAAGTATTAGCTGAGAAGATAATCATTAAATATTGTACCTCATAAAATCTAATAAGTGAAAAAAAATCATATGTATATAATTAAACGTTGATTGTTCATATTCTTAGATTTTAAGATGATATCCATTATCTTGAACTCAACAAAGAAGACGCACGATACAACAATCCACATTAATAATCCGCAAAAGCTTGTACTTTATTTGTTCATTTTTTATTTTTCGATCAAATTTTGGTTTCAAAATATTGATATTATTTTATAAAATCATACATGATATGATTCGGTATACGCGTGCAATGCACCTGCTGAGAAAGTAATGTTGGTTTAATGTACCACAAATTATAATAAATTATAATTGAAATAAATGAACGAAATGAATAAATAGAATTCAGGCTGAGGCGCGGATATCTCGCTCTCTTTAAGGAGATTCAAGCTCACTGCGGTATATATAATCTACACCGATCCAGCGTATCACTCTTGACTTGTCCCCTCCAGGATACAACAGCCCAACAACGTCGTCGTACAACTCAAACAACTTCGGATTAGTTGAAGAGTCCAAAGCTCCACCAAAAGAACACCTTCCTTCAACATATAATTACTCTCTTTTTACTCTCTTTTGTATAGTGAATATAGTTGAAGACTTAGAATATATTCTTTGTCTCAACTCTCTCTTTCACTATTCCCACCTCACTACATACTACAATATTTCCCACACTTCACATAATTCTCATTTTTTTCACTATATTTTCTTATATTCAATATGTGTGACAAATAAGAAATGATAGTTTGCTAGCTTAACAAAAGAAGAAAGATATATGACTAATTTCACTTGACTCAATATTGTGTGTGCAGTAGAAGTGCTTAGCAAGTATAAGCAAACCATGTATATTTACTTGATACAAAAGTTTGTGGCTTGTTATAAATTTTTTTTTATCCTGCTATAGTGAAAGCTTTTTGAAGCAAATCAGAAATTTGGTGTTATTTGTTGAAAATGAGAAAAATAAATTATTATTTGTTAACTCTATCATGGAGGTTGAACTAATTATTTTAGCTTCAACTAGTGAAAAAGTGAATTGACTAGAGATTTATTATATCAATCACTTTATTTTGAGAAATTAATTTCTCTATTTTGAGTCATTGTGATACCAACAAAATTTATTGGTAGAGTGTAAATCATTATTATAATGGTAAATTCAGACTATAAAGAGAAAACACAATATTGTGAGATCATATTGATCAGTGGTATACCATAATATTAATTGTGTTAAATCTTGTGATAATCTTGCAGATTCATGAAGGCCTTAGCAAGATAAAAGGTCTGAAGCACATCGAGGGGGATGGATTGAAGCTCAAAATCTTTTAAGTTATATATGAGGAAACCCAACCTGGGGACTAGAAATCCTATAACCAGGTCCAATGGGAAAAACGAATCATATGATGACTTGTTGTGAAATGCACTATTATTTAATCTCTCCCTATGATGTGAGTGCATTTTTCTGTAATGATTTGTGAAGGTTGAGCTTTAAAAATACTCTTAATGAAAGTTTGTATCTCTTATGAGTGGGGTGTTTGAATTACATGAACACTCTTGACAGATTTCACCTATGTAAGTGTGGGAGTAGGCCGCTTCCTATGAGAATTGAGCTTATTCTCAAAAACACTTATGAAAACTGGGATAGCACAAAGTCGTAATGTGCTGGCTATTAAAACTTATGTCAACACCTTGATTATTATGTGTAAGCAGTGATACTTTATATCTCTTAAGCAGTCATAGTTCAAGTCTGAGACCACTACTGACTCTGAAGTAAAGGTTACTGTTTTACTAAGTGAAGATTCAATGCAAAACACACCTTCATTATGCATAATAGTCTCCCTTCAATTAAATTGGTAAAATACTCTTTAATATTAATATTAAAATGAGTGAGGAATTGTTGGGATAATGACATTTTTATATTGATATTTTACTATATTGAAGTGTCATTATGTTGCTTTACTCCTTTGGAATGAGTGGCTGAAGTTACAATTCCATTTGCAGCATCTCCTATTACGTGGTGGCTGCATTATGCCCATTTAATCTCATTAGTGTGTAGTAGAAATGTGGTCATTAGTTCTCGTAACTTTTACCTCATTATATTTGTAACTCATGTAATCTCTAAGTCATTCATCTACCCTCTTTACTACTCCACATTCTTCCTATTCATTGTAAGGAATAATTTCTCACATATAAATAATGTGGTCTTGCATTATATTGAATATAAGAAAATATAGTGAAAAAACCACACTATTTATAGATGAAAACAATGTCTTGGACCCTTGCCAGGGGAGCTTGGCAACTTGACCAAATTGCAGTATCTATATCTTACTGAAAATATGCTTACAGGTATGTAAACAGTGAACTAACAAAGTAAAATATCATTACTAGTTGTTCCTTAATTATATCTCCATACATACATTGGCAGGTGAAATACCGAAAGAGGTAAGCAATCTCATTGAGTAGGTTGAATTTGAGCTGAGTTCCAACAAGTGTCACGACCCAGGCCGTCATGAGTGACACCCACCCGACCCCGGATGAGCGAATTAATAGAGTTCAACCCTTAGCCTAGACTAACAGCCTAAAACCAGCAAACTAGAAAGTAAACTAGCAATTAAATAAGCAAAGAACTATACCATTAATAATCCTGCGGAAAATCCCCCTAGAAACTGAAAGTCGCAGTACCAAACAATTCTACCAACATCTAGAGTATGGGGATGCAATCCCAAAATAAAAATACGAAAGTAGTTTTAAGCCCGAAACAAGTGGGCTGAAACTCTAAAGATAGATCCAAGGTAGCCTGATCGAGCAGCTCACCCTTGAAGTCCGAAATCGCTGGTGCTATAGATGAGGTCGCGTCTCAGCCGCTGGAAGATTTCCTGTACTCACCAAAAGAAAAGCAAGTGCAGTTCAGTACACCACCACTGTGTACTGGTAGGATCATCAGCCAGTTTCCAAATAAACAGTGTATAAGCAGTACAACAATATCAAGTAAATAGTACGGAAGACATGCAACAATGTTAACAGGCACACTTAGACTACAAGTCTCTACTTAGCTTGTTCCCGCATGAAATCCACCTCTTATACTCGAAACCACCATCACATGGCCATAACCCATACCTTTTTGTCTAGCCCGGATCCACCCTGGGATCCCCTCTAGACAACACCTAAGTGTCAATGAACAACTCGGCCTAATCCAAGATCAACTCAACGATATAACAGAATTTCCTGGTCACCCAAGGACCACCAAACAAGTAACACATTTAAATAAATAACCCGGTCCACTCACGAAACTAATATCAGTCAATGCAACACAACAATATAAATGCAATGATGTAGTAAAATAAACATGTACCAAGCATGGTACCCGAGCCAACCGTTAGTATTCCCGTACCAGGCGTGGTACCCGAACCAACCGTTAGTATTCCCGTACCAGGCGTGGTACCCGAGCCAACCGTTAGTATTTCTATACCAGGCGTGGTACCCGAGCCAATCGAATGTCAACAATCCACAGTCAAATAGATGAACAAACAACTTGTAAACCAACAAGTAAACACACTCTTCAACTCACAAACTGTAAAACAGAAACCTTAGACATTCTACACAACTTCCCTAAGCAATGTAATTCGTACAAACACTTAGATAAGAGTATAAAATTATACAACATTCACAGGAATCGTAAGCCATCACCTACCTCGAAATAATCCAAGCTCTAATCAACCCGAGCTTGCCCGTGTTCCAGATTCCTTTCTCGTTCTTGGTCTAAAATAACATACAAGTACATGAAATTAACAAACAAGGCCTGCACATTATCTGGATTACACCAAATTCCAAAACTTCAGGCCACCCATGATCATTCCACCCTTTTTCTGGGATTTTCCACCGTTAATTTCCCTAGTTCTATCATTTTTACGGATAAAAATAGAGAATTTAACAACCTATGATCATAATATCTTACTTTTAATAATACCCAAGAACATTCATGCTTTGAATCCCCTTCCTTCCCCGGATTCTACCATTCCTAGGTTATTCCAACCTTCCCCCAAGTTCTCTCCTAGCAATTCTACCGCATAGAAAAAGTAGTACGAAGGTTGGGGAGTAGAAACCTTACCTTAGGAAAGAAAATCAAAGGAAAATAGAGGAAAATCTCCTGGAATCGCCTAGCCCTTCTCCCAAAATGAAGTTGTGAAAACTGAACATTTTGGAGAATGTTTCTGCATTAAAATCCTGACGGCCCAATATAGAGGTCCCTGCTCCACTATAGA
Source organism: Jaltomata sinuosa (assembly GCA_003996215.1). Classification (NCBI taxonomy): domain Eukaryota; kingdom Viridiplantae; phylum Streptophyta; class Magnoliopsida; order Solanales; family Solanaceae; genus Jaltomata; species Jaltomata sinuosa. The sequence goes on from QJPP01002951.1 coordinate 87,740, forward strand.
GGTCCCGCTATAGCGGACGACTTCCGCTATAGCGGTCTTAAGCAGCGTTGACTGCCTTGACCACCGCTATAGCGGTATTTTCCACCGCTATAGCGGAGGTCGCTATGGAAGACCGTTGCGCTTGTCACAGACAGAATGCCCAAAAATCTCCCAGATTTGGCTATTTTACAACACACTTGCTTCCTCCGATGACCCGAAACAACCCCTTCACGTCAAACGCAATTCCGGGAGTTCTACTTACCCAATTTCAATTTTGAAAAGTCCCCTGGACTCCTTTTTGTCTTGGCTACATGGAAAACTAGCTCAAACCAAGACACCTAACCCAATCCTTACTCGGATTCCCCTAGACTCCACCTCACTCTAAAACTGGCCGAGGCTAGCCTAGCCCAGAATTTCAAACTTTTAAACTCGGAGTTTTCTAACTCTAAAACTTGGTATGATTGGACTACCCGTAATGAAGGACCCGATCATTACAACAAATACCAATTTACCCATCGTTCATCCCCGAATGATCAAACCCAAAATTACGAAAATAAAAGAAGGGAAGTGTAGTACCTGAATCCTCAAACAATTGAGGGTACTTGTCCTGCATGTCCTTCTCGATTTCCTAAGTGGCTTCCTTAACCGGATGATTCTTTTACTGAACCTTCACCATATCAATCACCTTTGTCCTCAACCTCCGGATATCCCGAGCAAGAATCAAAACTGGTTCCTCTTCATAACGAAGGTCCTTATCAAAAAGTACCGCATCCCACTTGATGATGTAATCCCCATCCCCATGGTATCGCTTAAGCATGGATACATGGAATACTATATGGACGCTCGACAAACTAGATGGCAGTGCTAACTTGTAAGCCACTGGCCCTATAATTTTAAGAACCTCAAACGGATCGATGAACCGAGGGCTAAGCTTGCGCTTCTTACCAAACTGCATGACCCCTTTCATTGGTGACACTTTCAACAATACCTGTTCGCCAACCTGAAATTCCATGTCCCAAACCTTGCGATCTGCATACTCCTTCTGCCTGCTTTGGGCAGCTAGCAACTTGGTCTGAATGCCCCTTACCTTTTCATGCGCTTCTTTTACTAAGTTCACGCCCAGAGGCTTTACATTGCCTTCCTCAAACCACCCAACCGATGATCTGCAGTTCCTCCCATACAATGCCTCGAACGGTGCCATATCAATACTGGAGTGGTAACTGTTGTTGTATGAGAATTCACAAAACGGTAGGAACTGTTCCCAACGGCCCCCAAATTCCATCACACATGCTCTCAGCATGTCCTCCAATACCTAGATCATCCTCTCCGACTGACCATCAGTCTGAGGATGGAAGGCTGTGCTAAAAGTGAGTTGTGTACCCAAATCATCATGTAACTTGCCCAGAACTTAGAAGTAAAGTGTGTACCCCTTTCTGAAATGATGGACAATGGCACCCCATGAAATCTCACAATCTCCTTCACGTAGATCTTAGCCAATTGCTGCGAATTGTAATCTACCCTGACCGGAATGAAATGAGCGGACTTGATCAGCCTGTCAACAATGACCCAAATTGAGTCATACTTCCCCAATGTCTTGGGAAGACCCACCACGAAATCCACGGCTATCCTTTCCCACTTCCACTCTGGAATTGGCATCCTCTGAAGTAGTCCTGCAGGTCTCTAATCTTCATACTTTACCTGCTGGCAGTTCTGACATTTGGACACAAAATCAACTGTCCCTTTTCATCCCGAGCAACCAGTAACGTTGCCTCAAGTTCCTGTACATTTTAGTCACACCCGGATGAATTGAGTACCGTGAACCATGAGCTTCTGCCAGGATTTTCTGAATCATATCATCCACTTGAGGAACACAAATCCTCTCCCTGAAATGCAACACTCTACCAGAGTCTAACATGACATCTCTGGACTCCCCTAATATTACCTTGCCTCGTAGCTTACTAAGTTTCAGATCCTGAAACTATTTGGTCTTTATTTCCTCTATGAAGGTGGCTTTGACCTCAATATTGGCCAACAACCCACCTTAATCTGAAACACCCAAGTGAATAAACTTGGCCTCCAAATCCCGAATTTCCTTAGTTAGTGGTCGTTTGGACACCCCCAAACAAGCCAAGCTAATCATGCTGACTGTTTTCCGGCTTAATGCGTATGTTACCATATTAGCCTTACCCGGATGGTACTAAATGGTCAAATCATAGTCCTTCAATAGATCCATCCACCTTCTCTGCCTCAAATTCAAATCCTTTTGAGTGAATACGTGTTGCAGATTGCCAAGATCTGTGAATACCTCACACTTGACACCATAAAGGTAGTGTCTCCAAATCTTTAGTGCAAAAATCACCGCTGCTAACTCTAAGTCGTGAGTTGGGTAATTCCTTTTTATGCACCTTCAACTTCCTGGATGCATAGGCTATCACATTCCTATCCTGCATCAACACAACACCCAAACCATAATGTGAAGCATCACAGTAAACAATAATGTCTTTACCTTCAATCAGCAAGAACAATATAGGAGCCGTGGTCAAAAGTATCTTGAGCTTTTGAAAGCTCTCCTCGCACTTGTCTGACCACACGAATGGTACATCTTTCTGTGTCATCCTGGTTAGGTGCGTAGCAATAGACGCAAAACCCTTTACGAACCTCCTGTAGTATCCTGCGAGGCCAACAAAACTCCTCACCTCTGTCATCAATCTAGGCCGGGCCCAACTCTTGACTGCCTCGATCTTCTGGGAATCTACCATTACCCCCCTTTCTGATATTACATGCCCCAAGAAAGCCACTTAGGTCAACCAAAACTCACACTTAGTGAATTTTTCATAAAGCTTTTGGTGTCTCAAGATATCCAGCTCAATATGAAGATGATTAGCATGCTCCTCCCTACTCTTAGAGTAGATCAAAATCATCGATGAACACGATAATGAAGGAATCCAAGTATGACTTAAATACCCCATTCATCAAACTCATGAATGTTGCCGGCGCATTGGTCAAACCAAACGACATTACTAGAAACTCGTAATGCCCATACCGAGTCCGAAAAGCAGTTTTTAGAATGTCCTCAGGCCTAATCTTTAACTGATGGTACCCCGACCTCAAGTCAATTTTCAAAAATACCGATGACCTGAAGCTGGTCAAACAAATCATCTATACGGGGTAGAGGGTACTTATTCCGTATGGTCACCTTGTTCAACTTCCTATAATATATGCACATTCGCATACTACCATCCTTCTTCTTTACAAATAAAATTAGAGCACCCCAAGGCGAAGCACTGGGACGTATAAATCCCTTATCTAGGAGTTCCTGAAGCTGAGTCTTAAGTTTCCTTAACTCTGCCGGAGCCATACGATACATAGGAATGGAAATGGGACGAGTGCCTGGCTCCAAACCAATACAGAAATCTATATCCCTGTCCGGAGGCATACCAGGTAAGTTTGCTGGAAACACCTCTAAAAATTTAGAAACCACTAGAACTGACCCAATAGACGGGGACTCCACACTATCATCCCGGAGATGAGCCAAGAAGGCTAGACACCCCCTCTCCACAAGCTTCCTAGCCCGAACAAATGATATTATCTTAACTGGGTTAGGCCTGTACACACATTCCCACTCTAGTCTATCCTTACCCGAAATCTCTAGAGCCACAGTCTTGGTGTTACAGTTCAACACAACATGATAAGGAGATAGCCAAGTCATACCCAAGATAATATCAAAATCAGCCATATCCAAAATTACCAAGTCTACCCAAGTATGCAACCCCAGAAACACTACATAACAGCTACGATAAACATGAGTCACAATCACAGACTCTCCAACCGGGGTAGAAACATGGATAGGGGAATCAAGGATATCACAAATTAGGTCCAGGCCCAATTCAAAACTCACAGACATATAAGAATATGTAGAACCTGGGTCAAATAATACCGAATCCATTTTATCGCAAACAAAAATAGTACCTGTGATCACTGCATTTGAGGCTTCCACCTCGGTCCTCCCTGGAAAAGCATAGCAATGAGCCTGATCATCAATCCGGGCAACTTCCCACGCCGGTTGCACTGCACCCCTGCCTGCGCTGCCATTTTCTCTATAACCACTTCTACATCTTCCGCAACATGATCCTAAGGTGGGAGAGGGGTTATTTCACGAACTTCGGCAGCAGCTTGAGCTCCACCCCTGGTGTGTGCAGCTCTAGCTCGTCCCCTCCCCTTTCCCCTACCTCTGCCATGAACTGCTGAGCCTGCTGCCGGGACCGCTGGCCTTGCTCCGTTGTTCCTTGTAGTAACCATCTGCGGACAGAAGAGTGAATGAGGTTAGATACCAATTTGTATCACCAGATACCAATTGGAATCAAGTTATAGAATGAAGGAAAGAAGGAAGAGATAGTTTTTCATAAAGCCCCATAGCCTCTCGAAGAAAAGTACGGACGTCTCTGCACCGTTCCGCAAGACTCTACTAGACATGTTTGGTACGACGAGATCAACGAACTGAGGGCTCTGATACCATCTTTGTCAAGACCCAGGCCGTCGTGATTGGCACCCATCCGACCCCCGGATGAGCGAACCAATAGAGTTCAACCCTTAGCCTAGACTAACAGCCTAAAACCAGCAAAACAGAAAGTAAACTAGCAATTAAATAAGAAAAGAACTATACCATTAATAATCCTGCGGAAAATCCCCCTAGAAACTGAAAGTCACAGTACCAGACAATTCTACCAACATCTAGAGTACGGGGATGCAACCCCAAAAGGAAAATACGAAAGTAGTTTTAAGCCCAAAACAAGTGGGCTGAAACTCTAAAGATAGATTCAAGGTAGCCTGATCGAGCAGCTCACCCTTGAAGTCCAAAATCGCTGGTGTTATAGATGAGGTCGCGTCTCAGCCGCTGAAAGATTTCCTGTACTCACCAAAAGAAAAGCAAGTGCAGTATCAGTACACCACCACTGTGTACTGGTAGGATCATCAGCTAGTTTCCAAATAAACAGTGTATAAGCAGTACTACGATATCAAGTAAATAGTACGGAAGACATGCAACAATGTTAACAGGCACACCTAGACTACAAGTCTCTACTTAGCTTGTTCCCGCATGAAATCCACCTCTTATACTCGAAACCACCATCACATGGCCATAACCCATACCTTTTCGTCTAGCCCGGACCCACCCTGGGATCCCCTCTAGACAACACCTAAGTGTCAATGAACAACTCGGCCTAATCCAAGACCAACTCAACGATATAACAGAATTTCCTGGTCACCCAAGGACCACAAAATAAGTAACACATTTCAATAAACAACTCGGTCCACTCACGAAACTAATATCAGTCAATGCAACACAACAATATAAATGCAATGATGTAGTAAAATAAACATGTACCAAGCGTGGTACCCGAGCCAACAATTAGTATTCCCGTACCAGGCATGGTACCCGAACCAACTGTTAGTATTCCCGTACCAGGCGTGGTACCTGAGCCATTCGTTAGTATTTCTGTACCAGGCGTGGTACCCGAGCCAATTGAATGTCAACAATCCACAGTCAAATAGATGAACACACAACTTGTAAACTAACAAGTAAACACATCGTTCAACTCACAGACTGTAAAACAAAAACCTTAGACATTCTACACAACATCCCTAAGCAATGTAATTCGTACAAACACTTAGATAAGAGTACAAAATTATACAACATTCACAAGAATCGTAAGCCATCATCAACCTCAAAATGATCCAAGCTCTACTCAATCCGAGCTTGCCCGTGTTCTGGATTCCTTTCTCGTTCTTGGTCTAAAATAATATACAAGTACATGAAATTAACAAACAAGGCCTGCACATTACCCGGATTACACCAAATCCCAAAACCCCAGGCCACCCATGATCATTCCACCCTTTTTCTGGGCTTTCCCATCATTAATTTTCCTAGTTCTATCATTTTTATGGATAAAAATAGAGAATTTAACAACCTATGATCATAATATCTTACTTTTAACAATACCCAAGAACATTCATGCTTTGAATCCCCTTCTTTCTCCAGATTCTACCATTCCTAGGTTATTCCAACCTTCTCCCAAGTTCCCTCCTAGCAATTCTACTGTATAGGAAAAGTAGTACGAGAATTGGGGAGTGGAAACCTTACCTTAGGGAAGAAAATCAAAGGAAAATGGAGGAAAATCGCCTGAAATCGCCTAGCCTTTCTCCTAAAATGAAGTTGTGAAAACTGAATGTTTTGGGGAATGTTTCTGCATTAAAATCCAGTCGGCCCACTATATCGGTCCCTGCTCCGCTATAGCGGACGACTTCCGCTATAGCGGTCTTAAGCAGCATTGACCGCCTTGACCACCGCTATAGCAATATTTTCCACCGCTATAGTGGAGGTTTCTACGGCGGACCGTTGCGCTCTTTACGGATAGAATGCCCAAAAATCTCCCAGATTTGGCTATTTTACAACATACTTGCTTCCCCCGATGACCCTAAACAACCCCTTCACATCAAATGCGATTTCAGGAGTTCTACTTACCCAAATTCGATTCCGAAAAGTCCTCAGGACTGCTTTATGTATTGACTACATGGAAAACTAGCTAAAACCAAGACACCTAACCCAATCCTTACCCAGATTTCCCTAGAATCCACTTCACTCCAAAACCTGGCGAGGCTTACCTAGCCCATAATTTCAAACTCCCAAACCTGAAGTTTTCTAACTCTAAAACTTGGTATGATTGGAATACCCGTAATGATGGACCCGGTCGTTACAACAAGTTTACTGGTTCACTTTCAATTGGGATCTTTAACATATTAGGGTTTAAAGTGATTGAACTTGTAGGAAATAATCTGTCAGGAACCCTTCCATTAAACACCAGTTCTATGTTACCCGACATAGTAAGTCTTCATCTAGGTAGCTTAAATCATTTTGGAACTATACCTCATTCTTTTTATAATTGTTCCAACTCACACTTCTAGACCTTTGTGGAAACAGACTCACCGGTTTGATTCCAACCTTTCTCGGATATTTGACTGATCATTTAAAATAACTTATCTTGTGGGGAAATTATTTAATAAGTGACACTGCATTAAGTTTCTTGACTTCCTTATCAAATTGTAGAGATTTAGAATATCTTTATCTATATTTGAATCCTCTGTATGTTGTGCTTCCAGTCTCCTTGGGCAACCTTTCCAGTACTTATCTTCTAAGGTTTATGGTTCTTGATTGCGGAATTAAAGGGGAAATACCAAAGGGTATTGGGAACTTAAGCAACTTAATAAAGCTCGATCTTTTTGGAAATGATTTAATTGGATCAATTCTCATAATAATTAGCAACTTGAGATTCCTTCAGCACTATAACTTGAGCCACAACAAACTCTCTAATACTATTGGAGACGATCTATGTAAATTGCAGAACTTGGGTTATTTAGACTTGACTGAAAATCAACTGTCAGGATCTCTTCCAGATTCTTTAGAGAACTTAACTTGCTTTCGGGAGATATTTTTGGGTTCCAACAAATTGTGGTCAAGCATACCAACAAGCTTAAGGAACCTAAAAAATCTCTTGAAGTTAGATTATCCTCAAATAACTTGGTGGCTCCTTATCTCTAGAAATTGAAAATCTAAAAGTCATGATACATAAGGATCTATCAATGAATAAACTCTCAAATGGCATTCCTAAAGAAATTTGTAGCTAGCAGAATTCACGTGACAAACATGGATTGGGGAATTCGCTGATCGAGCCATGGTCAGACCCACATAGCCTATGGTGTAAAGAATATCGGTGATATCATCTAGTTCAGAATTAAAGTTAATAAATGGCTTCGTGTAATATTTTGAGTACTTGTCCCATATTCTTCCCCTATTATGATTTATGTTACGATTCTTATAACTTGATTTATAAAATATATTGTCCCTTTTCCTGGGTTGCATACCAGTACTCATCGTACTGACCATCCCCGATTGCTACATCATTTTATGATGTAGGTTCGGCGATGCCTTCTCATAGTTCTGTGCAACATTAGGATTGTTTGGAACAGTTTCAGCAAGTGGTGACCCCTCCGTCTTCCGAAAGGCAATTAAATTGTTATTTTAAACTTTGGCTTTTTAATTTTATGGTATTGTCAAGGTCATGTCCTGGTATAGATTTTCATTCTTATGTTAGAAGCTTCATAGACCTATGTAAATGTTGTTTAAATATTTTTTTTTTGGTTCCAAACACTTGCGGAATCCTTAATTATGTTTTAAATGGATTTCTCAAATGGATTTATTCCGCAAATACTTATTAAAATATTCATAATGATATGCTAAGAGGTTCTCTCCGGCCTTTATTGGGAATGAGTATCTGTTACGTCCAGGGCCTAGTCTCCGGTCATGACAAATAATAGACGTGGCATGTGCATTGGAATATCTCCACCATGGCTTCTCATTTCCTGTCATCACTGTGAGTGATTTGAATCATAGTAATGCCTTGTTGGACGAGGACATGGTACCAAAGTGACTTTGACATTTCAGAACTGCTTTCTGATGATGAGAGTGCTTCATACACTAAAAACTTTAGCAACATTGGGTTATATTGCACCACGTATGTGATCTCATAATTAATTGCTTGTGGATACTTCTCTCTCCTTTTTCCATCAATAAATTCTGAATGTAAAAATTGATTAATTGTAGAGTATGGATGGGAGGGAATATTGGTGTCAACAAAATGTGATGTTTATAGTTATGGTATCATGTTAATGTTAACATTTACACGCACAAAGCCTAATAATGAAATATTTGATGAAGATCTTAACTTGAAGCAATGGGTGAACAATTCACTCCCACGGGTGATAATGGAAGTTGTTTATGATAACTTGATAAAGAAAAATGATAATCATTTAATGAAAAAGTTAGATTGTGTGGTATCCATCATGAAAGTAGCAATGAATTATTGTGTTGAATCTCCTAAAGGAAGGATTGACATGAAAGATGTTACAGCGAGGTTAAAGACGATCGAGATTCAAATTCTTGCATGTTGAGCAAGTTTTTATTAGAAACGTTACTTCCAAATCATCTAATGTGTACAAATATTTGCAGTGATATTTAGCATCAAACATGCTATATTTTTGTGTCTACCGATTGTTTTCTAGATTGCTCTTAACAATTATTGTCCAGGTCTCAACTTTTTTTAGCGATTTCATCTGTAGTCTTCCTCTATTAATCAAATTATTGACCATTCACCACAAAAGATCTATCAATTATCTATCCGACTAATTAAAGAAGTAATTACATAGGTAACTTGACTGGTTGAATAGCGTGATAATTCGAAAATATTTTAACAAGGTTAATGAAAATTATTTACTCTTTCTTTTGTATTCATATATTTGTTTTTTTTATAAGTCAATATTGTATTCTAAGTTTTTATGATTGACAACCTTATGAAGGCACCAGGTCCTTATCCCTCATACGACACAGTTGTAAATTTTATTCTCTCTACAGTTGCAACTTCAGCAGTGCCTCGATGATTAACAGCCTGATGATGGGACCAGGTCCTCACTCTATCGGCAACGAAAGTCAAACGGATACAGCTGTGAACTGTACTTTTTCTGCAGAGTTGGCTGCTGCATAGTACAAGTGCAACAATCCTTTTTTCTCCTTGACCAATAGGAATGGATTAAGGTTTTTAGCTTCTCTCATTTATAAGTGAAATGACCTAGATGTTAAAAGCTCAATTTTTGCAAAAACAAAAATTCCTTGTGCATTCAAAGCATCAGCCGTCACAAGATTCTAAAAGGAAACTTTTTGCTACAAGGGACCAGCTTAGAAGTAAATGATGTTTGTCCTTGTTGTGTAAGTTTGCTTTGTGTTCTTTATTGTAAGCCTATATCTGCTAACAGATTCTTGTAGGTGTTTTGTTATCAAAAGTGTATTGTGTCTGTAAAACTTGACTACCTAGAGTTAGTTGGTCTTGTTAGAAGGTGATAGAGTTATTCCCTAAAGGTGTTGCTTGTGTTATAACTATAACAAGGGAATAGGGTTAATAGGTTAACCGTAGGATTACGAGAGTGAGTCTGTAATCAACCATTGCTCTTGTTATTAGTGAAAGTGTTGTTGCTGGTGAAAAGCCTACATGGTAGGTCGTAGTTTTACTCCCTTGAGCAAGGAAGTTTCCACGTAAGAATCTTGTGGTCTGTACTACTGACATATTATCTTCTGTTTTAGCGTTATATCTGCATCAAAGACCTGGTCCTTGAACCGTTATGGACTCACACAAGCCATCAATTGGTATCAGAGCAGGACATTCTAAAAGGTTAACACCTAGAAATAACTTCTCTAATGGATGCTCCACCTAACTTAGAAGAAGGTTAGTCAACCACCAGGCTACCTAGATTCAATGGACAGTTCTATGGATGGTATAAGACTAAAATGCATGACTTTATCATGGCGGAAGATAGTGAACTGTGGGACATCATTTTTTATGGTACCTATGTGCAATGAAGACTGTGACAGAAGGAGAATCCACCAAATCAGTTCCTAAAACAAGGAAGGAATACTCTGATGAAGACAGAAAACAGATTGAGAAAAACTTCAAGGCGAAGAAGCTGTTGGTGTGTGGTATAGGTGCAGAGGAATACAATCGCATCTCTGCTTATGAGACGGCAAAACAAATATGGGATGCACTGCAGATAGCTCATGAAGGGACCAGTCAGGTTAAGCAGTCAAAGATAGACATGCTTACCACGTAGTATGAGCTATTTAGAATGAATGACAGGAAATCCATTCAAGAGATGCATACTAGTTCACTTCAATCATCAACGAGCTTCATTGCCTAGGTGACGGTATCAAGCCTAGCAAACTAGTCAGAAAGATTCTGAGTATCCTACCGGCCTCCTGGAAAAGCAAGGTAAATGCCATCACTAAAGCAAAAGACCTTCAAACTCTGACGATGGATGAGATAATAGGAAATCTGAAAACCTATGAGCTCAAGAAGCAACAGGACCAAGAACGACAACAACCCAAGAATGACAAGAGCTTGGCACTCAAAGCTGTCAAGAGTGACTCGAGTGGTGATGAGTCAGACATGGCCTACGTCACTAGGAAATTTCAAAAGATGATAAGAAGAAATAGAGTCTTTCCCTTAAAAGAAAACTCAAGCAAGTTATTAAGAAGCAACGAGACATGCCACAAATGTGGGAAGCTTGGACATTTCATCAAAGACTGTCCTTTTCTCAACCAGGAGGAAAAGAAGTATGGGAAAAACAACTATGACAAAGGGCGAAAGAGGTACCAGGTCCCCGAGAAGCAGAAGAGAAAAGAAATGGCGAACATAGTTGTGAACCAGGCTTAGCAGCATAGGGAGAGTCCTCCAGTGAGCCTGATCATGTAAAGGATCCAGTGGATACATCCATGATAGACATTGAGGACCATTTATCCTATTTCGACTCATTATTTTCCCTGATGGTAAAGTCTAATGATGAAGGATAAGATGGGGAGGTTAGCTTTTGTGACGTCCAACAAAATTTTAAGGACTATTCTAAGCTAGAGCTATGCTCCCTACCAATATATTGATTGATGAATACTACATCCTCTCTAAGGAAAAGGATTCTCAGATTGACAGTTTCACTGAGTCTGATGATGGAAAAGTAGTTATGGCTAGCACAATCTCTAATCTAGAAGAAAAACTGGCAATTGCTATCTCTAAAAATGACATATTGAATGAAAAATTGAAGAACATCACTCAAAATGGTGTTAAAGAAAAAGGGAATGGTAGTGAATTTCAGTTTGATCTTGAAGAAAAATTGAACAAGTCCAAACTCCATCTCACAATCTCCCTAGATAGAAATAGAGAATTGGAAAGGGACCTGGTCAAAGTCAAGACCAATCTTGAAAAGGCACTTAAGTGGGCCATCTCCTCTGAGGTCTTGACACAACTGACAAGTATGAGGTCAATAATGGAGAAGGACTTGGATTTCAGAACAAGATCCCCCCTTATAATCCCCACAATAAGTACGTATCAAATCCTGATAATTGGCTATGCACACACTGCGGGAAGAATGGTCACTACAAAGAAGCATGTTCAGCTAGGATCGCTGCCGATAAAAGGAGTAGAATGTACGATGAGCAAGCTGAGGACATCAAACAACCTGGTCCTTCAGTCAAAGGGACCAGGATGTGAGAAAAGGATGGATAATTCAAACAACCTGGTCCATCAGTCAAGAAACATAACCTCTCATCCAGAAGGACCAGGTTGCCAGCATGGATCAAAAGAAGTCTCATCCACCCTCTATCTCATTACTGGGGACTCAGACTGTCATGGGTTCCCAAGGCTAACAAGTAATCTCTGTGGAAAGTTGAGTGAGAAAGCAACCAAAACTAGTCTGTAATCAATGGTTGATTCAAGAATATTACTAGAAGAATGAATGTTCTCCTCTCACTCAAGACTCTTCAAGGGGAAAGTGTCCTCCTTGACAACAGCTAATGAAGTAAAATTCTTGCTTGCTTGTTGTATTATTGCTATGTTCCTTTCAAGGAAAGCTATCTCGGAGACCATAAGTCACAGGACCATGCACCTTGCAGATCTAATCCCCATCCATGTAGATGTTTTCACATGCCTAAGCACTCAAGATGATGTTGATGAAGTGCAGTACAAGGGATTGGAACCTGTCAATTCATCTCTCGTAATCCTGTTGATCTCGAGGGAACTGGTCCACGAAAGAAATCTTCACACCAAAATGGTAAAATGAAGCAAAGTAACAAGAATACTAGAGAAATTGCTCATGCAGCTTATTGATAGAGATGTTTTTCAAGGCTTCTAGGAAGAAGTCGTGAACACTATTTGCAAGAAGAACTGACGAACAACTGATCAGGCCCCTACTGGAGAAAATGCATTATGGGTTTTGTGATCAAATGAATATGAAATCCTCATCACAAGTATCCAGCTGGAAGCAGATTATTTTCCTCATCACAAGTATCCAGCTGGAAGCATATTATTTTCCCTCTAGGATATGGTATGCAAACTAGATCCAAGGCAATAGCTCTGCCTCTTCTCTCAATCTTCACTCCTAAACTTGAACTCAAGGAACCTCTAGAAGTCTTAGCATATGTTGATTGGGTCATGTCATAAAGGAGGGACCAGGTGGATATTTAGGAACATACTGAACGGTCTTGAGTAACCTCACTAAATTCAAAGTAAGGATGGGAGGTCAAGGGCACAATCAGGCAGAAGGTGACAATTCTGAGCTGATCAGCTGGTGAAAAAGGTAGGGTCATCGTGCAAATGTGTTCAACTCTTATTTGACTATGCTAGCTTGAAAAGAATCAATTGAAGCATGGGTTAATCAATCTGAATTGATCCTTGTCTACCCTTGATTCTCTCCTTCTGGCTATGATCAGGCTACAAGTATTTAGGTAAGCAGATAAATAATGGTATCTAACTCAGTTTTATATCGTTGAAGGTATGCATGCTTGGGAAGGAGATCGATGATATATGGAGAACACCTTGACATTCTCAAGACAGATTTCAATCTCAAGAAGGGACTTGGTCGGAACTATTAAGGTTAGTATCACTAATTGCTTTCATAAAAGGTTTTGAAATACTGTTGAGACTACCACGTAGACAATCCACTTTTTTCCCGCCTATCCTGAATGATGTCGTGTCAACTGAATCTTAAGCGTCGCACCTATCACGACTTGACATATCACCTCCCTCTTTGTTCAAGCATCCTACCGTTGCTCTATAAAACTCAACATTTTCATTTCAAACTTCTCTCTTCTCATCCACTGATCTCTCTCAAAGCTGAAACATAAACTTGTTCCTCCTAAGATTCTTTCTCCCTTGACAATGTCTCAACCAAGCTCCCAAACAAGGTCTTACCGACATCACCTGATAACTAAATGCCACCTCTATCTCTGCCAGAAACCCCGACAATGGGAGAGTTTCAAAACCCCTTTTCAACTTCCACTGATCCACCATCCTTGTTGAATCAAAACTATCAGGCTCCCACCCTTTCCACTCCCACTGAATCTAAATCCCCTTCTCTTGCATCTCTCTCTCATCAAATGTCCAAACCCACTAACTCCTCTCAACAACTATCCGATGACACCATAGAAATTGAGTCTGCTGAAAAAGGAAACCGACGTAACCAGTTCAGTGCAACTTGAAAACATGACAGACACTCCCTCCATTCCTTTGAGGGACCCACTCCAACAACCTGGTTCGGAGACCAAATTTGTGCCCAAGGAACTATCTCTCTTTGAAGGTATCATGATTGAATGCTCTAATGAGCAAATGTTTGAGGGTAGTTTGTCAGAGGTAAGAAGTGAGTCATCGAATATTCTTATTGTAGGAGATGAGTATGTGGCAGAATGTCTCACTACAATGGCTAAAGGAGATGGTGAGATTGGAGATTTAGGAGGAGATAGAATTGATGCAGCTGAGGGAGGTGAGGGTTTTGGGTCTCATATGTGATTTATGCCTTCTCTTAAATGGGATGGAACTCTTCTGAGTTCCCTAAGTGTGAGGATGTTGCAAAATGATGATGAGGAAGAAGAGGATAATGATAATGCTCCTCTTGCTAATAGGCTCAAGCGAACCCCTGTGCCTACTGAACTGACCTCCTCACTCTTGATAAAGGACCGTAAAGAGGGACCTACTATGAGAGGAAGTAAGAAGAGATTAACGGATGAGGCTCTGGATAAAAGCCACTCTAAAACTCTCTAGAGACATCGAAAAAGAAAGAGTATTATCATGGATGAGACTGAGGTGGTTGAGCAAGTGGTTGAGATTGATCAAACAGACACTACTCATATTGTTGAGAAAACTCTAAAGAATGCAAGGGAGAAAACTATATCCAAGCAGCCTACTATTAATAAAATGGTTATGAAAAACAAAAAACATATTAGCATAAAAGGGAAAGGTTCTCCATCTGGTGTATCAAAGAAAAGGAATGGCAAGAACAGTGAGAAAGGAAAAATGATAAAGGGACCTGGTTCAAGTAGAGAGTCTGATGAAATAGTGGAACTGACTCGTGAAGAAAGACAAGGTGTGTTGAGGAAGCAGAAGGTACTGAATGTAAGGGTGTTTGATCCCGACATCAGTGAGCTTAATGGAATGCAAGATTTGGTGGATATGGTTAAATTTATAAAATGGGATCATCTTCTCAGGCCTTCTATTCCCCTGCTATATGAAACAGAAGTCAAAGAGTTCTACGTGGAGATGATACTATCTGAAACTTGTGAGGCGGTAGCCACCTCAGTGAAGGATGTGGACATTTTTCTGAAAGAAACTCTGAGTGAGATACTTGAGGTGCCTATGGAGGGAATCAAGTCAATAGGAGATAGAACTGCTTCTAGGGAATTCTAAGGAGTAATAGAAAAGTTAAGGATCTTGAATTCTGAAACATTCCTTAAGAAGAAACTGAAAGGGCAGTACCAACTGCTCTTTGAACTAGTGAATAAGGTTCTGCTGCCCCGAACTGAAAAGAGATCTATTGATGGGGTCTCCGACTTGGTCCTTATGGAAGCTCTTGCGACTTTTCAACCTGGCAGCCTGCCTGCAATCATGCTTGAACATATGAGGAAAATTATGATGGTCAAAGATGGGAGGCATGTGCTAGATTATGGGTATCTTCTCTCACTTCAAGGTACCTCTTGGAAGAGGAATTGCACGAACCAAGAAGCAAATGATCACAAGGGGAACACTTGAAGAATGCGAGTACATTGAAAAAGAATGGATTGTTGCCTCTCACTCCTTTGTGTCAGAAATGATTGCTGCTCACAAGAGAAACACAACTGAGCTTGAGAAGCTAACTCTTTTTCTGTCCCAAAAGGATGCTTAGATCATGAGCCTTAAGGCTACCTTATAGGTTGTCTCCTCTGGATCCAGTGAGGGAACAGGTAAGGGAGCTGAACTAGAAAAGGAAAATGTTGATCTGAAAGCTAATAATGGTGTCTTGAGGGACCAGGTTGAGTGATTGACTCAGAAGCTAATCCAGGCTCATGATGATGCTAATGAGCGTTTCAGTAATCTCTTAAAGACCCTTACTAAGCCTTCTTCCTAGTGTATCCCCCTTGATATCAAGTTTTTGTTGTATCTATCCAGTGTCTATGTGGTTAGCTCTTGATGATAATTTCTGAACTTTTTATGTTAAATTTTTGTGATGCTAAATCGATTGTGATCAATGAAATGATGTTCTTTCTTATATCTGGATGCTCTCTTTTATTATTAATATTCTTGCTCTTGACTATATTGCCCCAGAGGCCATGAGTTAATATTATTGTTTACTCTTCATGCCTGGTTTACTGTTTATGTTCTTTTTAATGATGCCAAAAGGGGGAAGATTTCTTGGTAACAGAGGGAACAGTTCAGTTCCTGGCAGTGGCAGTTCTTCGCGACAGGGGAACAACGACAGGGGGAACAAGGAGCAGGTCAGAGATAAGTTAGGGAACAGTTCTTGGTGATAGGGGGAACCAAGGGAATACCTGGTAACGGAGGAAGGAACACTGCTAACAATCTCTAAGTAAAAAGGTTGTATGTTTGTCATTATCAAAAAGGGGGAAAATGTTGTATTCTAAGTTTTGATGATTGACAACCTCATGAAGGCACCAGGTCCATGTCCCTCATACGACACAGCTGTAAACTGTATTCTCTCTACAGTTTCAACTTCAGCATTGCCTCGATAATTAACAGCCTGATGATGGGACCAGGTCCTCACTCTACCGACAACGAAAGTCAAACGGATACAGTTGTGAACTGTACTTTTTCTGCAGAGTTGGTTGTTGCATAGTACAAGTGCAGCAGTCCTTTTTTCTCCTTGACCAATAGGAATGGATTAAGGTTTTTAGCTTCTCTCATTTATAAGTGAAATGACCTAGATGTTAAAAATCCAATTTTTTCAAAAACAAAAATTCCTTATGCATTCAAAGCATCAGCCATCACAAGATTCCAAAAGGAAACTTTTTGCAACAAGGGACCAACTTAGAAGTAAATTATGTTTGTCCTTGTTGTGTAAGTTTGCTTTGTGTTCTTTATTGTAAGCCTACATCTGATAACAGATTCTTGTAGGTGTTTTGTTATCAAAAGTGTACTGTGTCTGTAAAACTTGACTATCTAGAGTTAGTTGGTCTTGTTAGAAGGTGATAGAGTTATTCCCTAAAGGTGTTGCTCGTGTTGTAACTATAACAAGGGAATGGGGTTAATAGGTTAACCATAGGATTACGAGAGTGAGTCTGTAATCAACCATTGCTCTTGTTATTAGTGAAAGTATTGTTGTTGGTGAAAAGCCTACGAGGTAGGTCATGGTTTTACTCCCTTGAGCAAGGAGGTTTCCACATAAAAATCTTGTGTTCTTTACTACTGTCATATTATCTTCTGTTTTAGCGTTATCTGCATCAAGGACCTGGTCCTTGAACCGTTGTGGACTCACACAAGCCATCAGTCAATAATCCTAGTTTAATTTACTCGTAGTAGACTGTCTTTAAACTGACGCACAATATTTGTTCACAACAGACGCATTTCAAAATTTAAGCAAATTAGTGTTGATATCAGTATTGCTCGTCTGAATTTAAACTATTAAGGTTCAAATGAATAAAACTATTAGAGGTTGTGTTTCATATATATGTATATATATTGTTTTTGTGTTATTGAAATGGCCATTCTGCAAATGGTCAAATTTTATCTCACGGAAAGATTCGTATCTTAATTGTATCACTATTTCATTTTTATCTGGTCAAAGCTAAGTATAACATATTGATATATTTATGATTTCATTAATTAAAGAAAGTTGCCATCTAATTAATTATTGTGAATTAATACAATTAACTATCCACTAAATGCTTAAAGTTAGATTTCATTAATGATGATCTATGTAACCTTAAAATTTAGTTTAACTATATATTACAATTTCAACAATTTGGAAGAAGTTTCTATAGTTTGAGAATCGATTAAACAATATGCTCTTAGGCACTGCTATACATAAGATAAAAATCATATTTGAAAAGAAATTATTACATTCGCGATTCTTCATCTACTAATTGATAAGATGCTCTGGTTTTCATAAAATAAATCTATTAATACTTGAAATTCAAACAAAACTTTGTTTTGTCTTATCACAACAAGGCAGGAAAGAAAAAATTTCTCGGGGCCTTATTTACCAATCTCGGGCTAGAGGAGCATTTTAGAAATTTGCTACGGTCGTCATTCAATTGAAAGAATCCTCATTTTAGAATCGTACATGCAATTTTCACCTCATACGACTATTTCCTTGTGTGTGCGGATTTTTGATTTACTTAACTCTTCTATTTTTGATTTAGAACAAAAAAGGGACAAAATAGAAGTTGCAAAAGGCTGAGTATATGTATTTCAAAGTGTTATTTTCAATGTGAATTTCAACTTTATCTAGAGGAAAATATAATATATTTGATTGGAAATGTAACTTTATCTAGTAATTAAAGAGTTACCCAAGATCCGTAGTGGCTCTCACTCTCTTCTTTTTTCTTTTTTCTTTTTTCTTCCTCCTTCCTTCCTCCTTCGGTTCATATTTTTTCTTCCATTTGTCAACCTGCTTGCATTGTCTGAACAAGGTTGTGTTCCCCATTTGGCCGGTTCTCGTCCATCGATCTCCTACCTGTTATCATTTCAAGTAGAACTACACCAAAATTGTAAACGTCACTCTTCGACGTTAGATGCCTTGAGACAAATTAGAAGGGCATCTAGTGAAGAATTGAAGAAACAAGAAAAGGTGTTTATCTGAAGAACATTAGTAGAAGGTGTTGTGATTTATACCCCTAATCGCTTTGCTTGAGCTGGGTTTAAAAATCTAGATGGGCCAATAAGTTGAAGTCATTTGGCTAATTAAATGACTCATCATTTGCCATGTCATTTTATTGTTAATAAATGATATTTTTAGACCTTGAAAAGATATTGAGGGCATTTTCGATCCAATAGGTGGAAGGAGGCCTTTTTGGACCATTTATGATATGTTACGAGCATTTTAAACCTTTTTCTGATGATTTTTTTGGCTAATTGGGATATTATTTAATAGAACTAGACAGTCACTATAGTAGAGTGGATAATACTAAGATTTTCCAGCTTGGCTAAATTATTACAAACATTAGAAGAAACTTTCCTAATAGTATAATGCTCTTCCTTGTCTACTTGTATTTGTTGTATCAAAATATCGGGAGGGCTTATCAAAATAACGTGTTGATTAATATTTCCATACTTTGTTCCTAGCTGGGCCAAAACATGTGCCACTTTGTTGGATTCTCTAAAGTTATGGCGGATCACTGAATTCATGAGTTTCTTCAATCAACATGCATTGCAAAATAAGATTGTTGACAAGGGGGGAGGTTTATCTAACAATTGGATCACCTCCATGGAATCTGTCTCAATCTCTAAAGTTACGTAATTATGATGATAAACCACCTTAAGTCCTTCGAAAAAAGCTTTTAACTCTATTTTAACGTGATTCAAAGCTTGAGTTTTGACATAGAAACCAACTTTTTAACTGCCTTGAGAGTCCCTTATGACTCCTCCAACTACCCCTAAGAGAACACCGGGAAAAGCATCATCAATATTATGTTTATAAAAGTCTTTTGCTGGAGGTAACCATTTAATAGTGATGGATTTATAAGTCTTAGGTTCAGGAAGAGTGATGGTAGTTTAAGTGAATGCCAATACACGAGACTCAACTAGTTTGGGAGGGACGTGATTTCTTTTCTTATTAAAGACATTATGATTCTTGTTACACCATATATGCTAAATCGCAAAGGGAAAACTAAGGACCAGTAGCTAGTGTTTGGTATCTAATTCATTAAAGATATTACGGTGTCGTCCATAAGAGTTCCATAAATTAGAAGCAATGGGACAGTGGATGGAGGTTTTCAATAGCATCATGACAATAATCACAAAGGTCATTGTAGATCAGGCTAAGCCTTTTAAGGTAGGATTTAGTAGGAAGACGGTCAAACATACTATAACGACCGAGTTCGTCATTATGAGTAGTTCCATCGTACCAAGTTTTAGAGTTAGAAAAATCCAGATTTGGGAGTTTGAAATTCTGGGCTAGGCTAGCCTCGAACGGTTTTTGAGCGAGGTAGATTCTAGGCAAATCCGGATAAAGATGGGTTAGGGTGTCTTGGATTGAGCTAGTTTTCCATGTAGCCAAGATATAAAGAAGTCTGGGGGACTTTTCGGAATCGCATTTGGGTAAGTAGAACTCCCAGAATCGTGTTTGACGTGAAGGGGTTATTTCAGGATGTCGGGGGAAACAGGTGTGTTGTGAAATGGCCAAAACTGGCAGATTTCTGGACTTTCTGTCCATGACGAGCACGGTCACATGAGATAGCGTCCACCACTATAGTGGTAGAAATTACTGCTATAGCGGCAGTCAAAGGGCGGTCAACCTACTTAAGACCGCTATAGCTGCAGGCTACCGCTATAGCGGGACCGCTATAGCAGAGCGGGGATCGCTATAGCGGGCCGACGGGTTTTTAAGGCAGAAATAACTCCCAAAACATTCAGTTTTTCTCAAGTTCATTTTGGGAGAAGGGCTAGGCGATTCCAGGCATTTTTCTTTCTTTCTCCGTCAAAATTCTTCCCTAAGGTAAGGTTTTCGTTCCCCAATCTTTGTATTACGTTTTCTATGCGGTAGAATTACTAGGAGGGAATTTGTGAAAGGTTAGAATAACCTAGGAATGGTGGAATTCAGGGAAGGAAGGGGATTCTAAGTATGTGAGTTCTTGGGTATGGATTAAAGTACATTATTATGATCATAGGTTGTTTAATTCCCTATTTTATCCGTAAAAGATGATAGAACTAGGAGAATTAATGGTGGAAAAGCCCGGGAAAGGGGTGGGATGATCATGGGTGGCCTGGATTTTTGGGATTTAGTATAATTCGGGTAATGTACAGGCCTTGGGTGTTAACTATATGTCCTGTGTGTTGTTTTTAGACCAAGAACGAGAGAGAAATCTATAACTCGGTAAAGCTTGGGTCGAATAGAGCTTGAAACATTTTGAGGTAGGTGATGGCTTATGATTTTCTGTGAATGTGTATATTCATGTACTCATGTCTAAGTGATTGTATGCATTACATTGCTTAGGGGAATTTTGTGGAATGTCTAGGTTCCTGTTTACAGTATGTGATTAAACGGTTTTACTTGTTGGTTTTACAAGTTGTGTGTGTTCATATATTGACTGTGGTTTATTGACATTCGGTTGGCTTGGGTACCACGCCTGGTACGGGTATAACACATGGTTTGCACGGGTACCACGCCTGTTACGGGTATAACATTTGGTTGACACGGGTACCACGCCTGGTACGGGTTTACTTTATTGCATCTTGCATTATTTCATTGACTATTGTATTGCATTGGTTGATATTGGTTCCGTGAGTGGACCGGGTTATTTTACTGAAGGTGATACTTGGTATTGGTTTTGTGAGTGGACCGGGTTGTGTTGTTAAAGGTGCTATTGTTGGTGGTCCTTGAGTGGCCGGAAACTTGTTTAACTGTTCTGTTGGTCTTGGTTTAGGCCGAGTTGAATCATTACTTTGGTATGTGTCTAGAGGGGATTCCAGGGTGAGTCCGGGCTAGACTGAAGGGTATAGTTAATGGCTCATGTTCGTGGTATAGAACTGTAAGAGATGTATTTCATGCTGGGACAAGGTAGGTAGAGACTTGTAGTCTAGGGCCTGTATACTTGTTGCATGTTTTCCATAAATTTACTTGTATATGTTGTACTGTTATATATACTGTTTACTTGGAAACTGGCTGATGATCCTACTAGTACACAGTGGTGGTGCACTGATACTACACTTGTCTTTCTTTTGGTAAGTACAGGAAATCTACCAGCGACTGAGATTTGACCTCGCATCTAGCACCGGTGATTTCTGACTTTCAAGAGTGAGCTGCTTGTTTCGAGCTACCTTGGGTTATCTTAGAGTTTTGGTCCATTTGTTTCGGACTTAAAACTATTTCATTTTCTCTTTTGGGGTTGCATCTCCGTATTCTAAATATTTGGTATTGATATTTGGTACAATGACTTTCAGTTCCTAGGAGGGATTTTCCGCAGGATAATAATTATGTTTAGTTATTAAATTGTTTGATTGTTAGTTTACTTTTCGCTTGCTGGTTTTAGGTTGTTAGTCTAGGCAAGGGTTGAACTCTATTGGTTCGCTCATCCGGGAGTTGGGTGGGTGCCACTCACGA
The DNA here is from genome assembly GCA_003996215.1 of Jaltomata sinuosa. Classification (NCBI taxonomy): domain Eukaryota; kingdom Viridiplantae; phylum Streptophyta; class Magnoliopsida; order Solanales; family Solanaceae; genus Jaltomata; species Jaltomata sinuosa. The sequence continues at coordinate 109,892 of QJPP01002951.1, forward strand.
TGGGTTGGGTTATGACAAAGATGGTAGCAGAGCCTAGGTTCGTTGATCTCGTTGTACCAAACAGGTCTAGTTGAGTCTTGCGGAATAGTGCAGAGACGTCCGTACTTTTCTTCGAGAGGCTATGGGGCTTTCGAAAAAACTATGTCTTCCTTCTTTCCTTCGTGCTATAACTCAATTCCAATTGGTATCTGGTGATACAAATTAGTATCTAACCTCGTTCACTCTTCTGTCCGCAGATGTTTACTATAAGAAATAACGGAGAAAGGCCAGCGGTCCCAACAGCGGGCCTGGCAGTTCACGGCAGAGGTAGGAGAAGGGGCAGGGGACGATCTGGAGCCGCACCCACCAAGGGTGGAGATCGAGCTGCTATTGCATGTGAGGTAACCCCTCCCCAACCTCAGGATCATGTGGCTGAGGATGTAGAAGAAATGGTTGTAGAGGATGGAGGGGCTCAGGAGGAGGCACCGATTGGGGATGCAGGCCTTCTTACTATGACACCAAAAGCTTTTGGGCAGGCGTGGGATATTCTGAGTGGGTTGGTTGGTGTTGGAGCCATACCCGCAGCTTATGCAAATCAGGCCTTGGATACTCAGCCAGCGGTTACTACTACACCAAGGATGGATGCAGCTTCGGGCACAAATGATTTCCTCAGGCCAATGCTAGGCCCAGTGATGACAGGTAATGAGCATGAGATGCTAACCAAGTTCCTTAAGATAAAACCTTCGATGTTTCAGGGTACAGACAAGGAGGATGCCTATGAGTTCATCCTGGATTGCCATGAGATGTTGCACAAATTGGGTATTATACGTCATCATGGGGTGGAGTTTGTTACTTTTCAGCTGCAGGGTGATGCCAAGCAGTGGTAGAGGTCTCATGTTGAGTGTCAGTCTTCTATCCTACCTCCACTTACTTGGGAGCAGTTCCATGCGTTGTTTTTAGAGAAGTACATTCCCTGTACTTTGAGAGACCGGAAGAAGGATGAGTTTTTGAACTTGGAGCAGGGTAGCATGTCGGTCTCAGCTTATGAGGCTAAGTTCCATGTGTTGTCTCATTTTGCTACACAGATGTTGGGTTCTGAGGAGGAATGGGTCTAGTTGTTTGTCAAGGGTCTGAATAGTGATCTGCAGGTACTGTCAGTGCATATGACTTCTTCAGGAAAGGGTTTTAATGATGTGGTGGATTATGTGAAGAATATTGAGGGAGTTAGGCAAGTGGGGCAGGCTAAGGCTTTAGCCAAGAAGCCCCAGAATGAGGGAAACTATAGTGGTTCATACTCCCTGGGCCAGCATCAGCAGGCTTATCCGGCCCGTCCTATTCAGTCAGCTCTGCCAGCTACAATAGGTGGTCGACAGGGAGCTCAGTCTTCAGCTCTTAGAGGCCAGGGAGCATCCTATACATCAGCTAGCAGACCTATTCTTGATCGTGGTTGCTTCCATTATGGTGAGTTGGGCCATTTTAAGAGGGAGTGTCCACATAGGCATACAGGTAATCAGGGTCAGCAGCAGACTAGAGCAATGGTTCCGGCAGGCAGAGGCAGTAATGCTAAGGGTCGCCCACAGGGTGGGCGAGGTAAATTTCAGGGAGGCCGAGGAGACAAAGGGAACGGCGGCGCAGGCAGGGGTGCGGCGCAGACGGCCTAGGAAGTTGTCTAGATTGATGATCGGGCATATTGCTATGCTTTTCCAGGAAGGACTGAGGTGAAAGCCTTGGATGCGGTGATCATAGGTACTATTCTTGTCTGTGATAAAATGGCTTCGGTATTATTTGACCCAGGTTCAACATACTCTTATGTGTCTGTGAGTTTTGCTTTGGGGCTGGGTTTGACCTGTGATATCCTTGATTCCCCTATCTATGTTTCTACCCCAGTGGGAGAGTCGGTGGTTATGACTCATGTATATCGTGACTGTTCTATTATTTTTGTGGGGTTACATACGTGGGTAGACTTGGTAATCCTGGATATGGCTGATTTTGATATTATCTTGGGTATGACCTGGCTATATCCTTATCATGTTGTGTTGAACTGTAACACCAAGACTGTGGCTCTAGAAATTCCAGGCAAGGATAGGCTAGAGTGGGAAGGTGTGTACAGGCCTAAGCCAGTTAAGATAATATTGTTTATCCGGACTAGGAAGCTAGAGGGGAGGGGGTGTCTAGCCTTCTTAGCTCATCTCCGGGATGATAGTATAGAGTCTCCTCCTATTGAGTCAGTTCCAGTGGTTTCTGATTTTTTAGAGGTGTTTCCAACGGACTTGTCTGGCATGCCTCCGGACAGAGACATAGATTTTTGTATTGATTTGGTGCCAGGTACTCATCCAATTTCCATTACTCTATATAGAATGGCTCCGACAGAGTTAAGGGAACTTAAGACTCAGCTGCTAGAACTCCTAGATAAGGGATTTATATGTCCCAGTGCTTCACTTTGGGGTGCCCCGATCTTGTTTGTAAAGAAGAAGGATGGTAGCATACGGATGTGCATAGATTATAGGCAGTTGAACAAGGTGACCATCCGGAATAACTACCCTCTACCCCGTATAGATGATTTGTTTGACCAGCTTCAGGGTGCATCAGTGTTCTCAAAAATCGACTTGAGGTTGGGGTACCATCAGCTAAAGATTAGACCTGAGGACATTCCGAAAACTGCTTTTCGAACCCGATATGGGCATTATGAGTTTCTAGTAATGTCGTTTAGTTTGACCAATGCGCCGATAGCATTCATGAGTTTGATGAATGGGGTGTTTAAGTCCTACTTGTATTCTTTCGTTATCGTGTTCATTGATGATATTTTGATCTACTCTAAGAGTAGGGAGGAGCATGCTAATCATCATCGTATTATGCTGGACATCTTGAGGCACCAAAAACTTTATGCAAAATTCACTAAGTGTGAGTTTTGGTTGACTTCCGTGGCATTTTTGGGGTATGTAGTATCAGAAAAAGGGGTGATGGTGAATCCCCAGAAAATTGAGGCAGTCAAGAGTTGGGTTCGGCCTAGCTCTGTGACCAAGGTGAGGAGTTTTGTTGGGCTCGCGGGGTACTACCGGAGGTTTGTTAAGAATTTTGATTCTATTGCTACTCACCTAACCAGGCAGACACAAAAGGAGGTACCGTTTAGGTGGTCCGACAAGTGCGAGGAGATCTTCCAAAAGCTCAAGACACTTCTGACCATAGCCCATATTTTGTCCTTGCCGGTTGAAGGTAAAGACTTTGTTGTTTACTGTGATGCTTCACATTCTGGTTTAGGTTCTATGTTGATGTAGGACAGGAATGTGATAGCCTATGCATCCAGGGAGTTGAAGGTGCATGAGAGGAATTACCCAACTCACGATTTAGAGTTGGCAGCGGTGGTTTTTGCATTGAAAATCTGGAGACACTATCTTTATGGTGTCAAGTGTGAGGTATTCATAGATCATCGCAGTCTGCAACACGTTTTCACTCAGAAGGATTTGAATATGAGGCAGAGGAGATGGATGGAGTTATTGAAGGATTATGATGTGACAATTCAGTACCATCCGGGTAAGGCTAATATGGTGGCAGACGCATTGAGCCAGAAAACTGTTAGCATGGGTAGCTTGGCTTGTTTGGGGGCGTACAAACGACCATTGGCTAAGGAGATTCAAGCTTTGGAGGCCAAGTTCATGCACTTGGGTGTTTCATATCAAGGTGGGTTGTTGGCCAGTATTGAGGTCAAGGCCACCTTCATAGAGGAAATAAAGGCAAAACAGTTTCAGGATCCGAAACTGGGTAAGTTGCGAGGTAAGGTAATATTCGGGGAGTCCAGAGATGTCATGTTAGACTCTGGTGGAGTGTTGCATTTAAGGGAGAGGATTTATGTTCCTCGGGTTGACGATATAATTCAGAAAATCTTGACAGAAGCTCATAGTTCGCGATACTCAATTCATCCGAGTGTGACCAAAATGTACAGGAACTTGAGGCAGCATTACTGGTGGCCCGGAATGAAAAGGGACATAGTAGATTTTGTGTCCAAATGTCGGAACTGCCAGCAGGTAAAGTATGAGCATCAGAGACCTGCATGATTATTTTAGAGAATGCCAATCCAGAGTGGAAGTGGAAAAAGATAGCCATGGATTTCGTGGTGGATCTTCCCAAGACATTGGGGAAGTATGACTCAATTTGGGTCATTGTTGACAGGCTGACCAAGTCCGCTCATTTCATTCCGATCAGGGTAGATTATAATTCGCAACGATTGGCTAAGATCTACGTGAAAGAGATTGTGAGACTGCATGGGGTACCACTGTCCATCATTTCAGACAGGGGTACGCAGTTTATTTCTAAGTTCTGGGGCAAGTTACATGAAGAGTTGGGTACACAACTCAATTTTAGCACAACCTTTCATCCTTAGACTGATGGTCAGTCGGAGAGAACGATTCAGGTACTGGAGGACATGCTGAGAGCATGTGTAATGGACTTCGGTGGTCATTGGGACCAATTTCTACTGTTGTGTGAATTCTCGTACAACAATAGCTACCACTCCAGTATCGATATGGCACCGTTCGAGGCCCTGTATGGGAGGGACTACAGATCACCGGTTGGGTGGTTTGAGAAAGGTGATGTGAAGCCTCTGGGCGTAGATTTAGTGAAGGAAGCGCAGGAAAATGTAAGGGGCATACAGACCAAGTTGATGGCTGCTCAAAGCAGGCAGAAGGAGTATGCAGATCGCAAGGTCCAGGACATGGACTTTCAGTTTGGTGAACAAGTATTGCTAAAGGTATCGCCAATAAAAGGGGTTATGCAGTTTGGTAAGAAGGGCAAGCTTAGCCCTCAGTTCATCGGTCCGTTTGAAGTGCTTGGAATTGTGGGGCCAGTGTCTTACAAGTTAGCACTGTCACCTAGTTTGTCGGGCGTCCATCCGATATTCCATGTATCCATGCTCAAGCGATACCATGAGGATGGGGACTACATCATCAAGTGGGATGGAGTACTTTATGATAAGGATCTTCGTTATGAGGAGGAACCGGTTTTGATTCTTGCTCGGGATGTCCGGAGGTTGAGAACATAGGTGATTGATATGGTAAAGGTTTAGTGGAAATATCATCCGGTTGAGGAAGCCACTTGGGAAACCGAGAAAGACATGCAGGATAAGTATCCTCAATTGTTTGAGGATTCAGGTACTACACTTCCTTCTTTTTATTTCTATAATTTTGGGTTGATCATTCGGGGATGAACGATGGTTAAATTGGTATCTATTATAATGATCGGGTCCATCGTTATGAGTAGTTCCATCGTGCCAAGTTTTAGAGTTAGAAAACTCTAGGTTTGGGAGTTTGAAATTCTAGGCTAGGCTAGCTTCGGTCGGTTTTGGAGCGAGGTAGAGTCTAGGGAAATCCGGATAAAGATGGGTTAGGGTGTCTTAGATTGAGCTAGTTTTCCACGTAGCCAAGACAGAAAGGAGTCCAAGGGACTTTTTAGAATTGCATTTGGGTAAGTAGAACTCCCGCAATCGCGTTTGACATGAAGGAGTTATTTCAGGACGTCGAGGGAAACAGGTGTGTTGTGAAATGGACAAAACTGGCAGATTTCTGGACTTTCTGTCTGTGACTAGCGCGGTCACGCGTGATAGCGACCACCGCTATAGCGGTAGAAATTATCGCTATAGCGGCGGTCAAAGGGCGGCCAACCTACTTAAGACCGCTATAGCGGGCCGACGGGTTTTTAATGCAGAAACAGCTCCCAAAATATTCAGTTTTTCTCAAGTTCATTTTGAGAGAAGGGCTAGGCGATTCCAGGCATTTTTCTTCCTTTCTCCGTCAAAATTCTTCCCTAAGGTAAGGTTTTCATTCCCCAATCTTTGTATTACGTTTTCTATGCGGTAGAATTGCTAGGAGGGAATTTGGGGAAGGTTAGAATAATCTAGGGATGGTGGAATTCGGGGAAGGAAGGGGATTCCAAGCATGTGAGTTCTTGGGTATGGAGTAAAGTATAATATTATGATCATAGGTTGGTTAATTCCCTGTTTTATCCGTAAAAGATGATAGAATTAGGAGAATTAACGGTGAAAAAGCCCGCGAAAGGGATGGGATGATCATGGGTGGCCTGGAGTTTGGGGATTTAGTATAATCCGGGTAATTTACAGGCCTTGGGTGTTAACTATATGTCCTGTGTGTTGTTTTTAGACCAAGAACGAGAGAGGAATCTGAAACACGGGAAAGCTCGGGTCAAATAGAGCTTGGAACATTTTGAGGTAGGTGATGGCTTATGATTTTGTGTGAATGTGTATATTCATGTACTCATGTCTAAGTGATTGTATGCATTACATTGCTTAGGGAAATTGTGTGAAATCTCTAGGTTCCTGTTTACAGTCTGTGATTGAATGGTTTTACTTGTTGGTTTTACAAGTTGTGTGTGTTCATATATTGACTGTGGTTTATTGATATTCTGTTGGTTCGGGTATCACGCCTGGTACGGGTATAACACATGGTTGGCACGGGTACTACGCCTGGTACGGGTATAACATTCGGTTGGCACGGGTACCACGCCTGGTACGGGTTTATTTTATTGCATCTTGCATTATTTCATTGACTATTATATTGCATTGGTTGATATTGGTTCTGTGAATGGACCGGGTTATTTTACTAAAGGTGATACTTGGTATTGATTCCGTGAGTGGACGGGTTGTCTAGTTAAAGGTGCTATTGTTGGTGGTCCTTGAGTGGCCGGAACTTGTTTAACTGCTGTGTTGGTCTTGGTTTAGGCCGGGTTGAATCATTACTTTGGTATGTGTCTAGAGGGGATTCCAGGGTGAGTCTGGGCTAGACTGAAGGGTATAGTTAATGGCTCATGTTCGTGGTATAGAACTGTAAGAGATGGATTTCATGATGGGACAAGGTAGGTAAAGACTTGTAGTCTAAGGCTTGTATACTTGTTGCATGTTTTCCATATATTTACTTGTATATGTTGTACTGTTATATATATTGTTTACTTAGAAATTGGTTGATGATCCTACCAGTACACAGTGATGTTGTACTGATACTGCACTTGTCTTTCTTTTGGTGAGTACAGGAAATCTACCAGTAACTGAGACACGACCTCGCATCTAGCACCGGCGATTTCTGACTTTCAAGGGTAAGCTGCTTGTTTCGAGCTACCTTGGGTTATCTTAGAGTCTCGGTCTATTTGTTTCGAACTTAAAACTATTTCATTTTGTCTTTTGGAGTTGCATCCCCGTATTCTAGATATTTGGTATTGATGTTTGGTACAATGAATTTCAGTTCCTAGGAGGGATTTTCCACAGGATAATAATTATGTTTAGTTATTGAATTGTTTGATTGTTAGTTTACTTTTCGCTTGCTGGTTTTAGGTTGTTAGTCTAGGCAAGGGTTGAACTCTATTGGTTCGCTCATCCGGGGGTTGGGTGGATTCCACTCACGACGGGTTGGGTCGTGACACATACACTTCCATTTAGTCTTATTAAGGGTATGGAGATTCCATATCCAATAAAAACTGTTGATATTTTCTTTAGGAGGTTCGATGATAGAATAAACAGAGGAAACAAAAAAGACCATTACTGGTCATCGACCAAATAGGAGTGTCCTTAGACAGAGTATCATGAGGGAAATAGGCATCATTCATTTTGTCGTCCTTGATATTATTTGGAAAAATAGAGAATTTATCCCATTTCCATTCATTGTTTTCTCTACAATTATCAATGGTATTTCTAATATCCGTCAAATTAAGCGGGCCTTGGATAAGAGATCTCAGATTAGAAGATTTGTCTATCCAATTATAATCCCAAATATCAATATGTTTGCCATCATTAATCAACCATTTCACTCCTTTCGAACAATAACTCCAACTTTTGGTAATGTTTTTCCAAATAAAAGAAGCATTGCACACAGTGAGACGATGATTATATTTACTAATCAGACATTTAGCCCAAACACTAATTGGATTATTAAACAGTCTCCAAGAAAGGCCTGTGATCATGGCTAAATTTTTATGAGAAGCTTTCCTCACCCCTAAGCCTCTTCCTTGGGTTGAGTAACACTAGTCCAATTGAGGTAGTGAATCCTTTTCTTTTTGGTGGTAGTACCCCAAATGAAATTCCTCTGAATTTTATCGATAAGTTTTTGAGTTTTTGAAGACATAAGGAAATGTTGCATGGTATATGTAGAAATAGCATTAAGGGTGGCATTAACCAACGTTAATCTACTAGTAGGCGTTACAAACTTGGCGAATTCCTCTTGACGGGCTAAAGAAATCAGCTTTGATACCATTGACGAGAAAAGAAATCGTATTAGAGGTGATACAACTCATGATTAGTCTAGTAATTCTAGGGGAAATTTGAAAAAAAAAGAAGGCCACAATGGATAAACCACCACTCAAGCTTATCATAAGCCTTCTGAAGATCAATTTTGAGAAGTTATCCCCTTCGGCTTTGAAGGTCTTAAAATAAATAATAACTTTCCGGACAATTATAGCATCATCACAGGGTCTACGATCTTTAAGGAAACTAGATTGAAAAGGACCAATGATATTGTCTAGAAAAGGTTTAAGTCGATTGATAACTTTTTTTATTTAAATATTAATATATCATTTTACCAATAAAGAACATAGTTAAAAGAGTTCAAAATATTAGATAATGTTATAAATACGTACATTAAATTAGTGGATTGTCCATTTACTTAGTACATGAACTACTTACATCCATGTATACATATTCTCTAGGTGATATGAATCATCTTAGATAAGAATGTATCCATTAAGTTGGTACTTAATATAGATGACTCTTGGAGTAATTTCTCAACCTATAAATAGGGAAGTTATTCACCATTGTAAAAGATACTTGTACATACTTGAATATACTTGAATAGAAGAATAATTCTCTCCCTTCTCTACATATCTTGTCTACTTACCTTCATGATTATATTGTTCTGAGCTTAGTTTTTATAACTGATAATGAATTTATTTGTATTTTGAATTTATCTATAAAGAGTTCATTTTTATAAGAATCTCGTATTATAAGGAAAATCATAACTTCATTGTAAGATAATACAAATGGAAAATACCTGTATGTTTAAATTTTGTTTTCTTTTATCATTGTCTTTTGAATTAGTTAAGATTAGATAATACAATTTTGTCTTTTAATTTTTAAATTCAATTTGCAAACTTATTTTTATTACAATACATATTAATATCGTTCTAAAATTGTCAAGTAGCTTTTAATAATTTGTCACTCCTCAATGCAAATTATTTTGGGAAAACTACACAAAATAGACTCAATTATGAAACTATTTACCTAAAATAGACCCAACCCAAAGTAATTACAATTAATGCTTCATTGGCTGAAAAATATTCCCGTATGCCCCATTCCATTTTCTTTTGGAGGCTGATTCTATCTCTTCATTCTTTTTCCTTTTAAATTTTGTCCTTTTGTTTTGTGCTTTTACTTTTTATTTTTATTTTATCTTTTTCTTTGTTTTAAAGAGAAATAATTAAATATTACATAATTAGTTTTAAATCAATAAACATATAAAAAAAGTTAGATAATTAGATTAAAAGAATAGATAATTTAAAAATATTAAAGTTATTAGTTTATTCATTTAAATCTAAATTAATAAAAAAATTGTTATAATTCTTTTCTTTTTTTATATTTTTACTTTTCAAAGTAATAGAAAAATGTGAACTAACTATTTTTAGATTAAAAAAAAAAACTAAACAATAAAAAATAATTAAGAAAAATACTAAAGACCACTAACTTATTCATTAAAACTAAATTAATAAAAATATATTTTTATATTTTTTTTACTTTTGCAAATAAAAATAAAACTTGTATTTAAAATATGACTCTATTTTTTGTAATTAGGTTTACAAAAAATACTCATAACTTGCTAAAATTGATATATAAATTCAAAAATATCAAAATTAAGCATAAATCTAGTGGTACCCTGTCAGTATATGATATATACCACGTGGGTATCGTAGAGGACTGAAAAATGCTGAAACTGACCTAAATGATATCATGTCAATATATAGATATACTAAAAGGGTATCACGAAGGACTGAAAAATGTCTCATAAAAGAACTGAAACATACCTTAATGATAACATGCCAATATATAAATATATCGTAATGGTATCATGGATGATTGAGTAATCTCATCGAATGACTAAAGCAAACCTCAATGAAAGCACTGCCCAGTTACTCTTTGATACCATCAGAGTATATTAGACTTTGATGGTATCAGGGAGAAAAAAGCAGTTCTTCAATGAAGACACTTCTTAGTTACTCTTTAATACCACCAGAGTATATTCATATATTATAATATACTGTGATGGCATCAAAGAGGAGGAAGCGGACCTTCAGTGAAAACACTACTCAGTTACTCTTTGATACCATCAGAGTATATTATACTTTGATGGTATCAAGGAGGAAGAAGCAATCCTTCAATAAAGAAATTGCTCAGTTACTCCATGATACCACCAGAGTTTATTCATATATTGTAATATACTGTGATGTTATCAAAAAGGAAGAAATAGTACTTCAGTGAAAATACTGTTCAGTTACTCTTTGATACCATCAGAGTATATCATCAAAGTATAGTATACTCTGATGGTATCAGGGAGAAAAAAATAGTCTTTTAATGAAGACACTGCTCAGTTACTCTTTGATATCACCAGAGTATATTCATATACTGTAATATACTGTGATGGTATCAAAGAGGAGAAAGCAGTCCTTCAGCGAAAATACTATTCAGTTACTCTTTGATACCATCAGAGTATAATATACTCTGATGGTATCAAGGAGGAAGAAGCAGTCCTTCAATGAAGACATTGCTCAGTTACTCCTTGATACCACCAGAGTATATTCATATATTGTAATATACTGTGATGGTATTAAAAAGGAAGAAACATTCCTTCAGTGAAAATATTGTTCAGTTACTCTTTGATACCACTAGAGTATATTATACTTTGATGATATCAAGGAGCTAGGAAGAAATATTCCTCCAATAAAAATAATATATTGAGATGGTATCATGGAGGACTGAGGAGTGTCTTATTGAATGATTGAAGCAGTCCTCTGTGATACCATCATAGTATATTTATATAACGACATGGTATCATACATGACTGTTTTAGTCTTTCAGTGAGACACTTCCAGTCCTTCATGATACCATGTCAATATATAATTATATTGTGATGGTATCATGGAGGTCTACAGTAAACCTCAATGAAAATCAGTAGAAAAAAAAAAGAAGAATGAAGAAAAAGAGTGAACGAAATTAGATTATGAAGAAAAAAATTAATTAAAATTAAAGAAAAAACTAGAAAAAAAGAAAAAAATAGAAAAAAGTCAAAATTGAGTATGAAATAAGATTATGGTGAAAGAAATTAAAAAATAATATGATTTGATAAAATAAATAAATAAATAAAAAAGAAAAAAAAAGATAAAGAATAATATAAAAAGAAAAAAAAAGTAGAGAAATAAAAAAAATGAATAAATGTTTACCATATCGGTTATTTTTATTATTTTATATTTACAAAAAATAAAGAAAAATGCAAAAAAAAATCAATAAAATTAGATTATGGGAAAAAAGAGGAAACAAGAAATAAATAAATTAAAAAAGAAATAGAAAATAAAAAAAGAAAAAAAGAAAAATAAAAAGTCAAAATTAAATATGATGAAAAAGAAAAATAGCAAATAACATGATTTGGAAACAAAATAAATGAATTATAAATGAGAAAATAGAAAAGAAAAAAAAGAACAAGAAAAGTAGAAAAGAAAAAGAAAGGAACAAAAAAAAAGAAATGTTAAATCTTTCCTAAAATAAAACAAAAAGACAAACACACAAAAGACAAAAAAAAAGGGTGGTTGCTGACGTCAGCCCAAAAAAAAAATACTCCATACGTTCCATTTTATGTGGCATACTTTGACTTGGCACAGTGTTTAAGAAAAAAAAAGACTTTTAAAACTTGTGGTCCAAAATAATCCTAGAACATTTGTGTGGTTGTAAATCATTTCATTAAGGGTAAAAGGGGAATTTCAAAGTTAAAATTATTCTAATTATAGAAAGGTGACATTCTTTTTGGGACGGACTAAAATGAAAAGTGTGCCACATAAAATGGGACGGAGAGAGTACATAATATTTTAAGATTAAAAAGGCGCATGAGAGTAATGGGGCAATTAAGGATAAATATTTTACAATTTTGGGGTACAAGTGTTTTTTTTCAATTATTTTTGACTTCACACCATGAGTTAAATAAGACTTAGGGGTGACAAATGAGTTGTGTGGACTGAGTTGGACGGGTCAAGATGGGCTGAAGCAATAAATGAGTCATTGTCTAACTCTGCTCAAAATGTATTTGGGCTAAGATGAGTTAGATCGAAATGGACTAAACAATGAATTATAACCCAACCCACCCAACTTGACCCAACTTTTATACATTATTTCAAAAACATGAATAAAAACTTTTTGAATAACTTATTGTTCAAATTACTTAAATTGACAATAATAATATACTTATTAGGGTTCATAATTACATTAATTTGATTAAAAAAAATGGTATGACAAAAAACTATAATTTTTTTCTTTCAAAAAACTGTAAACATAAGCAATGGTACTTATTTGCTTTTAGTATTACAAAAAATTTAGCAACTTGTACTTCAGAGTTGAGATTAACTATTTGAGATTAACTTGTACTGGCAAACATGTCAGAAATTAATAATTCACCCATTCATGCTTGTAAATGTAGCTATTAAAAAACACTTATTCAAGCAAGAAAATAATACTCTCTTCGTTTTATTTTATGTGACATTTTTTGACTTGGCACGGTGTTTAAGAAAAAAAGAAAGATTTTTGAAACTTGTGATCTAAAATAATTCTTGCACATTTGTGTGGTTGTAAATCATTTCATTAAGTGTAAAAGGAGAATTTCAAAGTTAAATTTTTGGTTAAACTACCAAAAGAGACATACCTCCTTACCATATTTACTAACTCTCCCACTACTTTATTTTAATTACTTAATATACCACATGTAAGCACTTTGATACATCGCTCCAGGTCGTGATACATCGCCTCACCTCGTGATACATCGTCCCGATGTATCAAAGGTAATTATCCAGAGGTGAGGCGATGTATCACGCCTTAGGGCGATGTATCACGCGTTGGGGGGATGTATCCGAGCAAAGTGAGGTGGAAAAAAAAGTAATTAGCTTCCAAAGATGTGTGTTTTATGTAAGTTACCCTTAAGTTTTTCTAATTATAGTATAAGAGAGTTTCTAAGCAATTAAAGCAAATGCAAAGCAGATATAGTTGGACTTACTTGAAAAGATTTGGCGAGAAAGAATTTTGGACATTGAAACTGGTTTAATTTGGGCTCTCTCACGGGTCAAGATAGGTTGCTGCTTTAGATGGGTTAGTTTGGGTTTGTGTCAAATTAGCCCATTTGTTAAATACCTCTAGCCCAACTCATTAAATCTTGGATGGGTTGGACGGATCAAATGAGTTTAGACTGATTTTGCCATCCATAAATAAGATCTATCATAAAGACCTTTGCTTTTTAAGGGAATAATTTCAAATATGTACAGTAATTTTAGAGGAAGAGGAGGAGGAGGAGGAGAAGATGAAGAGGAAGAAGCAGAAGGAGAAGGAGGAGGAGGAGGAGGAGAAGGAGAAGAGGAAGAAGAAGGAGGGAGAGGAAGAAGAGGAGGGAGGAGAAGAGGAAGAGGAAGGAGGAGGAGAAGAAGAAGGAGGAGAAGATGAAGAGGAAGAAGCAGAAGAAGAAGGAGGAGAAGAAGAGGAAGAGGAGGAGGAGAAGAAGGAGAAGAAGAAGAAGAGGGAGGAAAAGAGGAAGAGGAAGAAGAAGAAGGAGGAGGAGAAAAAGAAGAAGAAGAAGAAGGAGGAGGAGAAGAATAAGAAAAAGAAGAAGAGGAAGAAGAAGAAAGAGGAGAAGAGGAAGAAGAAGGAGGAGAAGAAGAAGGAAGAGGAGGAGAAGAAGAAGGAGGAGGAGGAGGAGGAGGAGGGGGAGGAGAAGAAGGAGGAGAAGGAGGAGATTTCAAAACTTGTTGTCCGTGACGAGGGCAATGGCTCTGCCATAGCGACCTCCATTGTAGCGGAGAAATTACCGCTACAGCAGAATTCAATGTCAGCCAGCCTCCGCCATAGAGAATGACTCCATTATGGCGGTACCTCTATAGCGAGCGTGACGGGATTTAATGCAGAAATATTTCCCAAAATGTTCAGTTTTCACAATTCCATTTTGGGAGAAGGGCAAGCCGATTCCAGGCAATTTTTATCCATTTTTCATTGTTTTTCTTTCCTAAGGTAAGGTTTATACTCCCCAATCTTCGTACTACTTTTCCTATGCGGTAGAATTGCTAGAAGGGAACTTGGGAAAGGTTAGAATAACCTAGGGATGGTAGAATCCGGAAAAGAAGGGGGATTCTAGGCATGAAAGTTCTTGGGTAATGTTAAAAGCAAGGTTTATTGATCGCGTGTTATTAAATTCTCTATTTTTATCCATGAAAATGATAGAACTAGGGGAATTAATGGCGGGAAACCCGGGAAAAAAAGTAGAATGATCATGGTTGGTCTGGGATTTGGGATTTGGTGTAATCCGGGTAATACACAGGCCTTGTTTGTTAATTCAAGTACTTGTATGTTGTTTTAGACCAAGAACGAGAAAGGAATCTGAAACACAGGAAAGCTCGAGTTGAGTAGAGCTTGGATTATTTCGAGGTAGGTGATGGCTTACGATTCCTGTGAATGTTGTATATTTTGTACTCTTATCTAAGTGTTTGTATGAATTGTATGACTTAGAAGAATTGTGTAGAATGACTAAGGGTTCTGTTTTACAGTTTGTGAATTGAACGGTGTGTTGCTTGTTGGTTTACAAGTTGTTTGTTCATTATTTTGACTGTGGATTGTTGACATTCGGTTGGCTCGGGTATCACGCCTGGTATGAAATACTAATGGTTGGCTCAGGTAACACGCCTGGTACGGGTATAACAAATGGTTGGCTCGGGTACCATGCCTGGTACGAAATACTAACGATTGGATACGGTATCACACTTGATACGGGTTTATTTCCTGCATTATTGCATTAGTATTGTTGCATTGCATTGATATTGTTGCATTGCTTTGGCTATTATTAGTTCCGTGAGTAGACCGGGCTATTTTTATTAAATTGTGATATTCATTGGTGGTCCTTGAGTGACCGAAAATCCTGTTATATCTGTGTAGTTGGTCTTGGATTAGGCCGGGTTGTCTGTTTAACACTTAGGTATTATTTAGAAGGGATCCCAGGGTGGGTCCGGGCTAGGCAATAAGGATGATTTATTGAATTTTGTGATTGTGGCTTAGAGTTATAAGAAGTGGATTTCATGTGAAACGAGCTAGGTAGAGACTTGCAGTCTAGGAGAGCTTATTGACTTGTTGCATGTTTTACGTACTTGTACTTGATTTGCTGTACTGAATTATACACTATTTATTTGGAACTGGTTGATGATCCTACCACCACTGTGTACTGATACTGCACTTTCTTTTCTTTCTTGTGAGTACAGGAATCTTCCAGCGGCTGAGACACGACCTCATCTATAGTACCAGCATTTCCAGTCTTCAAAGGTGAGCCGTTTCGATCGAGTTGCCTTGAAACTATCATTAGAGTTGTAGCCCATTTCTTTCGGACTTAGACTATTTCTGTTATTTTGGGTTTGCATCCCCGTGCTCTAGATATTGGTAGGTGTTTGGTACAATGACTTTCAGATTCTAGGGGGTAATTTCTGCAGGTTTATATTAATGAAACTGTTTTATTATTATTGAATTGCTAGTTTACTTTATGCACTGGTTTTGAGATGCTAGAACAATTAAGTTCGGGAAAGTGATTGTTCGCTCACCCGGGGGTTGGGTGAGTGCCACTCACAGCGGCCTGGGTCGTGACAAAGATGGTATCAGAGCCCTAGGTTCGTTGATCTCGTCGTACCAAACAGGTCTAGTAGAGTCTTGTGGAACGGTGCGGAGACGTCCGTACTTTTCTTCGAGAGGCTATAGGGCTTTAGGAAAACTATATCTTCCTTCTTTCCTTCGTGTTATAACTTGATTCCAATTGGTATATGGTGATACGAATTGGTATCTAATATCTTTCAATCTTTTGTCCGCAGATGGTTAACATAAGAAATAATGGAGCTAGAGCAACGGTCCCGACAGCGGGCCCGGCTGTCCGTGGTAGAGGCCGAGAAAGGGGCAGAGGACGAGGTAGAGTCGCACCCGCCAAGGGTAGAGCTCAGGCTGCTGTTGATGCGTGTGAGGCGACCCCTTCCCCACCTCAGGAACATGTTTTTGAAGATGTATAAGTTGTGGCTGAAGATGGTGAGGGGCAGGAGGAGGAGGCACCGGTTGGGGGTGCAGGCCTCCCTACTATGACACCAAAAGCCTTTCATCAGGCTTGGAATATTTTGAGTGGGTTGGTGGGTACTGGAGCCATACCCGTGGCTTTTGCAAACTAGGCCTTGGACCCTCAGCCAACGGCTACTACAGCACCTAGGATGGATGCAGCTTCAGGCATAAATGATTTCTTCAGGCCAATGCTAGGCCCAGTGATGACAGAAAATGAGCATGGGATGCTGAGCAAGTTTCTCAAGCTGAAACCTCCTACTTTTTAGGGTACTGATAGGGAGGATGCTTACGAGTTTATCTTGGATTGCTATGAGAGGTTGCACAAGTTGGGTATTGTACGTCAGCATGGGGTTGAGTTTATTACATTTCAGTTGTAGGGTGATGCCAAGCAGTGGTGGAGGTCTCATGTGAAGTGTCGGTCTTCTGTTCTACCCTCACTGACTTAGGAGCAGTTCCATGCTTTGTTTTTAGAGAAGTACGTACCCTGTACTTTGAGGGACCAAAAGAAGGATGAGTTCTTGAACTTGGAGCAGGGTAGCATGTCAGTCTCTGCTTACGAGGCTAAATTTCATGCCTTGTCTCATTTTTCCACACAACTATTGGGTTCCGAGGAGGAACGGGTCCGGTTGTTTGTGAAAGTTTTGAATATTGAGCTATAGGTACTGTCAGTGCATATGATTTCTTCAGGAAAGGGCTTTAATGATGTGGTGGATTATGTGAAGCAACTTGAGGGAGTCAGGCAGACGGGGCAGGCTAAGACATTAGCCAAGAAGCCCCGAAATGAGGGAAATTATGGTGGCTCGCATTCCAGGGGTCATAATCAGCAGGTATACTCAACTTTTCCTATTCAGTCAGCTCTGCCAGCTGCTACAGGTGGTCGTCAGGGAGCTCATAACCAATATTTAGCTATTAGAGGCCAGGGAGCGTCTTATACGTCAGCTAGCAAGCCTATATTTGACCATGGTTGCTTCCATAGTGGTGATCTTGGCCACTTTAAGAGAGAATGCCCACTCAGGCAGACAGGTAATCAGAGTCAGCAATAGCCTAGAGCGGTGGTCCCAGCAGGTAGAGGCATTAATGGTAGAGGTCGTCCACAGGGTGGGAGAGGAAACTTTCAGGGAGGCCAGGGCGACAGAGGGAACGGCGGCGCGGGCAGAGGTGCAGCGCAGTCGGCCCGAGAAGTTGTCTGTATAGATGATTGGGCTCATTGCTATGCTTTTCCAGGGAGGACCGAGGCGAAAGCATCAGATGCGGTGATCACAGGTACCACTCTTGTCTGCGATAAAATAGCTTTGGTATTATTTGACCCAGGTTCTACATATTCTTATGTATCTGTGAGTTTTGCATTGGGTCTGGAATTGACTTGTGATATCCTTGATTCCCTTATTCATGTTTCTACCCCAATTGGAGAGTCTGTGATTGTGACTCATGTTTATCGTGACTGTTCTGTTGTGTTTGTGGGGTTGCATACTTGGGTAGACTTAGTAATCCTAGATATGGCTGATTTTGATATTATCTTGGGCATGACATGGTTATCCCCTTACATGTTATGTTGAATTGTAACACCAAGATTGTGGCTCTAGAGATTCTGGGCAAGGATAGACTAGAATGGGAGGGTGTGTACAGGCCTAAGCCAGTTAAAGTCATATCATTTATTCGGGCTAGAAAGCTAGTGGGAAGGGGGTGTCTAGCCTTCTTGGCTCATCTCCGAGATGATAGTGTGGAGTCCCCATCTATTGTGTCAGTTCCGGTGGTTTCTGAGTTCCTAGAGTTGTTTCCAGCGGATTTGCCTGGTATGCCTCCGGACAGGGATATAGACTTTTGTATTAATCTGGAGCTAGGCACTCGTCCCATTTCTATTCCTCTATATCGTATTGCTCTGGTAGAGTTAAGGGAACTTAAGACTCAGCTGTAGGAACTCCTAGATAAGAGATTTATCCGTCCCAGTGCTTCGCCTTGGGGTGCTCCTGTGTTGTTTGTAAAGAAAAAGGATGGTAGTATGCGGATGTGCATAGATTATAGGCAGTTGAACAAGGTGACCATCCGGAATAAGTACCCTTTACCCCGCATTGATGATTTGTTTAACCAACTTCAGGGTGCAATGGTGTTTTCAAAAATTGACTTGAGGTCGGGGTACCATCAGTTGAGGATTAGGCCTGAGGACATTCCTAAGACTACTTTTTAGACTCGGTATGGGCATTACGAGTTCCTAGTAATGTCATTTGGTTTGACTAATACGCCAGCAGCATTCATGAGTTTGATGAATGGGGTATTTAAGTCGTATCTGGATTCCTTCGTGATTGTGTTTATCAATGATATTTTGATCTACTCCAAGAGTAGGGAGGAGCATGCTAGTCATCTCCGTATTGTGTTGGACATCTTGAGACGCCAGAGGCTTTGTGTAAAGTTCTCCAAGTGTGAATTTTGGTTGACTTCAGTTGCGTTCATGGGGCATGTAGTGTTAGAAAAAGGGGTGATGGTAGATCCCCAGAAATTGAAGCGGTCAAGAGTTGGGTCCGGCCTAGCTTTGTGACTGAGGTGATGAGTTTTGTTGGACTTACAGGGTACTATCAGAGGTTTGTTAAGGATTTTGCGTCTATTGCTACTCACCTAACCAGGCTGACACAGAAAGATGTACCATTTGTGTGGTCTGACAAGTGCGAGGAAAGCTTCCAAAAGCTCAAGACACTTCTGACCATGGCTCCTGTATTGTCCTTTCCGGTTGAAAGTAAAGATTTTATTTTTTACTGTGATGCTTCACATTCTGGTTTGGGTGTTGTGTTGATGCAGGATAGGAATGTGATAGCCTATGCATCTAGGTAGTTGAAGGAGCATGAGAGGAACTATCCTACGCATGACTTAGAATTGGAAACAGTGGTCTTTGCGCTCAAGATTTGGAGGCACTATCTCTATGGTGTCAAGTGTGAAGTGTTCACTGATCATCGCAGTCTACAGCATGTCTTCACTCAGAAGGATTTGAATTTGAGGCAGAGAAGGTGGATGGAGTTATTGAAGGACTATGATGTGACCATTCAATATCATCCGGGTAAGGCTAATGTGGTGGCAAACGCATTGAGCTGTAAAACAGTTAGCATGGGTAGTTTGGCTTGTTTGGGGGTGTCCAAACGACCACTACCGAGGAAAATTCGGGCCTTAGAGGCAGAATTCATGCATTTGGGTGTTTCAGGGTGGGTTGTTGGCCAGCATTGAGGTCAAATCCACCTTCATAGAGAAAATAAAGGCTAAACAGTTTCAGGATCCGAAACTGAGTAAGCTTTGAGGTTAGGTAATATCCGGGGAATCCAGGGATGTCATGTTAGACTGTGGTGGAGTACTAAATTTTAGAGGAAGGATTTGTGTTCCTTGGGTTGATGATATGATTCAGAAAATCTTGGCGGAAGCTCATGGTTCGCAGTACTCAATTCATCCGGGTGTGACTAAAATGTACAGGAACTTGAGGCAGCATTACTGGTGGCCCGGAATGAAAAAGAACATAGTTGACCTTATGTCCAAGTGTCAGAATTGCTAGCAGGTAAAGTATAAGCACCAGAGACCTGCAGGACTACTTCAGAGGATGCCCATTCCTGAGTGAAAGTGGGAAAGGATAGCCATGGACATTATGGTGGGTCTTCCCAAGACATTGGGGAAGTATGACTCAATTTGGGTCATTGTTGATATGCTGACCAAGTCTGCTCGTTTTATTCCGGTCAGGGTAGATTTCAATTCGCAGCAATTGGATAAGATCTACGTGAAGGAGATTGTGAGATTACATGGGGTGCCACTGTCCATCATTTCAGACAGGGGTACGCAGTTCACCTTTAAGTTTTGGGGTAAGCAACATGAAGAGTTGGGTACGCAACTCACTTTTAGCACCGCTTTCCATCCTCAAACTGATGGTCAGTTAGAGAGGATGATCCAGGTGTTGGAGGATATGCTGAGAGCATGTGTGATGGACTTCGGGGGTCATGGGGACCAGTTTCTACCGTTGTGCGAGTCCTCATACAATAATAGATATCACTCCAGCATTGACATGGCACCTTTCGAAGCATTGTATGGGAGGAGCTGCAGATCACCGATTGGGTGGTTTGAGGAAGGCGATGTACAGCCTTTGGGAGTGGAATTCGTAAAGGAAGCACAGGAAAAAGTAAGGGGCATTCAGGTCAAGTTGTTGGCTGCCCAAAGTAGGCAGAAGGAGTATGCAGACCGCAAGGTCCGGGACATGGAATTTCAAGTTGGTGAACAAGTATTGTTGAAAGTGTCACCAATGAAGGAAGTTATGCAGTTTGGTAAGAAGTGTAAGCTTAGCCCTCGGTTCATCGGTCCGTTTGAGATTCTAGAGATTGTGGGGCCAGTGGCTTACAAGTTAGCACTGCCGCCCAGTTTGTCGGGTGTCTATCCGGTGTTCCATGTATCCATGCTTAAGCGATACCATGGGGATGGAGACTACATCATCAAGTGGAATGAGGTGTTTTTTGATAATGATCTTCGTTATGAAGAGGAACCAGTCTTAATTCTTTCTCGGGATATCCGGAGGTTGAGGACAAAGGTGATTGATATGGTAAAGGTTCAGTAGAAGCATTGTCCGGTTAATGAAGCCACTTGGGAAACCGAGAAGGACATGTGGGACAAGTACCCTCAATTATTTGAGAATTCAGGTACTTTCTTCCCATTATTTTCTGTAATTTTGGGTTTGATCATTCGGGGATGAACGATGGGTAAATTGATATTTGTTGTAATGACCGGGTTCATCGTTATGGATAGTCCGATCGTGCCAAGTCTTAGAGTTAGAAAACTCCGGATTTGGGGGTTTGAAATTCTAGGCTAGGCTAGTCTCGGCCGGTTTAGGGGTGAGGTATGGTCTAGGGCAATCTGGATAAGGATTAGGTTGGATGTCTTGTGTTGAGCTAGTTTTTATCATAGCTAATGCGTAGAGGAGTCTGTGGGACTTTTCAAAATCAAATTCGGGTAAATAGAACTCCCAGAATTGTGTTTACGTGAAGGGGTTGTTTCTGATCATCAGGGGAAGCAAGTGTGTTGTAAAATGGGAAAATTTTGGAGATTTCTGAACTTTCTGTCCATGACGAGCGCAACGGCTCCGCCATAGCGACCTCCGTTGTAGCGGAGAAATTACCGCTACAGCGGAAGTCAACATCGGTCAGCCTCCGTCATAGCGAATGACTCTGCTACGGCGGTACCACTATAGCGGAGCACGATGGGATTTAATGAAGAAAAATTCCCCAAAATGTTCAGTTTTCATAATTCCATTTTGGGATAAGGGCAAGGCGATTCCAGGCGATTTTCCTCTATTTTCCATTGTTTTTCTTTCCTAAGGTAAGGTTTCTACTCTCCAATCTTCGTACTACTTTTCCTACGTGGTAGAATTGCTAGAAGGGAACTTGGGAAAAGGTTAGAATAACCTAGGGATGGTAGAATCCGGGGAAGAAGGGAGATTCTAGGCATGAAAGTTCTTGGGTAATGTTAAAAGCAAGGTTTATTGATCGCGTGTTGTTAAATTCTCTATTTTTATCCGTGAAAATGATAGAACTAGGGGAATTAATGGCGAAAAACTTGGGAAAAATGATAGAATGATCATGGTTGGTCTGGGATTTGGGATTTGGTGTAATCCGGGTAATACGTAGGCCTTGTTTGTTAATTCAAGTACTTGCATGTTGTTTTAGACCAAGAACGAGAAAGGAATCCAGAACACGAGAAAGCTCGGGTTAAGTAGAGCTTGGATCATTTTGAGGTAGGTGATGGCTTACGATTCCTGTGATGTTGTATATTTTGTACTCTTATCTAAGTGTTTGTATGAACTGCATAACTTAGAAGAATTGTGTAGAATGTCTAAGGGTCCTATTTTACAGTCTGTGAATTGAACGGTGTGTTGCTTGTTGGTTTACAAGTTGTTTGTTCATTATTTTGACTGTGGATTGTTGACATTCGGTTGACTCGGGTATCACGCCTAGTATGAAATACTAATGGTTGGCTCAGGTACCACGCCTGGTACAGGTATAACAAATGGTTGGCTCGGGTATCATGCCTGGTACGAAATACTAACGGTTGTCTAGGGTACCACGCTTGGTACGGGTTTATTTCCTGCATCATTGCATTAGTATAGTTGCATTGCATTGATATTGTTGCATTGCTTTGGCTATTATTGGTTCCGTGAGTGGACCGGGCTGTTTTTATTGAATTGTGATATTCATTGGTGGTCCTTGAGTGACCGGGAATCCTGTTATATCTGTGTAGTTGGTCTTGGATTAGGCCGGGTTGTCTGTTTAACACTTAGGTGTTGTTTAGAAGAGATACCATGGTGGATCCGGGCTAGGCAATAAGGATGATTTATTAATTTTTGTGATTGTGGCTTAGAGTTATAAGAAATGAATTTCATGTGAAACGAACTAGGTAGAGACTTGTAGTGTAGGGGAGCCTATTGACTTGTTGCATATTTTCCGTACTTGTACTTGATTTACTGTACTGAATTATATACTGTTTATTTGAAACTGGCTGATGATCCTACTAGTACACAATGGTGGTGTACTAATACTGCACTTGCTTTTCTTTCTTGTGAGTCCAGAAAATCTTCCAGCGGCTGAGACGCGACCTCATCTGTAGTACCAACGTTTCCAGTCTTCAAGGGTGAGCCGCTTCGATCGAGCTGCCTTGAAACTATCATTAGAGTTGTAGCCCATTTGTTTAGGGCTTAGACTATTTCTGTTATTTTGGAGTTGCATCGCCGTGCTCTAGATATTGGTAGGTGTTTGGTACTGCGACTTTCAGATTCTAGGGGGTAATTTCCGCAGGTTTATATTAATGAAGCTGTTTTATTATTATTGAATTGCTAGTTTACTTTTATGCAATTGTTTTGACCTGCTAGAACGATTAAGTTCGGGGAAGTGATGGTTCGCTCACCCGGGGGTTGGGTGAGTGCCACTCACGGTGGTCTAGATCGTGACAGCAAGACTTCTTTGATCTTAGGTTTTGGCTTAGAAATTCAAAGTTCATTTCTCCGACGGTGGTGGAGAAAATAACTTCTGTTGAAAATTTATCGTCCCAATCTCGCTGCCCAAAAAGAGGTAAATTCATCTCTTTTTTCACTTTGTTTCTCTGGTTCTTGTTTCAAAAAGGGATAAACCAGTGAACAAGCCCCAAATCCTTCTTCGCGTACGCAAGAAAGGGGGCGCCTAAATGAGCCCGCCTACGCGGTGGGGTCCTTGCCTTCACAAAAGAGGTCCTATGGCACCTATATATAGTTTTAACTTCGTTTTCTTCTCCAAACATTCCGAAATTTTCATTAACATTAAGCTTCAAGAGATGGTTCAAGGCTTCTACTTCATCCCTAACATTCCTGGTGAGTTCATTCCCCCCCCCCTCTCCTTTCTCGTCGTTTAATTCACGTTATCTTTTGTTTATTCCGTTTTAAATCCTTGTTTAAATCCTTCTTGATCAAGTGAACTTTCGGGGCTGTTTTGGGTCTCGAAACAAGCCCTATTTGAGCTCAAATATTGGACATGAATTTATAAATCCGCTGTAAATATAATTGTGAAATTTGTTTCTGGTTTCTTTGCGCAGGCCTCGAGGGTCATTTTCTGGCCCAAAATTTCGTATAGCAATATATGTGTCATTTTTCATGTCTTGATGTGTAGATTGTGTTTGTGATAGCGTGACAGTATTTAGAGACTATCTGGAAGGGAAAGGCATATGACTAATAGTTCGTGCTTGCACTTCAGCCCCGAGGTAAATTACAATTTCCTTCTTCTAGACCTGGCTTAGTTAGATTCTATAGTTTATAAGTTACATGAACGTTAGGGTAAGTTTAGATTAGAATTAGGCTTGAATCCTATTTTTTGCTTAAATTGGCATTTTTGAGATGGTAGAGTAGGTTTATTCATGCTTGCCCTTAGCTTAGGAGCTTGTAGCCTTGTCGTGATACGACTAGAATCCCTAGAGTAATTTAAGGAGGTTTTAGGGGTTGTAGAGTAGGTGCCTTGATTTATTTTCGTATTATAGTTCTATTTTTCGTCTTTATTTATTATTATTGTGTAACTATAGGCCTGAGACCATAGCTTTGGACTGGATGGAGTTCCAAGTAAGTGCCTTGTTTGGATGGCGTCCTTGCCCTATCTTTGGTGTATACTTCTGCATTTATTTGAGTGTTGTGTTGCATATATTCATTCCAGTGTTCATAAACATGGAACATAACTGATTTTTCTAAGAAAGAATAGTTGGTTTTGAGTTAAAAAGAGATTTTTCACTGTTACCGTGCATTTTAAACTTTTAAAAGGATTTGTACTACTGTACTATCGATTTTGGATTTAAAAGCTAAAATGCCTCCCTTTTTATCGATTTAAGTTCCGTAGAGGATACTTTTACTCATTACATGTTCGATGCTGGGATTCTGGACCCATATTTACTTATTGCATGTTCGATGCTGGGATTTCATACTAATATTTACTTATTACATGTCCGATTCTAGAATTTTGGATTAATATTTACTTACTGCTCGTCCGATTCTAGGATTTCGAACTCATGTTGCATCGGTCGCATACTGCACCACATCCATCTCATGCTGCACTGCATTGTATGTTGATTGATTCTGCTTAAAATGATTGATTTTCTTATATTGTATATTATCTTTCTGAGCTTGGTCGGTCTATGATGCCTACTGAGTACCTCGTGTTTTGGTACTCATACTTCACTCTGCATTTTTTTCTGATGCAACACCTAGTACGAGCCATTCTCAGTGATCATCCTCTCTCATTTGTGGCCAGTTGTTGTTCGAATCATGGTGAGCTCCCGGTATTTAGAGACTTTTATTGCTTTGCCTCTACCCTTCTGTCTATATTTTATATTTTGGATAGGCAGTATATGTTGTATAGCATTATTTCATACTGTAGATGCTCTTGTACCGATGACACTAGGTCTAAAGTCGGTTCTTGTATATGTTCATCTTCTTGGTCACTTCAGGGTCATTCTTGTATATTTAGTACTATGGGTATGTATCCATATTATTGGTCCCTATCTTGCATGTTTTTCTTCTAATTTTCTTTATTTAAATGTTTAGTCGTGTTATCGTATTCGTGGATTGGCTTGCCTACTGCGAGATTTTGGCAGGCTCTATCACGACCCGATTTCAATTCGTGACAGAGATTGAGAGTCGAGTCCTAGATTGAGGTCGTATCCTGGGTCTCGGGTCGGGGTCAGGATTGAGAGTCGATTCTTGAGTCTCAAGTCGGAGTTGGATTTCGGGTCAGGGTCGGGCCCGATTTCATTGAATTTGCCCACATTATATCTAATTGCCCTTGAAATAATAATTTTTTTTTTACTAATCAAACACCTAAAAATAAGTAAGAAAATAACTTATTTTTCAAGAAATTGACCAAGAACCGACCACATGAGATCGATATGTTCGGTAAAAACTATCAGAAAAATTGACCATATGTGGATGGTAATAGGTCGATTTCTTAAATTATTATTTTTATTTATTTATTGGTAACCAACCACGTGGCCAGTTTTAGTTAAATTATTTTTTTAATAATTTAAAGAAAACAGATCACACAAGGTCGGTTTTTAATAAAAATTAAAAATAATTAATATTTAAAACAAACTTGGAGTAATCGATTTTATGTAGATTATTAAAAATTAAATTTAATAATCATCGATCACATAAAGTCGATCATTAAAAAATATTAACGAATTCATTTTCGATCAAAAATTAAATCCGTTCAATTGAGGTCGGTCAAAACTGACCTCATGTGGACAGATTTAATTTCTTGCCTAGTATTTGTTGATCAAAGCTTTTTGATTGGTATATATTAAGAAAATCAACCTCATGCAATTGATTTTTTGAGGTCGATTTTCCTATTTATTTTTTTTGTAGTGAGAGACAACTTTCTTTTTGATCCTGGATGAGTTTTCTCTACTTGCTCTAAAATTCTAGAATTTAGATATCATTTTATATGCAAAAACAGATTAAATATATCATCGAACTTTTGAATATGGTATGTATATATCCTTCGTTATATTCTTAGGACAATAATGCCCTTACCGTCATACTTTGGATACTGATTTACTCTTAAGTTAGACGGAAGGACACGTGTCGGCCTCTCAATAAAATAACCCATTTCCTATTTATTTTATCCTGATTAAATAACCCATCCGACCCATTTTAATTACTAGCCTCAATCATCTTCCTCATCACATCAAAAACTGGCACCCTTTACCACCCATTTCTACCATCACCGTCGTCGTCGACACCAACGACAACAACAACAACCATGACCACCCATTTCCACCATGATTTTAACCTTAAATGAAACACATGAATGTGAAATGCAGCTTCTTCTTTTCTGAGTCTTCAGCGAAGACTCTTCACCTTCTCTCCGCCATCAATACCTCCGCACTGTGGACAGACTGTCGGAAATAGACCCAACAACATTCTAAAAAGAAATACATGCAGTATTCTCTCGCTGGAAACCACCGCACCATCACAAAAAAAATTCCAATTTAGCTAAAGCAATTAATTTGGGGATTTTTTCTCAGTTGCAGCATATTAATTTGGAAATTTCAACATAATACAGCATGATTTCTTCTTTTTCAGATGGGGCAAGCTTGTTCTTTTGGTGTAAAAAATCCTCTCAAATCCCATATCAATTGATTTCCTAGTTGGGTTTTGTGAAAAACTATCGTGGATTTCTGTGAATCGTGATGGGCTATTTGATCTGTGGAAAACTATGGTGGGTCTGGTCAATGCCGGTGAATCTTGCTTTGCAATGGTGGAAAATACGCAAACTCCCATCGTGTCCCAGATCACATTATCACATTTCGTGAATCGAATGGGAAAGCCTACTCATCTATCAGCTCCTCTCGTAGATCGATTTTGAAGAAAGATGATGAGGTTGGTGTGAGTCCCACATCTGCCATGTTTTTGTTTGGTTGTTTATTATTCTATGGGTTTTGGGTGGAGCGGGTCGGGTAATGGATCAAATGAAGGATGGGTTTTAATTAAATCGGATATTGGAATTGGGGATGGGTTGAGGTGTTCTAGTGATGCCATGTGTCCTTCTGTCTAACTTAAGGGTAAATCAGTACCTTAAGTATGACGGTAGAGATATTATATACATACCATATTCAAAAGTTCGAGGATATATTTGACCTCTTTCTGTTTTATATGCTTAATTGATGTGGGGCAACCCTTTTTTCCCCTTTCTTCTTTTCCTCATTCCTAGTATTGTGCTAGATACAAGAAATCGTGTCAGCACGGACTTAATATATATTATTATTTTTGTTCTAATTTATATGACACTGATAGAATTTAAAGAGTCAATCAAATTTTTTGTATAATTTTTAAATGTTTTAAGTGTTAACTATTGTGATTTATACTATTTTTACATAATTTTCAGATAATATATATTGCTCTCTCTCTTCACAATCTATGTTATACTGATAGAATTTGAGGACTCAACCAAATTTTTGATATGTAATTTTTAGATATTTTAAATTGTTAATTATTGTGATTTATATTACTTTTTACATACTTTTCAAGTAATTTATGTTACTCCCTCTGCTCCAATTTATGTGGCATTGATAGAATTCGAAGAGTCAATCAAATTTTTAATGTCTTGTAAATATTTTAAGTTGTTATTTATTGTGATTTATGTTACTTTTTACGTTATTTTTAAATAATATATATCTCATTTATGTGGCACTGATAGAATTGATAGTCATCCAAATTTTTAATATCTTTTAAATATTTTAAGTTCTTAATTATTGTAATTTATAATATTCTTTTTGAAAAAAAAAATTACCCTTTTGACTCCAAACTCTATAAATTATGATGCTTCGATTTTTGACGCCTTATCAAGGTTAGCAGATTTCATTATTTTTATGGGTCCGAAGTTGCATACAACATGCGTAGTACTACTAATGTATCCTACTATTTAAGTACTGTAGAAACAAATTATTTTATTGGAAAGTCCTACATATTGCTAATGCTATCTTTTACATAATTTTTAAATATATAATCGATTAAAAAGAAAATAAGATAAACTAATTATAGTGAAGAAAATATGCAAGAATGACAAAAATACTTTTACTATATAAAAGAATGACAGGAAGCACACACATCAACCGAAAGCTGCCTGCTTACTCATACTTATATATAATAATAATTTACATACTTTTTAAGTAATATATGCTACTCTCTCTGCTCCAATTTATGTGGCATTGATAGAATTTGGAGAGTCAATCAAAAATTTTATGTCTTGTAAATATTTTAAGTTGTTATTTATATTACTTTTTATGTGATTTTTAAATAACATATATCCCAATTTATGTGGCACTGATAGAATTGAGAGTCACCCAAATTTTTAATATCTTTTAAATATTTTAAGTTCTTAATTATTGAAATTTATAATATTTTTTACGTAATTTTTAAATATATAATCGATTAAAAAGAAAAATAAGATAAGCTAATTAAAATGAAGAAAATACGCAAAAATAACAAAAGTATCCTTACTATATAAAAGAATGACAGAAAGCACACACATCGACGAAGAGTTGCCTGCTTACTCATAGTGATATATAGTTGTAATATTTGTATTGCTGAGGTCATACATAGTTTCCCTCTATGTTTCGTTGGCTTATCCATTTAATCTCCTTTGAGGGAACTTTTGATTAAAAAAAATTTGAAACGATATGATCACATGTTAATTTTTCTTCATCATCATCATAGATGCATGTAGGGGTGAACAAAATTGAACCGCAAATTAAATTAAATTATAAATTAAATCAAATTGTAAAAAAAATTCGACTAATGGTTTGGTTTGACTTGGTTTGGTATTGGAAATAAAAACCCGACTATAATTGGTTTAGTTTAGTTTTAACTAAAAAAAGTCAAATCGAACCGAACCAACCCGATATTACGTGTATATTATTTTTAAAAATATTTTATACATAAAAATATTTATTGTGATGTAATTTATAAACATTTCTTAAACTTTTTCATAGTTTTTATCTTTCAACATATTATTTCAAGTTTAAACTTAGAATTTTTAAATGGCTCAATAAGTTTTTATAACCCATAGATATTAATAACTCAAATAAAGCTCAAATCAATACTAATTAACAAAAAAGTATTCAATTCAACACTAGAATGACAATCATGTTTGATATCTATTCTTTAATTTTGATAAATACATAAACTAATTTAATTTTTCTATTTAATATTTTTAATACTTATTAAACTTATTTTAGCATGACTTAATACTGTTAAATTATGATTATTTTTATTATGACTTATTAATGTGCAATATTTATTCTATGCGATTTCATTATTGTTTTGGTTGAATATTTTATTGTCATCACTCATTTATATTTTGTGTTATTATTTTAAAAAATATCTTAGATAGTTATATCTTGCTAGGACTAAAGAAATAT
The DNA here is from genome assembly GCA_003996215.1 of Jaltomata sinuosa. Lineage (NCBI taxonomy): Eukaryota > Viridiplantae > Streptophyta > Magnoliopsida > Solanales > Solanaceae > Jaltomata > Jaltomata sinuosa. The sequence goes on from QJPP01002951.1 coordinate 139,674, forward strand.
TTGAAGCACAAGTTAATTATATGTTTGTATGAAGACTTTATCGAAAAAAACTCAAAAAAATCCGAGGAAACCGAAATAACCCGAAAAAATCCGAGGTTGGAAAATTCGACTTTTATTGGTTTGGTTTGGTTTATAAATTTAAAAACCCGACACTAATGGTTTGATTTGGTTTTTAAAAAATTCGAACCAACCCGGTCCATGTACACCCCTAGATGCATGAATACAGAGGCGGACCCACATAGTCTCCTCCGGGTGCTCGAGCACCCATTAACCTTGTATCGAACTATATATATGTATATAGAACTTAAGAACAATCAGATAAGATTTAATGGCGAGCACCCATGACACAAATGGCTTGATTGGTGCAGTGGTTGTCTGTGGCTGCTTAAGGTTGTTTTAATTCCTTTTGCGCCTGAGTTCGAATCCTACTCAGCACATATTCTTTTAATTTGAAAAACCAATTACTCTTCTCCCCTTATTATTTATTAAATATAGTCACAACTTTCTTTTATATTTTTTTGTTCTTTTTTCTCTTTCACTCCTTTTGCTACTTTTTTTCCTAAAAAGAGTATATACAAAGAAAAATAACTTTTCTTTTTTATTAATTCAAGATAATATTTATTCTAATATTTTTATCGAATTCAAATATGATGGTTCTTTTCATGACAAGTGTCAAATTTGTGCACTTATATTTTGTGATTGTCAGCTAAGCGGGGGTGTAGTTAGGTAGAGTCAAGGGGGTTCATTCGAATCCTCTTCGACGAAAAATTATATTTACAAATAGTTAAGGTTATATATATATATACATTGTTTAGACTTTTTCGTGTATTTACCTTTATATTTTGAATCTCTTTAGTGAAAAGTAATTTTTTTTCCCGTCAGTGTTAAGCTAAGAGAGCACCCACTACCTTAAAATCCTAGATCCGCCACTGCATGAATATAGAGTTCGACATAGTCATATTTCAATTTTTTCTATACCATTTTTTTCATGCTTAATCTGTGAGAGGAATTGACATTTTCTTACCATTTCTTTATCATTGTAGATGCGTGAATATAGAGTTTGACTATAGTTTGACATGGTTCTAACCCATATTACATTTTCTTTAATTAAGCTATCCAACTCAGGCTTTCACCTGGTTTTAATGTGATGATGTACTAGTAAACTAATTATTATATATTATTTGATATATATAAAATAACACATCAAATGAGATAATAAAGGACTAAAAAAAGGTTGCCTGGTGCATTAATGTAACCCATTGTGGCAAGTGTTTTACTATGAGCAATTGATTCCTCTTCTCCTAATAACTTGGTCAGGCCAAAGTCACTCACATGTCCAACCAACTTTTCATCTAGCAAGACATTGCTACGCTTTAGGTCATTATGTACAATAACTGTTGCATAACCATGATGGAGATATTCCAAAGCAAATGCAATATCTAATCTTTGGATCATATTCAAGAAGTGATCATAAGAATGTAATCACAGTTCTCGGCTTTAGGTGATTAAAATGGGTTAGAATCATTTTACTCAATTTATATCTTATCAAATTCATTTTTTATCCATATTAATATAGATGGGTTGTAATCCAATCCATTTTAGCTCAATTCTTTTTTTTTTAATTTCACCTAATTAAGTCCGATCCACTCCGTCCATATGCCATCACTAATTACTACTTTAAAATCAGTGAGAGGGAGATGAGAGATAGAAAAGAAGACACACATAGCAGCGAGTGGTCTCCTTATTGAAAATTAATACACACTAATTAAGCACATGCTTATGAGAAATACTAGAAAAGAAGACCCAAAAACACTGGAATTGAAATTTGGAGATTCTTCATTCTGTTATTGTTTGGACTTAATATATAGCATGTTTGATCAAGTTTGTTTTTTCTTAAAATTGCTTGTTTTTAAAAAGTGAGGCGTTTGGCCAAGCTTTTGAGAGAAAATAAGTGTTTTTAGAGAGTAACAGAAGCTCTTTTTCATAAGCTAAAAAAGTAACTTCTTCCTAAAAACACTTATTTGACAAGCACTTTAAAATACACTTATAACACTTTTTAAAAGCTTGGTCAAACACTTATTGCTGCTCAAACATATTTTTTAAATTTATTGGTTAAACATAAATTGCTAGCAATTTTCAAAATGAGTTGATTTTAAAAGCTTGGTCAAACAAGTTATATATACATTTCTGAAACCAACAACTAGAAACAAAAAGAACTGAAGAATAAGTTTCCGATCAAAATTTAACAATTAAGGAATATTAAGTAAAAATTTACATTTTTTATGTTATATATATTAAGTAAAAATTGACAAAAGGAATTTAACCTGAATTTGTCCATATGGCTATTTGGTTTTGTTCTCTGTCGATATTTAGAGTCACAGCTATATAGTCATAACTACATGATTTGGCAGATATCTCGTTTATAGAATTCAAGAGTATAAAGCTAAATTTTAATGTTGACAAATTTGTTTTTCATTAGTTTTTGGTGTATTGGAATCGATTCTTTGATTTGGGTGTGTCAAGGGTTATATATATCGGTGAACTTTTTTTATTTCCTCACATCACACGATCCCTGAAAATTAACATGGAGGGGACTAGTTACCAAAACATATAAATAGTGGTAAGGCAAAGAAATACATGTATCTTGGCAAGGTTGGATTGCAGCCATGGCATGTTGGATTTTCTTTCGCCCGAAAAATCAAATACAAATCTGAACCTTCTTAATCAAAACTCTCGTTGTTTTGATCGAGTCTCAAGAGGGTTATTATATTATATTTATATTAATGTACATGTTTGTGCTTCACGCGATAAATTAATATTTTTTTCCGAGGCATAACAAGATAAAAGTTTTTGTGTATGTACATACAAATTAATTCATTATTATTAGAACTAAAGCATATCTGAACTATAATTTTCATTATCAATTTTTCTTTTAAAATTAAAAAATAAATTATTCAAGAAAATATTTTCACTTTTCAATATGTGTGAAAATATCTCTTTTTGTTTTTAATACTCGATTCTCTTTGTTTCATAGGTGTATGTGTATAGAAACATTTGTTTTTTTCATGAGATAGTATAATTTTTTCCTCTATTCAAATAAAGAAAAATATTAAATGAGTAGTAAAGAAATTAAACACGCAAGAAAAATAACAAAAATAGTACGTGGCAACTGAAGTTTCCAGCACTGAATTTTGCATCTTCCCTCATTAATTTTTCTTTCATGTTGATTTTTCCTCTTGAATTTTTTTCTTTTATTGATATTTTTTCTATTATATTTTAGAAAAATTCACTCAAATAGCCGTTTATATATCATTTAAACTTAAAATAGTTGTATTTAATTTTGATAATCTCATTATAGGTAACTTTCACGAATTGTTTATTTTTATTAGGCAGATTAATAGTTTGAGTAATTGCCCACTTTCTCTTTTTCTTATTTCGCGCATGATGTCAGCATGACGTCAGCGTCACTATCTTGAATTAATCCTCTGTGATACTCTGTCGGTATATTGATACTCTATCGGTATCATATAGGACTGAGCTTAATCCTCTGTGATACTCCATCGGTATATTGATACCCTGTTGGAATCATATAGGACTGAGCTTAATCCTCTGTGATACTCCACCAGTATATTGATACTATGTCGGTATCATATATGACTAAGCTTTTTTTTAAGAAATAAATAAGAAACAATTAAGAGAAATTATTAAAGTCACAAGCTTATTTATTGAACTCAAAATTAGTAAAAATATATTTTTATAATTTTTTTTCTCTTTTTGCAAATTAAAAAAAAATTGTATCTAAATTATGATTCTTTTTTTAACTGTTTTTAAATTAAAATATTGAAGAACTGAAACATACCTCAACAATACCATGACAGTATATAGATATACCGTAATGGTATCATGGATGATTGAGTAATTTCATCGAAGGACTGAAGCAAACCTCAATGAAACATTGTTCAGTTACTTTTTTATACCACCAGAGTATATTATACTTTGATGGTATCAAGGAGGAAGATGTAGTACTTCAATGAAGACACTGTCCAGTTAATCTTTGATACCATCAGAGTATATATATACTGTGATGGTATCAAAGAGGAAAAAAAGTGTGGGCGCTGACGTCAGCCCGCGTTTTTTTTTTATAGATAAATACAGTTTTAGGATAAAAAGGGTATGAAAGTAATGGGGCATTTGAGGGTAAATAGTTTTCTTTTTGGAGGTATAAGTGTTCTTTTCCCTTATATATATAGTTATTATTTAATTAATGTATAATTATTTTCTCTCATTATATAAAATCTATACACAAATTATATATTAATTATACACTAATTATAAAGGATACACATTGAATTAGAAAATTTTGATCATGTATAAAAAATATTTTTACACAACTATAAAAAATTCATAAATCTGATATGATCACACTATTTTATGGCTATTTTTTGAAAATTAATTTTTAGGGCTACAAAAAATTATAAGCACTTTAGACTTGGCAATATAATTTTTTTTATTCCTTAATTTCTCTCTCAATTCTCCATTTCCTAAATAAGTTATTCTTTTCGAACAATTTTACTTATCACATTTTTATTAATATATCCTTTATAAAATTATATATTTTGATTATCATACTCTTATTTATTATATTTAATTAATTAAAATAAAAATACATTCAATTCAATGGGAATGAGGAGAGAAAGAAGAGGAAGAGTCCGAAGAGACCCCTGGGGTTTTAATAGAATTATTGAAAATTATCATTTACTTTCTAATTGAGTAATTATAAAATGTACTTTTCCCCATTTCATATAACTAGTTTAGTGTATGTGCGTTGCACATATACATCATGTCAAACTGTTAATCAATATAAAATATATAAAATTAAAAATAGCAGATAATAACATAACAGAAATTATAATAAAACAATATGACAATTGAGATATCATACCAATACGATTAAACCTAACCTTTACACAAAAATTTCTCAAAGCCCGATCAAACATTCATCTACCACCTGTATTAAGTAGTAAAAATAGAAGATAGCAACATAACAGAAACTACAACACAATTATAATACGATAATCGAGATATTAGAACAATATGATTAAACCTAACCTTTATACCAAAACTCCTCAAAGCCTAACCGAACATTCATCTACCAGCTGTATCTATCATAAAATAATATGATAATCGAAATATCAGAACAATACGATTAAACCTAACCTTTTCACAAAAATTTCTCAAAATTCGATCGAACATTCATCTACAACCTGTATTAAACAGAAAAATAACAAATAGTAACAAAATAGAAATTACAATAAAATAATACAATAACTGAGATATTAAAACAATATAATTAAGTCAAAACTTTATACAAAAAAGCCATCCAAATTATGTTAAGTGCATGAAGATTGAAGATTGAGTCAAATACCCAATAATTCTAGGGATTCCTATATGATTTGTTTTAGGTATTCCTCTATTATAATCAAAAGACGACTGAAATTTTTTCCAAATAAAAGCTACGAAGTAAAAGTTACGGTAGTTTTTTTGGAATATAATATTATTAATGTTGTAATATATATTTCAAAAAGGATTTAATTTTGGAACTTTTATATGTTTTGTTTTACGGATTCCTTTTTATAACCAAATAAAGATGGGAAAATCCCCCTAAAATAAAGCTACGAACTAAAACATACGATAATTTTTTTTTTTGAACTTTGTGGAATATAATATTATTATATTTGAATATATATTAGTATTTATGTATAATCATAATTTTATTTGAGGAAATAGAAAAAGATAATTTTGTCTATTGAAGGGCCTTTTAATAAAGGGCAAAAAATTCAAATCACATTATAAGATATATAAAGTAAAATTCTTATTGATTTTTAAAAGTGTTAAATATTATTTTCTATAAGGTAAAATTTGTTTATGCAATAATTAGTAGACCTTGGACTCTATGAATAACAATTCTACTAAAATTTTATTTTTATAATAATTTTTTTTTTGGTTTTTCCGTACATGATTTAATTTTTTTCCTTTTTTTCCACACGTTACTTTTCTTCCTTTCTTTTAACTTCTTTTCTTTTTGCTTAATAAGTTAAAATTTAATTTTTTTCAAATTATCAAATATAAGAAAAATAGTAAAAAAACGATTTTGTCTAAATGAAAGACTTTTAATGAAGGGCAAAAAGTTCAAATCACATTTTAAGGTGCTTCACACTTTTAATATAGTATAGATAGTTGTTCCAATTTACTTGTCAATTTATAAAATTAAGAAAAGATTAATTAAAAAAAATATTTTATTTTTATAATTAATTTTTTTAAAGTGCAAATAAGTTCGTAAAGTTTCAAAAAGTCTCTTAAGGGGTAAATTAGTAAAATTATTTTTCTTATTTATGATTTCTTAGGAGACGTGTAAAAGAAAAAAGTGAACAACGAATATGAAATGAAAGAAGTATTTGAAGGATTTTCGTCATGTATGGGATATGATGAAGGATTTTGAAGAGTTTAAAGAGATCGATGTCGGGAGAAATATTTTTTGAAAACAAGGCTCTTCTTTATATCATTGGAATCTGAGACTCCTACTCCTTGTTCACCTATAGTATCATCTCCTAATTTATTATCATTTTCACTAAATTTAAATGAGGATATTGCAGGTGATTCCACATTATCAGGATGACCTGATAGGGTGAAAAAAGCAAAAAAATGAAGAAAAAATTCGATGAAGGTTTTTCATATGCTGTGAAAATTGTCCAATCAGTAAATAATTGATTTGTTGACTTGTTGACAAAGTCAAGTGCAGACAAACAGCTAGAGAGGGAGATCAAAGACAGAGCTTTAATTTGAAACTAAAAGAATTTAAAGAAGAAAATAAAATTTTAGTGTCGAATTTAGATTTTATTGGTGATCCAAATATTCGTGAATTTATTTGACAAGAGCCAAAACAAATAGTAGATACAAGAAGTCAACAATTTCAATAGCCGCAATCATAATCACAATAATTCTCTGCTCCATACACTCAATATTTTGCTGATATTGGTGGACCTGAAAAGAATCCGTTAGATTACTAAATTATTGTTGTAATTTTTTAAATTATTATGTTATGTATTGTATTTTTCAATTTTGATGTATGTCAGTCATTACTTTATTGAATGTTTATTGTTATGTCATTTAAAGTACATTGTGTTATTTATTAACAACATATTATATTTGCACTTTTTATTTTTGTGATGGTTATATTTTTTGATACAATATTAATTTGTAATAAAATTAACTTATATTTTATATAAAAATAATATATACGAAAATTAATTTATAAAAATTATACACCAACATTAAGATTTAAAATTAATATTACAAAGACTAGATACTAAGAGCCTGTGTTAGCACGGGCTCAATATATGTTACTTCTCTATCTCAATTTATGTGACATATATGAAAGTTAGAGCTAGTCAAGAAAAATATGTATTTTTTAAATATTTTAGCTTGTTAATTATTGTGATTTATGCTTTTTCCATCTCAAAATAAATAGTGTTTTAACCTTTTAATTTTGTTTCATAATAAGTGGTGTTTTATATAATGAAGAAGTTATTGGTGATGTTGTCAATTTTACTCTTATTTAAATGAAGAGAGTTTTATATAATCAAGAAACTACTATAGAGTTACACCTCTTGCAAGATATTTACCATTGGTAAAAATACTGTTTATTTTTTAGGAATGATTACTTTCTTAAGAGATGCGCCTAGGCAAAAAATATTTTTTTTTTGGAACGGATGTAGTAATATTTTTTACGTAATTTTTTACATAATCTATGTTACTCACTCTATCCCAATGAGATTTCGAGAGTCAGTAAAATTTTTTACATCTTTTTTAGATATTTGAAGTTGTTAATTATTGTAATTTACAGTATTTTACATAATATTAAAAAATATAATCTACTAAAAATGAAAGTAAGACAAATAAATTAAAATAGAGAAATTAAAATAATAATAATAATAATAATATTCACATTACATATTATGATTTTAATTTATTTTGTTTTTTACTTCTCAAATAACTCCCTAAGGAGTGTAACCTTTGATAATTTGAAGTTAACAAGTAAATGGGCACTTAAAATGGCTAGTAGTGGATCCAAAAGATAAGAAAGAGACAAAATGGGCACTTGAAATGTCCAGTTGTAGGCCCAAAGGTTAAGAAAGAACACAAAATACAAAGTCAAGAAAATAAAAAAATAAAAAAGGAGCCCACGTATTATATAATTGCTCACCTGCTGAGCTGATAAAGAAAGACTTCATATGCCTGACAAGAAATTAAAGTAGTCCCTTAGGCTCGAACCGAGGGCCTCGTGCACGAATATTGAAGCTTCAACCACTCCGGCGAAGCAAGCAAGACGACCTTCAGCAACTTTAGGCCTCTTCTATATAATACTAGATATGGAAAGGCCCATTTATGGGCCCAACATTAAAAATTTTGTTTATCTTTTTTCATGAAAAAATAATTGATTCTCATTTTTTTTATCTATACACACACGGAGTAATGATAAAATTCTCCATTTATAGTTCATAATAAATTATTCTTCATTTGATCAAACTAAAGCAATAACTTATAATTTGTTTAAACCTTCAATTAACATAAAAGATTTATATGTTTCATTACTTATTCCAACCTCTAGGGCAGTTTGGTGCACTAAAGCTCATGCTATGCGCGGGTTTCGAAAAGAGCCGGACTACAAGGGTCTATCATACACAGTATTACCCTACATTTTTGTAAGAAATTGTTTCAATGGTTTGAACTCTTGACCTCCTGGTCACATAGAAGTAACTTTATCAGTTACGGCAAGACTCCCCTTCTACTTCAATTCAATTCAATCTATTATTAGCTTGATTAAAATTGCAACTTAATGTGATAATCTACACAAATACCTTTTAATTTTTTTTTAGTCAAAAAATATACTATCTTCTTTAGTTCATAAGTAAACGTAAACAAAATTAATTATTTAAGAAGGCTTTTATATATATAAAAATAATGTCCCTCACATGGAACAAGGCTTTTGTGGATTTTGAGAAAGAATTAATTTTTTCTAGAATTTTATTTTGATCATTAATTATGCATTTATAATTTTTCTCTTAAATAAAGTTAGAATTACTAAAATGCCTTAGTGAATCTTGAGAAAAAATTGAATTCTTCTAGAATTTTTTTGATCATTAATTACACTACACCATTTTAATAGTTTGATTACTTTTTATCAAGTGTATCATTTTATATATATCTAGCATTAATTTCATGTATTTATTTATATGTATCTAATATTAATTTTATGCATATGTTTATATGTATCTAGTTTTAATTTGATGTATCCAATATCAATTTCATACATTATATCCAAAATACAGTGAATCCAATATAAATTTCATATAGCGAATCCAAAATACATGTATGTATCAAGTTGTCTCATCAAAACTTTTGATACATGTATCTGTGCATAGATACATGCTTAAAAGAAGAAGAAAAAATATATTCATGTATTTGTGATGTATCTAGTACTCCCTCCGTTTCAATTTATTTGACCTACTTCCTATTTTAGTCCGTTTCAAAAAGAATGACCATTTCCCTTTTTAGTAACTTTTTTATTTCAACTTTTCACGTGGCATGTTTAAGACCACAAGATTAAAGGGCATTTTGGTACATTCCACATATCTTTAATTTAAGACCACAAGATTCAAAAGTTTTCTTTATTTTCTTAAACTCTGTGCCAAGTCAAAATAGGTCAATCAATTTGAAACGGAGGGAGTACCAAATTGGTGAATGTATCTGTGCACAGATACTTTTGATACATGTATCTGAGATGTATTCAATACTATTTCATACATTATATCCAAAATACAGTAAATTTAGTATTAATTTGATGTATCTAATATAAATTTCATATAGTGAATCCAAAATATATGTATCTAGTATCAAATTGACCCATCAAAACTTTTGATACATGTATTTGTGCATAGATACATGCTTAAAAGAAGAAGAAAATGATGAAGAATAAGAACAAACAGAGATCTGGTCAAAAAAAATTCTCTTTCCCCTGTGCCCATTTCCACCGGAAGAAGAGAAGAGAAGAAAATCATCCAAACAAGTTGTAAATCTTGTTTTTCGTCATTGCTGACTCAAGATTTCTCCATCGAAATTTTTTGTTTAATACTTCTTCATTGCTGACTCAAAATTTTTCGTCAGAAAATATAGATCTGAAGACAGAGTAAAGAGAAGTGTGGAGTTGCGATTGAAAATCATGAATCCGATCAAAACGGTTGATTCGCCGGAGCTCGCTAGTGCTGCAAGGGAGAAGAGACAAAGGGTAGGGAAGATGAAGAGGTGATCGGTGGAGCGAGTTGAGAAAAAATAAATATTTTAGGAGAATTTGGGAGGAGTGTGATTTACGTCGTTGGAGAAGGAATTTGCTTTGGTAATGTATCTAATATAAAGAAGGGAATTTCCGATAAGATGTGATATATTAAGTAATTAAAATAAACTGATGGGAGAAATAGTAAATATGGTAGGGATGTTTAGTTCTTTAGGTAATTATCCTAAATCAAAAGCTCAAATAATCTCATCATGATGCCTAATCTTAATTCATAAAAATGCTTAATTTTAGCTCTTAAAGTTCAACACTACATTTAGATTTTTGCATATAAATAAAAATAATAATTCATTATCATAGAGTGTTATAAATATATATTACTATAATTATTATTATTGGTGATATATTATTATTACTTACTTTTTGTAAAGAAAAAAATAATTAAAAAAAAAAAACTTGACCCAACTGAATATGAAATTAATTAAATAAATAAATATATATATAAATATATATATATATATATATATATAATATATATATATATATATAATAGATAGGATAGATAGATAGATAGATAGATAGATAGATAGATAGATATAGAGAGAGAGAGAGAGAGAGAGAGAGAGATTTTCATTCAATAACTAGCCAAAACAAAATAGTATTAATATAAATATTAAATTTAATTCATATTTAATAATTACTTTGACTGAACTAATTTTCAAACATATTTTTTAAAAAAAAAATAAAAGTCGGGCCTATTGCCCATTTTATAAAAGAAATGAACTATACAAAACCAGGCCCAAAAGTGGCCTGGTCCAAATGAAAGAAACAGACAAACATTGTCTAATCTCAAAAATTCATTAGGAATTAGGAAAGTTGGAAGAAGATTCCACCATCTTCCCCAAATCCCAACTCGTTCAACTTCTTTCAGCAATCAGAATGTTGATTAGGCTTCATTTGCCGAAGGTACGTCAGAATATCTCCAGAGTTTAGCTCACATCACCACGTCGGAGCTCCATCAGTCCAACCATGTCGACGATTTCAGTGTTCAGGTATGTGCACCAACTAACTTGTATCTCCTTCTGTGAGTTTGTGGAGTAGTTCTCCTTCGTAGACCTTCAATTTAAGGACCGCTCATTTTTATAGAAATAAATCTCGATGGGTTGAACCCTTTGGGATTAATACCACCACCGATATTTAAATCTTTAAAAAGTTGTGGTCTATTTCTTGTTGAAGGTGAATGTGTTCGTCGGAGTCTGTGTTGCACCTTACCGCTCCTCTACTGTGATTGTCCCTCAAAGCGTTAGCTTCTCAGGTATGTATTCCTTCTCTTTTTGGCAACGAAATGGGGCAACCGAGCTGAATCTATGTATAACATAGGACTTTGCTGTACTTGAACTCTCATGACCTGTAGATGACACTTTTAAATACTAACATTAATGTGTCCTGGTTTTATATCATCTGTAACCCCCCAAGCTCTCACCGGGTGCATGATACATATAACCAACAGAATTTAGTTCAGACGACATTAAATACTTAGTATATTGGTGTCATTTAACAGACAATAAGAGTTCAGGATAGAACCTGACTATTGAGCCTTTGCTTCTCTATTTACACAGTTGTACACTGCCTTATCCTCATGTTTGGTGTGCCCTGTTTGTACAAGCTGATAATCCTTTTTCCTGTGCTAGGCATTTCCTGGAAAGTTCTGAATTCATAGTTACCAGCAAAATGAAAAACCATGTTAGCTAAATAATCAGCAAGAGTATTTCCCTCCCTTAAGGAGTGTTGTACTCTTGCTATAATTGAGACCATCATTTTCCTAATGGAGTTGACCTCTAATGTCACACTCCAAGGAGTTTCCCACACCCCATTGATGATATTCACTATTGCCAAGGAGTCTCTGATTCAACAATTAAGTTTGGAATCTGATTTTCCAAGCAGAATTGTAGTCCTTCTCTTATAGCAATCACCTCAGCAACCAAACTAGTAGACTCAGGAATCATGATCCCTTTTGCACATACTAGATCCCCTTCATGATTTCTGACACAAAAAGCTGCAGAGTTTGGGCCTGGATTACCTCTTGAAGCCCCATCTGTGTTGCATTTTCACCACCCAAAAGGTGGGGGATACCATCTAATCCATTTAGACTTGTACTTGGGTCTGACACCATCCATCACAGAAACAATTTGAGGCCAAGTGTTTGGGATTTGTTTTATCCCCAATTTTCTTCTGATAATTTTCTGGATCATACAGTTAGTATCCCAAATCACTTTGCTAGTAGTATAAGACCCTCCATGAATAATTGAGTTCCTCCTCTTCCACAGGAACCATAAAATAAGGGTAGGTATGGCTTGAAATATATGCATGTGCGTATGATTTACCTTGGCTGTCCACCATTTCATCATAGTCTGCTTGATCTGTATCCAGGGGTCCTAGTAATCCTGCAGCATTAGCATAGTATTGCCACACTTCCTGAGCTACTTCTCCTTTTAGGAAGAGATGTTCCAGAGTCTCTCTTTCTGGGATATCACAACAGCAACATAGATCTGACAGGTTTGGGTTCCAGTTAGCTAGAGTAGCTGCTACTGGTACCCTGTTTGTCCAAACCCTCCAACCAAAAAATGAGATTTTAAAAGGTAGCTCCTTCATCCATATTCTCTGGAAAGAAACATTGATATCGTCTCTTTTTCTCAATACATCCCAAACACTCTTAATTGTGAACTTGCCAGAGCTAGTTTTAATCCACCAAGGCCTGTCACCCTCCTATGAACGTATCACATGGCTGAAGGGATTTCTAACATGTTCAATGATGTTATTAGGAATGTGATGTTGCATACTTTCATAGTCCCACCCTGCATCCTGCATAAATACTGCAATATCCATCAAAGAATGACAAGTTTGTACCTCTATTTGGTGTTTATATAATGGACCAAGCTGAGTCCAATTATCATACCAAACTGATGATGTACCTCCTTTGGGTTCCCACCACAGGTGATCTTCAACAACAACCCTATTTTGTAACATATGCTTCCACAACTGAGATCCTCCCTTCCATTGAACTAGAGCTGGAATTTGTTTCTTACAATACTTATTCCATATGAAGTTAGCCCAGATAGAATTCTGTGTCCTGAACCTCCACCAAAGTTTAACGTGCATGGCTTAGAAACATCAAACATAGATCTGAATCCCAAACCTCCTTCCTACTTTGGTAGACACACTTTCTCCTAGGCAGCCCAGTATTTGCTCTTGCCCTCCACCTTATTGCTCCAAAAGAATTTAGCAAAGATTCTATGTAGCTCCTTTATGAAACAAATAGGAGGAACAACAGCAGATAGAACATAAATAGGAACACTTTGAAGTACACTAGAAATAAGAACCTCTTTTCCCCCATAAGAGAGCATATTACATTTCCAAGCCTGTAGCTTGGATTTCTTCTTCTGAATCAGCTCAGCATAATGTACCTTCTTTTTTCTAGCATGAGTAATAGGACAACCCAGGTATTTCAAAGGGAAATGACCCCTAGATATACCAGTGCAATCTTCAACAATTATCTATCATTAGATGCTGCATTCTGGTTCATGTAGAAAGCACTTTTCTCCTTGTTTATTTTCTGCCCTGATTGTACTTCATATGCCTGCAGTACTGACACTATCTTCTTCAAAGAATATTTGTTGGTTGAGGCAAAAATAATGGTATCATCTGCATAAGCAAGATGATTTATAGGAGTGCTCCACTTAGGCATGCCATATCCCATGAATAAATTATCCTCAAATAAAACATTTAGTGATCTAGAGAGAACTTCAACTGATAAAATAAACAGAGCAGGAGAGAGGAGATCTCCCTGCTTAACCCCTCTGGTGGAGTGAAAGAAACCATGTGATTGTCCGTTAATCAGTACAGAATACCAGTTATTAGACAGTAATCTCCAAATCAGATCCACAAAAACTTCTGAGAAGCCCATTCTCCTTAGAACTTTCATCAAGAAAACTATGAAACCCTGTCATATGCCTTTGTCATGTCAAGCTTTATCACCACATTTGCTGGCTTGCCTCTTTTTCTAATGTCAGTAACAATCTCTTGAGTTAGAAGAACATTTTCAATAATACTTCTCCCCTTCACCAATCCAGATTGATTGTAAGATATCAGCTTAGGAAAATACTTTTCAATTCTATCATGTATAATCCTTGAGATTATCTTGTTGATGAAATTACTCAGACTAATTGGTCTCAAATCAGAGAAGGATTGAATGTGATCCTTTTTAGGCAGCAGGACCAAGTTTGTGTGAGTAAAGTATTTAGGGAGAGAGTTACCTTTGAAATATTCTTGAACTAGCTTCAGTATATCATTCCCAACAATCTCCCAGCAAGTCTAATAAAATCTGTCAGTCAAGCCATCTGAACCACTTGCACTATCCCCATTTAAGTTAAAAACTGCAGATTTAACTTCCTCAAGAACAGGCTGTCTGCACAGGACTTCATTTTCCTCCTCAGTCATGATCTTGGGTATATTCCTTAGTAGTAAAAACTCAGTAGAGTCTCTTTCCTGTATGAATTGACTATGGTAATATTTGATTACCTCTGTAGCTATTTCATTCTCCTCTTCCAGCCAGATTCCTTGATTATTTTGAATTCTCTTCAACTGTAATCTTTTCCTCCTGCCCTTCACAATGCTATGGAAAAATCTAGTGTTTATGTCTCCATTTTCAAACTAGTCATACCCTGCTTTCTGCTGCCAAAATATTTCTTCAAAATGGAGGTACCTTTTATATTCAGCATGAGCTCTCTGCAGAATTCCTCTATTCTCAACATATGGTTCTAACTAGGTGTTCCACCTCCATATGGAGCAGCATGATCCGACCCTGTTCTAGCTAGGTGTTCCACCTCCATATGGTTAAACTTTCCTTGCAAGTCATGATTTAAAAGAATTCTGTCCAGTCTTTCAAAGATGCAATCATTGCCTGCCCTGTCATTCCACCAGGTGAATGGACTTCCTTTGAAGGAAATTTCCATTAGGTCACAAGAAGAAATACAAGTAGCAAAGTCCTCATGATCAGCATCAAGGACAGGTAACCCTCCAATCTTTTCTTCTGAATTCAACACAACATTAAAATCCCCACCTATTAACCATGGGATTGACATACCAGTTGCTATTTGATAGATCTCATCCCACAATATCAATCTCTCATCAATAGTACACTTAGCATAGACTAAAGTGACAACAAAACTAAAAGTCTGATTATGATCTTCTAGTTGTACAGTAAGTTGCTGGGCGGTATTACTTAAAATATTAACTGATATGTTATGATTAGTGAATAACCATATCTTTCCATTACAATTTGACAAAGCATAGTGTATCTTCAATCTTCTTTTATATCTGCTGATGTGTCTTGACTGCTGAAAGGGTTCCACCAACCCAGTGAATGTAAAATTATGAAACTTATGGAGCATCTGAACTCTTTAAAATGCTTATTGTGATTTCACCGATCTAATATTCCAAATGAGGGCTTTCATTGATTATTAGTGTAGGATTTGTTTCTTTTGGGCTGAATTCTAATGGGTTGAGCTTGTTCTCCATTACTATGCTTTTTTCCCCTCCTAGCACTCTTCAACAATTTAGGAGATATGTCCGCTTCCAGTGGGATATCCCACAAATCATACACACACAAATCATCATCTTCTTCTGTAGCTAACACTCCTTTAGAAATCTGCTTAGAATCAGAGATATCACCCACCTCCTCCCCTACTGTGTGAGAAATAATATCATGAAGAACTTTGTTAGGGGAGTAAATTATCACAGTCTGTACTGGTTTTGGGCTTTCTATGATGGCCAATTCATGATCAGTCACCACTACGCTTATCTTTGTCTGCTTGTTTGCTTCTGACTCAGGTGCTAGAACTATCTGTTTGTCATTGTTGTTGCATTCCTCTGTGTGCATCTTGTCCACATCAGCCTCAATTGATAGAATTAATTGTTTATCACTATTGCTACCTTCCTCTGATGCTAGGTTCTGATTGTCATGCTTGAGCACCTCATTCCCTGTAGTTGAACCTTCTGATTTATCTTCTTGTTTGTTGCTGCTTTTATCATATACACTATGGCCTGCATGTTTCTTCACAATCTGATCTTGTGGCTTTTTATGTGCAGGGTTTGTTTTCTGCTTTCCAAACGTTCTTGCCACCCAATCTCTCGATGGTTCACTGCCTGTAGCAGTCATAAGGCTTGAGCTACTGCTGTTGGGATTTCCGTTTGCTGCTGGTTCAACAGATAATGCCTCAAATCTGTTCGCCAATAGAGGTGGGGGGTGGATTGTTGGAATTTTATGCCTTCCATCCTTTACAATTTTCCAGTTACCCGGGTCACCTACTACTAACCACTGGATAACTCTCGAGCCTTCCCTTTTTGATATGGCATCGTTTGCTTATGAGTTTGATGTGTGTGTTGGTTCTCCCCTATTTTCTCTTTGTTAGCCTTAATCCCTGCATCCTCTACTTTGATGTTGTTTCTGCATCCTTCGTTATCGTGTCCTTGCATTTTGCATTCATAACAATACTTGGGGATGTAATCATGTTTAATTAGCACCATATATTTCCTACTTTCCCCTGTATCTTCATTTACAATGTCCATAATAATAGATTTAGGAAGCTCTCCCTTCAAATCCACCAATACCTTAACTCTTGCACAACTTGGTCTAGTTCTATTAATAGTTGCTAGATCAAGTTGCACTGGAGTACCCACAGCAGATGCTAAAGAGAAAAGACATTCTTTAGCAAAGTATGTGGGTAAGAGATTAAGGAAGGATATCCACGCAAAAGTCTTTGTGGTCTCTTCAGTCGTCTTAAAATGTGAATCATAAATAAGAGTTTCAAACATAAACAGAGGACTAAGGAGTATTTCCAAACTCATGTTTTGATTTTCATAAAGGAGAACAGTTTTTTTTAACTGGGGCGTAGTACTTAGTAGTAGTAGTAGTAGTAGTGTAGTACTGGAATCAAAAGTTTCCGAAACTGAAATAAGGAAAAAAAATTAGTAGTAGGACTGAAAACTTAAAAACTAATTAATATATCATGGAATTTATTTGTGAAATTTATCCTGTCCCCTATAAGATTTTCAAAAAATTCCGCCACTCATAAGGTAGTCAGGGGCCTATCTAGGTGGGGGTCACCGGGTTCACGTGAACCCATGATCCCCTCCCTAAATCATATATATATAGTAGTATTATATTTTTTTAAAAAAAATTAAATATAAATGCGTGAACCCACGCTTGAAGTATTTTCATAATAGTGTACCCATTCTCTCAAAATTCTGAATACGCAGGTAACATCCGCATCGCGCCGCATGAGGTGAAATTCTCTCCGCCCTGTTATCATATCTAGATACCTAATATCGAGTAGAAAATAAATAAATTTGAATAACTACTTTTATATTTGATACATTGCGAGCAAAAAAAGAAATTTCTACATATGGAATTATAAAATTTGAATGATCACTTCATTATTTTATATATTTCTTTTCTATTAGATGAAATCATGAAATGTAAGTTTAAAAATTAAAAAAATGATGGATCAAATTGGACGGGTTGAGCTGTGACCGATTATTTAGTTCATCTTAACCAAGTCCATCTCAACTTTAGGCAAGATTGGACAATAATTCATTTATTGTTTCAACCTATCTTGACCCGCTCAAAATCAGCTAAAATAATCCATTCGCCACTTCTATACATAACACACATTTTTACGCCTCAAACTTGTACCCCAAATTTTAAAACGTACACTTATGAATTTACAATCTTCATTTATGAAGAAAGTTGGTGCCCACTACTTATCTCAGGAACCAGGTCCTTAGCACAATTCCACTTAAAGAAGTAAGTAAATTAACACACAAAATTTACGTGAAAAACCCCTAACTCCAGGAGTACAAATCACGAACTCACCTTTACTCACAACTTCAGTTTTATGATTACAACTCAATAATCAAAGGAACTAACTCTAGTACCTAGCCTCAAACAATACACTAATATTGTTTCTTCTTACAAACTCTCTAACTCTCTCTCTCTCTATCTCTCTCTCACAAGAAGCCAAATCTACTTCTTGTTACAAGCCTAACAAACTCACACTCTATGTCTTAACAACCACGCAGGGTTGTACTAAGAACAACTCTCTCTTGTGTCTTCTTGGAATAGCTTGTTTGAGATCTTTATTGCTTGAGAATACTCCTTCTCAGCTTTGTGCAATAGGTGATTGATTTCGTCTTAGATCCAATGCTTTTATAGAAGTCTCAAGCTCTCCTCTCTTTGATAGAAAAAGACAGTCCTTTCCTTGTAGGAGTTGGTTGCTGACTTTGAGCTCTCCTTGTTGAACTTGGACGCGCCTCTTTCTTCTTTCTTTACACGTTTTTATATATCCTTCTTTGACATGGATACTACCTTTTATAGTTAGTTTCCATAAATATCTTTTTACCTAAAATAGGTTTTGCCTCATTATCAAAACTTGTTTGACAAGGTTTCTTCAATTTTTCCCTTTTTGATGATAGCAAACTTTATCCTATTTTTGACAAAGAATTTAGCAGCAGCAGCAGTGGGAACTCACTTTCAAAAGGTCTCAGCATCATGAGGAGCATTTTGATCTTAATATTCCAATAACACACTTATAACACATTCCCCTTTTGACATCATTAAAAAAGGTAAACAGTGGCAACAGTTGAGCAATTTCCTTTAGCAGCTTCTATATTCCCCCTAAATAGGTGGCCCCTTGAGGATCAGATTCTTGAGTGCTGTCCATGCCCTTTGTGGTCTTGTATCACTCATTTTCTCACCATTCTTCATTTTGCTTCCACCTTGCCCCCTCATCCCTCTTTGAGGGAGGCTCTCCTTCCTTGTCAGGAATTACAACTGGTTGATCAGCCCAAGGGCCAACCTGTTCTTTTCAAATGCTTCTCTTCCTAGAGCCTTAGTAAATATGTCTGCAATTTGTTCATCAGTTCCATAAGGCACCATTTTAATCAGTCCTTTTTCAATACAATTTCTGAGAAAGTGATGTCTCACATCTATGTGCTTAATTCTCTTGTGCTGGACAAGATTCTTGGCCATGTTAACTGCGCTGGTGTTGTCACAAAATATAGGAATGCACCCAAAATTTATTTTATAATCACTGATCTATTTCTTGATCCAGAGCAACAGAAAGCAGCAGCTACATATTCAGCCTCAGCGGTTGATAGTGCAAAAGAGTTCTGTTTCTTTGTAGCCTAAGATATAAGACATGATCCCAAAAAGTGTATCATACCAGAGGTACTCTTTCTATCCACCAAGTAGCCAGTATAGTTAGCATCAGCATAGCTGATAAGATCAAAAGAGTCACCTGCAGGATACCAAAGAACCAGCACTTGAGTTCCTTTGAGGTACCTTAGGATTCTCTTCACAGCCTTCAGGTGAGAATCCTTGGGGGAAGATTGGAACCTAGCACATAACCCCACACTAAACACAATGTCAGGCCTACTTACAGTGAGGTATAGAAGGGATCCTATCATTCTTCTATATTTTGTTTCAGCAACAACCACTCCAATATCATCTTTGTCTAGCTTTGTAGTGGTAGCAATATGAGTGTCATTAGTCTTAGCCCCTTCCATCTCAAATTTCTTCAGAAGTTCTTTGACATACTTCTGTTGTTGAATGGAGGTCCTAGTCCTGGTTTGATGTTCTTTGACATACTTCTGTTGTTGAATGGAGGTCCTAGTCCTGGTTTGATGTATTTGTAGTCCCAAGAAAAATGTCAGCTCACTCATCATGCTCATCTCAAATTCACTGTTTATCAAGGATGCAAACTCTTTGCTCAACACATCATCAATAGCTCCAAAGATTATGTCATCCACATATATTTGCACAATGAGGAGACTGCTTCTTTATCTTCTGATAAATAAAGTATTGTCTGTCTTCCCTCTCACATAGTCATGTTCTAATAGAAAAGAGGACAGTCTATCGTACCATGCTCTTGGGGTTTGCTGTAGTCCATACAAGGCTTTGTCCAATTGTAGACATGCTCAGATAACTCAAAACTTTCAAACCCTGGGGGCTGTTTCACATATACTTCCTCCATTAGATATCCATTCAAGAATACACCTTTCACATCCATCTAAAATAGTTTGAACTCCATATGAGAGGCAAAGGCAATCAACATCCTTATTGCTTCCATCCGAGCCACAGGTGCAAATGTTTCATCATAGTCAATACCTTCTTCTTGATTGTAGCCTTGTACCACCAGTCTTGCTTTATTTCTAGTTCCTACTCCTTGATCATCCATCTTGTTCCTGAACACCCATCTTGTCCTAATGATAGTTCTGTCAGCAGGTTTGGGAACCAGGTGACATACTTTGCTTCTTTCAAATTGATTTAGCTCTTCTTGCATTGCTTTAATCCAATAAGCATCTTGTAGGGATTCTTTGATATTCTTAGGCTCTATTAGTGACAGGTAGGCTGAGTAAGCGCCCAGATTCCTCACCCTATTCCTGGTCTGCATGCCTGAGTCCATAGGAGAAATAATATTTTTAATGGGGTGTGAGCTCTTGTGTTTCCACTTTCTTCCAGCCATAGGCTGTGAGGGTCCTGGTGCATCTAAGTGATAAGGTGAATATTCTTCATGATTTATTCCCCCCGAATCCTGCACCTCTTCTTGTTCTTCAGTAGGGGAATTATTTCTAAGAGCCTCTTGATCATGCTCATCATCAGGTTCATCAACTAGTCCAATTATGGTGTCATCATCACATGACTTACTTTCACAATCTTCTTCATCAAAGATGACATGGATACTCTCTTCCACACAGTTTGTTCTTTTGTTGAATACTTTGTAGATTTTACTTTGTGAGGAGTACCCTAAGAATATGCCTTCATCACTTTTGGCATCAAACTTTCCTAGAGCATCCTTCCCATTGTTGTGAACATAACATTTACAGCCAAAAGGTCTCAAGTAAGTTAAATTTGCCTTTCTCCCTTTGAGCAGTTCATAAGGTGTTTTGTCTAGCAAAGCCCTGATCATGCACTTGTTTAGTAAGTAGCAAGCTGTGTTTACTGCCTCAGCCCAAAAGCTCTTTGGAAGGTCACTGGTTATTAGCATAGTCTTGACCATGTCTTCTAGAGATCTACTTTTCCTTTCAACCACTCCATTTTGCTGAGGAGTTCTTGGTGCAGAGAAATTATGATCAATTCCATTCTCAACACAAAAGGTCAGGAAGTTTGAGTTCTCAAACTCAGTGCCATGATCTGATCTTATTCCTGACACATCAGTGCTCAGCTTTTTTTGTACCATCTTGACAAAGATTTTCTAAACTTCAAAAGTTTCATCCTTGGAGCTCAAAAAGAGTGTCCAGGTGAACCTAGAGTAGTCATCAATACATATCTCTTCCCACCTCTATTAAGAACCCTCATGGGTCCACATAGATCCATGTGTAGTAGTTGAAGAGGTTTTGTAGTACTAACCATCCGTTTAGGTTTGAAGGAGGATCTCACATGTTTTCCCTTGGAATTTTTTTCAAAATTTTCACAATTATTCATCTTTTTATTCACCTTTTTATTTTGGGTAAGAAATGTCATAAATCCGGCCTCATAAATCCTGCCTCTTAACTAGCCTAAATAAATAGGGATCCATTTCTTAAGCACACGTTGCTATTATTCATAAATAGGGATCCATTTCTTAAGCACACGTTGCTATTATTCTTAAAATTCATTCAATTATCTTTTTATCTTCTTCGTTTGACTTTTTACCTTTCCTTTATTTGCTTTAAAAGTTTTACCACCATCACTCATATCAATAACTCCCCTGTTAAATTTCTACCATTAATAATGGTCATAATTTTCATGTTTTTCATATTCATAACCTTTAAATATTTAATTTAAAAGTTTAATATACCTTATGGTATTCCTTCATTTTATCTATATAACTTCATATTTTTGATTTCATGAAATCCTTTCCAAGATTATCCTTTTCATTTCATATTTGGAGTAATAATGCCTTTATATTATTACTGCAGTATTATATTATTCATGCTTTAATTTGACTTGATAAAGAAAACTCTTGAATGTTTATCGATTTGCAGGAAGGGGTATCGATAAGAGCTCCAAGAAATTAAGAAAAAACAGATTTACGATAATCACCATCACGAGTAACAAGGATATGAAAGACAACTATTCTAATGGTAGAGTAATGAACATTGCAATATGTTCTCTTCTTTATCTTTGTTTCTTAATTTTGATTTATTTTCACTTTCTCCTAATTCTTTTCATAATAGTAATTGAAATTTATTTAGAGTAACGAGTATTTCAACATTATTCTATCTTCATATATTTTCGTTTCTTTTTATTAACTTTAAGCAAGTAATTTATATACCTTCTTATGAAATAATAATATGATTAAGTGTTAATAATATATAATTATGAAAAATGAACATTGAGTATCATTAGATTGTTTAAAAAAGGAAAATAATTAAAAGTTGTGCATCATTTGTAAATTCACTAATTTATGCTCTGAGATGCAATTCTTTGTTTTTATAGATATATAATCTTTAGTTTTGTTTCCTTTTATTTCCACCCCTTTCAATTTATAAATGTAATCATTTATTTTCTATGCCCCGACTATAATTGAGAAATTAACTAAACAAGTAATCATATAAATGCCTCTTTATTCTTTCTGTTTAAATTAAAAGGATAGTGAAAAATAACACCTTTCAATTTTTGCAAAGTGTGACATTTATCTTTTATACTAGATATCGAAGCCCGTGCTCAGCACGGGCCAATACATGTTACATTTTTTGTGTTAATTTATGTGATACAGATAGAATTTAAATAGTCAATCAAATTTTTTATATGGTTTTTAGATATTTCAAGTTGTTAACTATTATCATTTATAATATTTTTTACGTAATTTTTAAATAATATATGTTACTCCCTCTGTGTCAATTTATGTGGCATCGATACAATTTTGAGAGTCAACTAAATTTTCTATACATCTTTAAAATATCTTAAGTTCTTAATTGTTTGCGATTTATAGTACTTTTTTTTCTGTCCCAATTTATGTGGCATTAATAAAATTTTGAGAGTCGTTTAATTTTTTATGTTTTTGAAATATTTTAAGTTGCTATTATTGTGATTTATAGTACCTTTTATGCAATTTTTAAATATATAACAGATTAAAAAGAAAATTAAAATAAACAAATTAAAATGGAGAACGTATAAGGAAATATCCAAGCATGCAAAAATTTTCATGTCTTTTAAATATTTTAAGTTGTTAATTATCGTGATTTATACTAATATTTATGTAATTTTTAAATATATAACAAATTTTAAAAAATAAGATAAATGAATTAAAACGGAGAAATTATAAAAGGAAATATCTAAGCAGGCAGCACAAGCAGGTACGTCGACCAACTGCCTGCTTATCCTCCTTTATAAGTAAGGTAATTTTAAGTTTTAAATTATTGTGATTTATAGTACTTTTTTTCTTCTGTCTCAATTTATGTGGCACTGATAAAATTTCGAGAGTCGACTAAATTTTTTATGTCTTTTAAATATTTTAAGTTGTTATATTGTGATTTGTGCTAAAACAAATTAAAATGGAGAAAATATGCAAGCATGCATGTTGACCTCGTGCCTGCTTGTTGCCATTTTAAAAAATATTTTAAGTTGTTAATTATTGTGATTTATAATTTTTTTCTTCTGTCATAATTTATGTGGCACTGATAAAATTTTGAGAGTCGACTAAATTTTTTATGTCTTTTAAATATTATAAGTTGTTATATTGTGATTTGTAGTACTTTTTACGTAATATTCAAATATATAATAGATTTTAAAAAGAAAACAAATTAAAATGGAGAAAATATAAAAGAAAATATGCATGCAGGCATGTCGACCTCATGCCTCCTTGTTGCCCTTTATAATTTAGATAGTCAATCAAATTTTTTACATAGTTTTTACGTATTTTAAGTTGTTAACTATTTAGATTTATAATACTTTTTATGTAATTTTCAAATAATATATGTTACTCACTTTGTACCAATTTATGTGTCATTGATACAATTTTGAAAGTCAACTAAATTTTTGTATGCACCCTTTAAATATTTTAAATTGTTAATTATTATAATTTATAGTACTTTTTCTTCTGTCCCAATTAATGTGGCAGTAATAAAATTTCGAAAGTCAATCAATTTTTTATATCTTTTAAATATTTTAAGTTATTAATTATTGTGAATTATACTATTTTTTACATAATTTTTAAATATATAATAGATTAAAAATAAAAGTAAAATAAATAAATTAAAACAGAAAAAATATAAAAAAAAATATCTAAGCAGGTAGTATAAGCAGGCAGCACAAGCAGACATATCGACCTACTGCCTGCTTATTGCCTTTACATTTATGACCTACTAAAAAAGGAAAAATTACAGAAGTACAAAATTATAACATTTTAAAAAAAAGAGATAAATTCCATCATACACTTGCATAAAAGAGTATTATGTATGTAAGTATATATATAGACCTTATAGGGATAAAATCAAAGAATAAGTGTGTGAGAAATAAATAATGTAACCAAATATTTAAAAGATAAAGCTAACAGTTACAAAAATTACGTAATTGTAAATTTATGGAAATAAAATACAGTTTCCGTAGTAAATATTACTCCTATCAAATATATGAAAATTTTCATATAAAAGCATTTGAGAAAATATTTTCATGAAATGTTATAATATTACACGAAGCGTGGATAAATTTACTAGTTATATATATATATTGATAATATAAAATTTTATATTATTAATAACTTTCAATTTAGAATAGCACGTAATCAATTGGTATTTTTATGCTTAATTACTTTGTATATATAACTACTATATTAGAAGAGAGCAGATTTTGACATGTCTATTTTTAGACATTTATATTAAAGCTGACGATATTTTGGACTCTAATCATCCCTAAGCCATGTGTCCTTTGCTCCTAAATTGTGAAGCCACGTATCAATTGCCTAGATCACCTTTTCATCTACATTTTCGTTTGTTCTTCACTTACATTGCCTTCTGGCTTTGGAGCAGGATCGTCTCAATAAAATTGAGGGCCTAAAGCCAAATTTTATAAAGAGGTTTTAACTTTTTTTCTAGTTAACATATATATTAAATAACAATGACAACAATTACATACTCAAATATAATTCTACAAGTAAGGTCTAGGGAGTTTAGACAGTAAAAATATAATCAAATATAATTTTTTAATGAAAAAGTTCAATATAAACTTTGAATAATAAACCTGATTCAAGAATTTGAGAAGTTGATATAATGATATCGAAATAGTGTTGTATTGAATTTGATAAGTTGATATAATGATATCGAAATAGTGTTGTGTTGAATTTGATAAGTTGATATAATGATATCGAAATAGTGTTGCGTTGCTTCAATATAATAATAACTTGTTGCAATGTTTGAAATTTGAAGAAAACACCAAAAACAAATTTAATCTTTTTATAAACTGACAATAATTGATTTTATCTGTCCAAAATTTCTTTTCAAATTTGACAGTACATGAGATTTTTTAATATATATAGATAGACACGCGCGCTCACACACACACATCTTTAGGGGGAAAATGGGGGCCCCAAAAAATTTAGGGCCCCAAATAGCAATTGCTTTAGTTGTCTTATGGTCGAGCCGACCCTGCTTTGGAGTCTTTCGTTGAGCATTGATTATTACTATATTAGAAAAGAGCAGATTGACACGAGGAGTAACATATATTATTTGAAAATAATGTAAAAAGTATTATAAATTATAATAATTAAATTATTTAAAATATTTAAAAGGCATATAAAAAATTTAGTTGACTCTCTAAATTTTATCAATAACACATAAATTAAAATAAAAAAAGTAACATATATTATTTAAAAATTACGTAAAAAATACTATAAATCACAATAATTAATAACTTAAAATATTTTAAAAACTTATAAAATTTTTGATTAAACAGGCACGAGGTCAACGTGCCTGCTTTAGCAGCTAGAAACATTTTGATCATTTTTGTTAATTTCTCTATTTTAATTTATTTGTCTTATCTTTTTAATTTATAATATATTCAAAAATTGCATAAAAAAGATACATCACAATAATTAATAATTTAAAATATTTAAAAGACATATAAAAGATTTAATTGACTCTCCAAATTTTATCAATGACACATAAATTGGAGTAGCGAGAGTAACATATATTATTTGAAAATTACGTAGAAAGTACTATAAATCATAATAATTAATAACTTAAAATACTTTTCAAATTTCATTTGTGCCACATAAATTAAGAAAGAGAAGTAATATATATTGGGGCCGTACTGGCACAGACGCTCCTGTATCTAGTATAATTTAAAATATGTTATTCTCTTTATCCCAGTTTATATAACTCACTTTTTTTAGTCTGTTTCAAAAAGAATGACACATTTTATATTTAATAAAAACTTAATTTTAAAATAATTATTTTACCTTATTTTAGATCACATATTTCAAAACTCTTTCTTTCTTTTTTAAATTTTGTGTCAAATTAAATTAACTCACGTAAATTGAAAAGGAGGAATATTATTTTATAAATCTTTTTTACGTCATTAGTAAATAAAACTTAAACTCATGCTTTACTTCAAAGTTCATTAATTAGCTGCGCGTACATAGAAGCAGTCTCTTTCTTCTCTTTTTTCTTTTTGTAGCATTGCCACCCCCCGCTCTAGGGGTGGGCATGGTATGGTACGATATTTAAAAGATTGATGTGGTAATTTTGATATTCACTTTTTAAAATTATTATATCATTATCATATCAAATTAATTCGGTATGGTTTGGTATTTTGAAGTTCGGTTTCGATATTTTGCGGTATGGTGAATCGGTAATCATAGTTTGTTCAACTTCGACTAATATATAATCATATAATAGAGTATTATGACTTTGACTTTTCACAAAAAAAGGGTATCAATTGTTCATACTAACACATTACACATGTAGAAATATATATTCAAGAGAAAGTACAAACAACTCCTTTTGTTAATCAATAACATTTAAAAGACATTTCAATCAAAATAGAGTAGTCAAAGTTCTAACTTCTAAACATTTAATTTATACTAATACTAGATTGTATATTTGTTAGTATTTTAATAATATATATATGTTATATGTAACTATATACTCCGGTATGGTATTCGATATTTCAGTATATTATTTCTAAATACCAAATAAATTTAAAATGTATACCATATACCGTATCAAATACCATAATATCAAAACCACGGTATCAAAAATTTCGATATGGTATGATAATTCGGTATATACCATACCATGCCCACCCCTACTCGGCTCTATATATTTGACATTCTTCTTCTCTTTTTTTTTCTTGTTCAACACATTTTCTTAGGGGTAATGTATCACTTTTCTCGTTTACTACTATTATGAAAAATCAACAAATATGACAAACCAAACCCCAGAAAAACTTGTCAAAATATAGTTTGAGAATTGGATGAGCTCAAACTTGTGATTGTTCCAAGTGAAACGTCATACGTCAAAATGACCGCACATGACAAAGACTACTACACAGCCAAATGGGCGGCAGCCCATAAAGATATGTTAGCATTTTTCACACCAATGTGGCTGAGCCCTTTGGAAAATCCATTCTTATGGGTCACAATGAAAAATATTGATGCTAAAAGAATGGGGGATAGAAAAATGGTGGAGTTGGCAAGGATGAAAAGCAGTACTGATGACTCATCATCAATTAGTGAAATCTTACTGATCCAAACTCATGTTGTCCACTATCTTCTGTAAGTTAAACTCATACACAGTGCACATGTGCACTTGCTAATAGTTGCTATCATTTAAGTAATTAAGTGTTCTATATATACTTCTACTACCTAGTACTTCTACGCAGTACTCTCTCCGTCCTAATGTAATGTATGTCATGTAGTTTAATTGAGCATAAATTTTTTCGTAATTTTTGAAAATTATCCTTGAAATAAATAATTTTAAATAGAAGAATATATTTTTGTGGATTTTTTTGTCAAATAAGTCAGATTCAGTGCTAAAATATTGATAGTGTCTTAAATAATAGGCGTTTGGCCATAAATATTATTCATAATATTCCAGAATACATTTTCACTTTATTCCAGAATACTTATTTGGCCATGAAATTAAAAATATATTTCGAAATATGTTTTCACAATTTTTGGTTTTTTGAAAAACACCTCTTAAGGTGTATTCACTATTTTGAGATTCAATTTTTCTCACTTTATTTTTAAATATTACACCAACTCAATAATCTAAAATATTTTTGAAAATACTATGGTCAAACACAATTTCAACTCTATTTTCAACTTTAAAGTGAATACCAAATAAAGTGAATAAAGTAAATACCAAATAAAGTAAACACATTTTTTATTTTTATGGCCAAACTAATATCTCACCTTGTAATTAATTAAGGATCGTAGAGGATTTTCAACTTTGCTGCCCAGTGTAATTATTCATCCATCTTTATCTCTCGAGGTGTTTTGGACAAAAATCCAATACACCGATAATGTGTTTTTTGTTACAATCAATACATAGATTATCCACTGTCTAATCCCCACCAATGGTAATGTAAAAAATAAAATAAATCAAATACCCATGGGCCATGGCTCAAAATGTTTGTGTTAACCTTTTTTTATTTTTAGGATTCTATCAAAATATTATATGTACTTAAAACTAAGTGGGTTGAAATTCCCTTCTGTAATTTCAGCTCCAGTAATCCTCAATGATTGATTCAGATTATGACAACTCATCAAAATAACATCTAAAGGCTGTAGCTTATTCCTATAAAACCCCAATATACTTGTCACATTTTGATTGTAAAGAGTAAAATTAAATAATCTTTATATAAAAAATTTAGTGCTGTTGTTTCTTAACAGCATGACACGCTCAAACATGGATTTGGCTCCTCTCTATTTCCTTCTCTCCATTTCTCCCAACTTCATGATATAAGTTAAATTTAATGGCTAAAATTTAATTAATCAAAATAAATGCCTAATCATGATTTAGATAATAAATATCTTATATATTTAATTTCAAAAATTGTGACATATATAGTACTTTGTCCATAAATATACTTCCTACTTTTTTTCCAGGATCTAGCCTCCAATTATTTTTTAATTAATAACCTATTATTTAATCGGTCTACTCGTTTTATAAGTGCTTCCGATTACAATTTCGTTCAAAATTTCTACAAATTTTTAAAATATATATCTAGTTCTGTTAGTTAATCAGCTTCATTCTTTTGTTTTAATTTATTTAATATGTATATAGTTATTTAGTTTAGCTTCATTCTTTTATTTTAATTTATTTAATAAATGAGGTATTCTTGAACTTTAAGGTAGGGCAGTTTCATTCACAAAATTTACAAAGTAACTCTCGATTTTTGAAAAATTTAATATGAAAATATTGATATTACAAATTAACAGGAAAAAAAGTAGGAAGAGAGATTTTATTTTACTATATTTATAGACAAGATTATATATATGTTGCTAAATTATGGGATTGTAATAATTTTTTGAATTAAATATGTAAACTATGGTTATATATAAGATATTTATTATCTAAATCATGGTTAGGCATTTATTTTGATTAATTAAATCTTACCCATTAAATTTAATTTATGCCATATGTCCTCAATTCAAGTAAGAACTTGGAGAAAATGGAGAGAAAGAAAATAGAGAGGAGACAAATCCCTCGAAGATATACTCAACATTTGGTAGAAATCCACATATATATATATATATATATATGTATGTATGCAGTATTAGTTTAAATTGGAGTTGGATCTGTTTCCTCATGCTCTCTCTCTATCCTAAAATAGGTTCACTTCCTATCAAGAAAACAAACTACAAACTACTTTGGTGTTTCTAATTTTTTCAAAAAATATAAAAAATAGTTCATCAAATATAAAGTTTGATATTTAATTTCTGAAAAATTCCTTTTAAATTTGTTAATAAGTTTGTAACTTTTAAGTGTTTCTAAAATTTTCTACTTCGACTTATTTTCCTATGGTGTACCTAGAATCTACTTCATATTTCTCTAATATGAATATTTCTCCCTTTTTTTTATATCATTCCTCAAGTCTCATAGGTTTAATCAGGGCTCGTTGAGTTCTTAAGAATCATAATATTTTTTTCGTCTAATTGATAGAATGGATTTCTTGAACTACTTAAGTACAGAGAGCAAGGAAGAGACTTTCGAGGAATACTTTGATATAATTGGGAGTTATTTATAGTGATTTGACCATTAAAGTTACTTATCTTTCTTTATATCTTTCAAAAGTTATTAATTAACTTAGGTTAGTTAGTCTTCACGACTATTTTAGCCGAATATACAACTTTCGGTACTTATTCACTAGCGTGGCAGCCATAAATTTTTCGAAAATATATATTAAACAATTAAAATAGTACTAGAATTTATTCTAAAGGTCATCTCGTAACTTGTCTAGTTAGATATTCTTTTCTCTTATAAAGCTAACATGACAAGCTTTTACTGCGATTTAGCGATAAATTAATGATGTAATTCATAGTTAATTTTTTTTTGTTTAATTGCTTATTCTTTTATATGTTATAATTAATTAATTTAAGCTTGATCAAATTGTACATGTCATTCTATATACCTTATTCTTTCAATCTTTTGGATTTGACTAGTCTCTGTTACATCTTCTCTCTTCAATTTAATTCTCAAGTGCATATATTTAAATTTAAAATTCTAAATATAACAAGCATACATCTTTATTTATTAGGTATGTAAGTGGCAGAAATAAAAGAAAACTCAACTACTAGCTCTAATATGTTGATGATCCCTCTTTTCCCCCCATTTTTGGAAACAAAGCCTCATCCTCTTGGCAGCCAGCAAGTATTCAACAGCCTGAACCGGTTTAAGTATGCTCACAATTTCCTTGAGTGTTTTCATCCTCAGCTCATCAGCGTCTTTCATTACACCAGCCATGTATCTGCTATGTTCATCTAAAGCTTCATCTGCATTCCCACATGACTCTCCCACCTCATTCTTGATTTTGCTGGTGAGTGTCTGGTCCATTAAGTCCTCTTGCAAGCTAGCCAATCTTGAAGAAAGTTTATTCTCTTCTTTTATCGTCTTGGCTTGCAAAGCATCGATCATGCTAATTTGTTTCGACGTCAAGTCACCGAGGTCACCGACATTTTTCCCTTGAAGGAACTCGGTTAGATGAGACTCGATGTCCAAGCCGCAAAGCGCGTATACGAAACGTATGAAAGAAGAGGGTCTACAGCCAGCGATCCATAGGACCGAATTCTCCAACGGGGTGCATGACGTTGGAGCAAAGAGTGGTGAGACGTCAATACGGGCTAGGCGGCTACGGTTGTTAGCATAGTCTTGGTAATTTTGTACGATTTTTTCGATTACTTGAGTGAGTTGATGTTCATTTATTACGCCGTTTTTGGCCTGAGCTGAAGCTTGTTCAAGCTCTGTCAATTCTTTACGTTGCAGAATCATCCATGTCTCGTATACACATTCTTCTTCCGTTGGACTATCACTAATTGAAGTACTGGACATTTTCTGTTTCCTAGTTGGATTTATTCATATGCGTTATGTGTATAAAAATATGATAACATATATATAGCCCGATTTACATGACAAACGACAAAAAAGAACAATCACGATTCATTTTACTTGTTCTCCTTATAAAAAAATATAGATTGTTTAAAATAATTGTTATTTTAAAAAATAAAGGTATAATAATTAGTTATTTTTATCTCTATCCTTAGTCAATAAACATAGAGAGATATTAATATGGTGCAAAAGAGAAAAGTAATAAATAAAAATAATTTAATTAAATTTTTTTTTTAGTTAATATTTTTGTTAAAGAATATGTAAAATAAAATATAATGAGTAAAATGGATCAAAGGATATTTGAGATATTTTTGTATGTCCATGTGCAGCACAATATAATTTTCGTCCTCATCGATGTATATATAACTTTGTATTGGGACTTGCATATCATTTGCAAATTGTATACAACTTCCTTTTCGTCCTCATCTAGCTTTACTTTGTCGGGATATAATCCTATGCTTATGGTAATCATATATTAATCAACTTAGTAATCGAATTGAATATTTAGATAATTAGAGAACTTTTAGTAATTTTAATCATTAAAATTTACTTATTTTTATTTTATCTTTTAAAAGTCATCCAAACTGAAAAGTTATGTCTGAATTTGTTGATTTTATACATATGTAGAAAAATATATAAGAAGTTAAATATATAATTACTCGGTTTACATGAAAAGGGACAAAAAAGGAATATTTGCGATGTTTTAGTTTTGGCCACATGCATGCAGACGAAGATAAATTTAACTTTTCGTCCCCATCTATATATTCTCGAAGTCACGGAGCTAGAGACAGCTGAAACAGGTTGCACTTCGCTGACATGTCAGCTTGTCTTAAACAGGGTTATTTTTGGTATTATTTTTTGATATACTGCTAAATAAATTTTATTTTAATAAAAATTTAAAAAATAAATCTAAAATTAATTTTTTTTCATTTTCTTTAATCAAAAAGGGTATATCTGAGTCATTTGTGTGACGATAAGGATATATGTGAATTATTTTTTAGTGAAAAGTATATCAACTCTAAATTTTAAAGTTAAGGATCAGGGTGTTCACTATATAGGTAAAAATTCATTCAAATCAAAAAATCGAATCAAATTGATTAAATAAATCAAATTTTATTTGGTTTAATTTTATATTTTTAAAAATCGATAATATTTGGTTTGCTTTTGATTTTATTCAAAAAATCAAAGAAATAACTGAATTGAATTGATAAATTATATATATATTTTTATGAATAATATTTAATATTTTATATATGTTTTCATTAAAATTTAATTGTAATTAAAATATTTGGTATTAGATGTACGTCATGTTATTGTTTTATATGCTAATCTTAGAATTTATTTTTTCTCTTTGAATGAATTATTATCTTTTTTTTTTTGAATGAATCGTTTCTTTTATTTTCATATATGGTAAATAATCGGACAATCAAATCAAACTCAAACCAATAACAATCAAACTAATAAATATATAAAATATTTACACCGTTGGACAAGAAAATCGCTTTACTTTAGTTTAATTACATCTGCACCAACATAAAAGTTTATAGTACCTGTGGGCCTAACTTGTTTTCAGGTTTTCTGTGGTTGGCAGTGGCAAATTCGAGATTTTATATAAGCAGGTTCAATCAGTAAATAAAAATAAATGGTGATTGTCAATAATATAAATAACTTCAAGCACAATAAATAATTTTCTCTGTGCTTTTTTATTTGTTCCTTTTTGTTAATAATATAACCTTGAAATAAATAGATTATAAATTTTTATCAAATCTAACTAAGAAAACAAAATATATAAGGTAAAATAGAAAAAAATAAATTTAAAAGGTACCATATACGCGATTAGTGCTGAACCAAAAACAACAAAAAGGGAACCAGCAATGTTATTAAGAGGATTTGAACTCGCATACTTAAACCCACTTGACCACTACTTCACAACTATTGCTTTGTTAATGTGGGTTCAATTAATTTATTATAGTCAAATTTCATAATATTTTTCTTATTAAAACAGTGAATTTTCGGACGAATACCATGTGGACTCGCCCCTGCATTGGGGTCCCACTAAATTTGTTACATGGGTGTTTTCTTACCTTGTGGGTCTCACTGATAGCCATTTTATACACCCTTTTACTTCCTCAGCTAAAACCAGTACATAATGGCAATTAGATTTTTCCAACAACAATTCTTTCAATACTTTGTTTTAATTTATGTGATATTGTTTAACTTGATATTAAAATTTAAAAAATAGAAAAAGATTAAAATTACCTTCGAATTATTCAAAATAAAGCAAATATATCTCTCATTTCATTTTGAGCAATACTCTTCAACTTAATAGCCCATTTAATCTCATGACATGACATTTACGTGACTGTCCAACTAGGACAAAGCTACTTCACATGACTGCCTCCTAGGATCCACAAACCTGGTCCCATTAACTTAATAGCCCGATTCATCTCCCTATTACCCGCCCCACTGAATGCCCCGACCCATTTCACAGAAAATCCAATTACCCACCAAGGATTGTAAATTCACAACTCACATAAATTTCATTATATCTTTTCTGAAGATTGTCTAAAACTCCAGGTTCATTCAAATAAGTTAATTTGGTAATGTCATCAACTCCTCCATGGTCTGCCTCTTCATCCCGTGGGTACAGCTTCTCAGGTATTGCCAATATCTAGAACAAAAATTCATTCACATTTGACCAAATAACCAAATTGGTCAAAATTAACAGAGAAAATTCAAAACTCACTTTCTTGCCATATTCACTAACAACTTGGACTTGTTTACCGATAAAATGAGTCACTTGAGTGCAACCCAGCGGAACTTTTGTATTCGACCCATACATTAGAGCCCTTTCGCGGTGTTGCATGTATCTGAGGGATTACAACATATATTTTCATGTATTTGAGAGGTTACAACATGTATCCGAGGGTTGGGATGTTTTCGATGAGGTTGGGATGTATCCGATAGGATTGAGATGTATCCGATAGGATTGAGATGTATCCGATGGGGTTGAGATGTTTCCGATAGGATTGAGATGTATCTGATGGGGTTGGGATGTATCTGAAAGATTTTTTGTTAACATGTGATATATAAAGTAATTAAAATAAAGTAGCGGGAGAGTTAGTAAATATGGTGGGGATGTTTGGCTCTTTATGTAATTTATCCTTAAGTTAATGAGACGGGATTTGTGGATTCTAGGTGGCAGGAAGTGACCTTGTCCTAGTTGGACGGCCACGTGGATGTTACGTCATGAAGTTAAAGGGGCAATTAAGTTGGAGGGTATTTGTGGTCTCTTGTGTTAACCGCAAGAGTATTTTTTAGCCAAAATGAAACAAAGAGTATATTTGCCCTATTTCAAATAATTCGAGGGTAATTTTGATCCTTTTTCGTTTAAAAAATAGAGAAAGTTTTTTATAATTTATGCTTTAAAACATTCCTTAAAATTTGGTGTATTAAAAATAACATGCATTACATAATTTCTAAAAAAAAAAAAAAAAATACCCTGCACAAATATGATGAAAAGGATGTGGAAAAAGTTTTGGGGGACATTTATGTCTTTAATCATGCTAATGCACGCGTTAGAGTCCATTGCATTACTAATGCCACAATTTTTTGTGTATTGATTGCGAAGCCAGGATTTAGACTTTGTGGGTTCTGAAACATATTTATCTATCTATCTATCTATCTATAATATACTATATTAAAAGTGTGAAGGACCTTATAATGTGATTTGAACTTTTTACCCTTCATTAAAGGATTCCATAATAGACAAAATTGTCTTTTCACTTATTTCCTTCAATTATTATTTAATTATTCTATATAAATCCTAATTATTTAGGTTAGAAAAGTATCTATAAAAACCTAATTTAACAATCTTGGTTAGCAGTGTTCATATCATACTCGAAAGCATGTCAATTGGAAGGCTATCTTATTGATTGGAAGTTTGAAGTATTAGTACTGTACTTTATTTATTTTCAATTTTTCTATGTTTGTTTGTTTGTTTGATTCTTCTTGAATAAGATAGAAATAATATAAGTATTTCAATCTCTCTTTTGGCACAAGGACCTCCTTTTTCACTTTTCACTCATTCATATATAAATATTGGTCTTTGTAAAGTTATTAGACATTCTTCGATCAATATATGATTAAACCTAAGTAAGTTATTATTAATTAATTTTTTAATTTTTGTGCAGGTGAATGAAGATTCATGTGGAGCGTGTGATTGAGATTTTATGCCGATAACGAGTAAATTTGAAGGCATGTTATTTTTGAATTTTATTTCTCATTTATATTGATACTATTTGTAGTGTTAATGTGTTTATTATATATTTGTACATATATGACTTGTTTAGCCATGAATATTATTCACTTTATTTCGAAATTCTTGTTTGGCCATAAAAACGCCAAATACAACTTCACTCAAAAGGTGTTTTCACTTTATTTGGTTTCACTTTTTTCACTTTTTAATTTATTTTTTTAAAAAAAATCTAAATTTTTTATTTTCATAAAATAACCCTATATTAGTACAATTTTGTGGAACTATTGATCATTAAGCATAATGAATATATATAATCAACCATATCCAACACTATTTGAAAGGCATAAAATTATTATTTTTAAAAAGGTCCAAAAACTAAGTAATTGGAACCTTGATATCTTAATCAAGTGATCAATTGCAACTTAATACATTGAGGTCATAATCAAAGTAATTATGCAACGCAATACAGTGAGCAAGATGACTACTACATACAGATATATAAATATAGAGGTCATGAAGTCGTCATATAAATGTTTGTTGTTAAATGAGTACTTAATCACGCGCAAAGGGTCATGCGCAAAACGCGTACACTAAATTAGTATTATATTAAAAGTGTGAATAACCTTATAATGTGATTTGAACTTTTTACTCTTTATTAAAAGTCTCTCTTTTAGATAAAGTTGTCATTTTACTATTTATCAGTTTGTAGGACACCTAAAAAAAAGGATGAATGCTAGGAAATTATTAAGTTAATTGGAAACCTAAAATTGTGTTGTAACAGTTATGACATGGAATACTTGACAATAACGACAATTAAAAGATGAAAATAAATAAAAAAAGTTATAGAAAAGGTAAAGTCTATTTAGTACTATTTTTCTCAAATTATATTTAGATTAGAAAAATATATTATAAAAGAACAATTAAGCAAAACCTAATATTGAGTTTCACCTTAACGACCATGACTCTTTTGCACCGCAATATATTTTGCACATATTGTAGATGTATCTGAAGCATATTATATTTCACTAGGACACAGGTGACCGACCAATACTTGAGAACTACAATCCACCAAATATTAATGTTATTTGCACACTCGAAGTATTTTATTTTTAAGAAATTTGTGATTTTTCTTATACATATGCATTAGATAATTAAGAAGGTATAGAGATCGTAGATTAGGGCAATAGGTTAGTAGACTTTTTTTACTTTTGATATCTATTATCATATGTCTACTATTTATTAATTACCGCATTATTTCGCTATTGTTGTTGTTTCTTTTTTTCAAAATTCTATGTATTGCTTTCCTTACTAATCGACATGATTTCTTTAATTGTATTCTCTTTTTCGTAAATAGTTTGATTTGTTACCGTTAGCCAAAGATTTTTCGAGACAGTCTCTCTACCTCCATGAGATAGTGATAAGGTCGACTTACACTCTACCCTCTTCATGCTGAGTTGATTTTTATTCTATAAAAAATTCTTGTATTTTTTGTATAGAAAATTTGTTTACAAAGTATTTGATATAAGACTATCGCATGTTTTGTGCATGTGCAGTAGGAGAATAATGAAAATTGAAGAAGATTATAAAATACGATTAAAGTGCATGTATTTACTTGTTCGTGAAATTATACATTGTTTTTCAATTTTTCTCGAAGAAGAACTAATCAATGAAAATTATGATGAAATAGTAAAAAAATAAATGAATTATCATATATATATTTTTGTTATATTTATTATAACAAATGAAATTTTTCAATATTCTTTTATATATTAAGTTATTTTACTACAAATAAGCATGACTTATCAATGAAAAGGTAAACAGTAAAATTGATCATTGCTAATTCAATGAATTAGCAATGAATTATTAAAAAAATTCTTAGCTACGAGCAATTTAGTGACGAAGTTGATATCTAAGTCCTATTTTATTCTTAGTGTTTGTTGTTAAATAAGGTATGCGTTTTGATCACGCGCAAAGCGCGTACACTAAACTAGTAAGCAAAAAAGCAACATATTGTGCAGCCAATGGGTTTCGAACCCACGTACTAGGAAAATTGGGCTTCACTGCCCACACGCATACCACTGGACTAACCATTCCTCTCTGTATATGGGTTCGCACGCATCTTATATATATATATATATATATATATATATATATATATATATATATATATATATATATATATTTTCTTGATTTTTTAGTATAAATATAGGGTATACGCAAAAGCTATTGGGTTCGTCCGAACCTCCGAAAAACACTGTAGCTCTGCTCCTATTTGGTTATACACTCCTTAATACCAAATAAAGAGTATAACTTATGTAAGCATTAGTTATATATAGATTAAAAAGTGTACCAAATAAGGTACTAGTAATATACAAAGCTAATAGATGCATTATTATTTCTAATATACTCTACCAAACAATCCCTAAAAGTAAAAGAACATTTTTAAAATTTATAGTTTAAAGCACTCCTTAACTATTTGTGTGGCTATAAATTATTTTATTAAGGATAAAAAAAAAATTAAAGTTAAATTATTTCTATTTATAAAAAGATGACATTATTTTTAAAATGAACTAAAAAGAAAAATGTATCATATAAAATGAAACAAAAAAATAAATATAATTCTTTAATAATTTTCACATGGTAAGTTTAAGATTACAAGTGAAGAAAGTTGGTGCTCACTACTTATCTCAGGAACCAGGTCCTTAGCGCAATTCCACTCAAAGCAGTAAGTAAAATAACACACAAATTTTACGTGAAAAACTTCCTAACTCTAGGAGAAAAAAATTACGAACTCACCTTTACTAACTCTTCAAGTTTTATGATTACAACTCAATAATCAAAGGAACTAACTCTAGTACCTAACTCAAACAATAAACTCTTATTGTTTCAACTCACTCAAACTCACTCTCTCTCCAAGAAGCCAAACCCACTTCTTGTTACAACTTCTCACAAACTCTCTTTCAAGAAGCCAAACCCATTTCTTGCTAAACGTCTCACAAACTCTCTCAAGAAGCCAAACTCACTTCTTGTTACAAGCCTCACAACACACACTCTTTGTCCTAACAATCACACAGGATTGAACTAGAAACAATTCTCTCTTTGTGTCTTCGTTTGAAAAGCTTGCTTGAGGATACTCCTTCTCAGCTTCGTGCAATAGGTCTAACGAATTCTTCTTTGCTCCATTGTTTTTATAAAAGTCTCAAGCTCTCCTTTCCTTGATAGGAAAGATGCAGTCCTTTCCTTGTAGGATTTGGACATGCTTTAAAATCAAATTCTTTTCCTTATAGGACTTTGACACGCCTTTTTGGACTCTCCTCTTATTGATAGGAAAAACTAATCCTTTTCTTGTAGGAGTTGTTCGCCGCCTGGAACGTCTCCATGTAGGACTTTGATGCGCCTTCTTTCTTTGTTTCTTCACACGTTTTGCTCTCTCCTCTTTTGACTAGGATGCTTCTTTTATAGTTTGTTTTCATAAATATCTTTTTACCAAAAATAGATTTTGCCTCATTATCAAAACTTGTTTGACAAGGTTCTTCAAATTTCCCCTTTTTGATGAAGGCAAACTCTATTCTATTTTTGAAAAAAAAACATGTGGCAGCAGTGGAAACCATTTTGGACATTTAGCACATAGCCACACACTCAGGTGCACTCTTTTCACTCTTCTACTGTGTCATGCTAGATTTCAACAATATCATAGTAGCACCATCTTAATTTTTTCCCCTTTTGACATCATTAAAAAAAAGGCAGTCTTCTTTAAGAGCAGCTTCTATATTTCTCCTGAATAGATGGCCTCTTGAGGATCAGATCCTTGAGTGTTTTCCATCCTCTTTTGTGATTTTGTATCACTCTTATTCACTCTTCTCCTCCCCCCCTCCCCTTTCCTCCCTCATCCCTTTTTGAGGGAGACTCTCCTTCCTTGTTAAGAACTACAGCTGGTTGATTAGCCCAAGGTCCAACCTATTCTTCTCAAATGCTTCTCTTCCCAAAGCTTTGGTAAATATGTCTGCAATTTGTTCATCAGTTCCACAAGGCACCATTTTAATCAGCCCCTTTTCAACACAGTCTCTGAGAAAGTGATGTCTTACATCAATGTGCTTAGTTCTTTTGTGCTGAACAGGATTCTTGGCCATATTAACTGCACTGGTGTTGTCATAAAATATGGGAATGCATCCAAGATTTATGCCATAGTCACTGATCTGTTGCTTAATCCAAAGTAACTGAGAGCAACAAGAAGCAGCAGATACATATTCAGTCTCAGCTGTTGATAGTGCAACATAGTTCTATTTCTTTGTAGCCCAAGACACAAGACATGATCCTAAAAAGTGTGCCATTCTAGAAGTACTCTTTCTATCCATCAGGTATCCAGCATAGTCCGCATCAGCATAACCAATTAGATCAAAGGAGTCACCTGCAGGATACCAAAGCACCGGTCCTTGAGTTCCTTTGAGGTACCTTAGGATTCTTTTTACAGCCTTCAGGTGAGACTCTTTGGGGGAAGATTGGAACCTAGCACATAACCCTACACTGAACATGATATCAGGCCTACTAGCAGTGAGGTACAACAGAGATCCTATCATTCCTCTATATTTGTTTCAACAACAGCAACTCCAGCATCATCCTTGTCCAGTTTTGTAGTGGTAGCGATAGGCGTATCATTAGTCTTAGCCCCTTCCATCTCAAATTTTTTTCAGCAGTTCTTTAACATACTTCTATTTATGAATGGAAGTTCCAGTCTTGGTTTGATGTATTTGTAGTCCCAAGAAAAAAGTCAACTCACCCATCATGCTCATCTCAAATTCACTACTCATCAAAGATGCAAACTCTTTGCTTAGCACATCATCAGTAGCTCTAAAGATTATGTCATCCACATATATCTGCACAATGAGGAGACTGCTTCCTTGTCTTCTAATGAATAGAGTGTTGTCTATCTTTCCTCTTACATAGTCATACTCTATTAGAAAAGAGGACAGTCTGTCATACCATGCTCTTGGAGCTTGCTTCAATCCATACAAGGCTTTGTCCAGTTTATAAACATGCTCAGACAACTCAAAGCTTTCAAACCCAGGGGGCTTTTTTACATATACTTCTTCCACTAGATATCCATTTAAGAAAGCGCTTTTGACATCCATCTGAAATAGTTTGAACTTCATATGAGAGGCAAAGGCAATCAACATTCTTATTGCTTCTATTCTGGCCACAGGTGCAAAGGTTTCATCATAGTCAATACCTTCTTATTGATTGTAACCTTGTACCACCAGTCTGACTTTGTTTCTAGTCACTGCTCCTTGATCATTCATCTTTTTCCTGAACACCCACCTTGTTCCAATGATGGTTCTGTCAGCAGGTTTGGGAACCAGGTGCCATACTTTGCTTCTTTCAAATTGGTTTAGCTATTCTTGCATTGCAATAATTCAATCAGCATCTTGTAAGGCTTTTTTGATATTATTAGGTTCTATTAGTGACAGGTAGGCTGAATAAGCACCCATGTTTTTCACCTTATTCCTTGTTTGCATGCCTGAATCCATAGGGGAAATAATATTTTCAATGGGATGTGAGCTCTTGTGTTTCCAATTTCTTCCAGCCATAGGTTGTGAGGGTCTAGGTGCATCTAAGTGATAAGCTGGTTCTTCTTCATGAGTGATTCCCCCCGACTCCTGCACTTCTCCTTGTTCTTCAGTTGGTGAACTATCTCTGAGGGGCTTTTGTTCATGCTCATCTTATGAGTCATCAACTAGTCCAATCCTGGTGTCATTATCACAGGACTTACTTTCACAATCTTCTTCATCAAAGATGACATGGATACTCTCTTCCACACAGCTTGTTCTTTT
Organism: Jaltomata sinuosa; assembly: GCA_003996215.1. Lineage (NCBI taxonomy): Eukaryota > Viridiplantae > Streptophyta > Magnoliopsida > Solanales > Solanaceae > Jaltomata > Jaltomata sinuosa. Next base: position 181,756 of record QJPP01002951.1, read on the forward strand.
GTTAAATACTTTGTAAGCTTTACTTTGTGAGGAGTATCCTAGGAATATGCCCTCATCACTTCTGGCATCAAATTTTTCTAGAGCATCCTTTCCATTGTTGTGAACATAACATTTACAGCCAAAAGGTCTTAGGTAGGTTAGGTTTGGCTTTCTCCCCTTAAGCAGTTCATAAGGTGTCTTTTCCAACAGAGCCCTAATCATGCACCTATTCAGTAAGTAAAAAGATGTGTTTACTGTCTCAGCCCAGAAGCTCTTTGGAAGACCACTGACAATTAAAATAGTCCTTGCCATATCTTCAAGAGATCTATTCTTCCTTTCGACCACTCCATTTTGCTGAGGAGTTCTTGGTGCAGAGAAATTGTGATCAATTTCATTTTTAGCACAAAAGGTCAGGAATTTTGAATTTTCAAACTCAATGCCATGATCGGATCTTATACCTGACACATCAATGCTCAACTTATTTTGTACCACTTTGACAAAATTTTTGAATACTTCAAAGGTTTCATCCTTGGAGCTCAAAAAGAGTGTCCAGGTAAACCTGGAGTAGTCATCCACAATCACAAACACATATCTCTTCCCACCTCTGCTGAGAACCCTCATAGGTCCACATAGATCCATGTGTAGTAGTTGAAGAGGTTTAGTAGTGCTAACCATCTGTTTAGGTTTGAAGGAAGATCTCACATATTTTCCCTTGCCACAGGAACCACACACAATGGATTCATTTAGTTTGTTCTTTGGCAGACCTAGTACCAGTCCTTTTGACACCAGCTTGTTGATAGTTAAGAAATTTTAATATCGTATTCGTTTGTGCCATAGTAGTGAAATGCTTGAAATGGCACTCAAGAAGGTTAGCTCATACTCTAGAGGATCCATGATGTCAGCTTTGTACACATTCTTGTGTCTTCTTCCCTTCAGTACTAAATTGCCATTTGTCACCTTTGTCACAGAGCAGTCAGTAGCAGTAAATAGCACATTATTTCCTTTGTCACACATTTGAGAGATGCTCAGTAGATTGTGTTTCAGTCCATGCACGTAGTACACATTATCTATTGCATGAGAGTCAGACCTTCCTACTTTTCCTATGCCAACAATCTCACCAGTTTTTCCATTACCAAAGGCCACACTTCCACCTTGAAAGTCTAAGAGTGACAAGAAATTATCTTTGCTTCCAGTCATATGTCTAGAACAGGCACTATCAAGGTACCAAGGATTGCTCTTCCTGGTCTCTTCTTGCTCAATATCACTATCTAAGCCTGCCATAAGAGCAAGTGTTGATTCTGCTAACTCTTCTCTTTCATAATCTTTTTCAGAGTCACTTATGGCTATTAGTGACAAATTATGGGGATCCTCATCATCAGACTCATCATTCTTGTGATCTGTCGTGGCAGCTAAAGCTTTATGAACAGCTATGTCGACTTCTTGTGAGGTCATCCTTCTGTGGTATGGAAGTATGAGTGTAACAACCGGGTCCGTCATTATGGGTAGTCCAATTGTACCAAGCTTTAGATTTAGAAAACTCCGAGTATGGGATTTTGAAATTCTGGGCTAGGCTAGCCTCGGCCGGTTTTAGAGCAAGGTAGAGTCTAGGGAAATTCGGATAAGGATTGGTTTATGTGTCTTATGTTAAGATAGTCTTCTGCGTAGCCAAGACATAAAGGAGTTTGGGAGACTTTTCAGAATCAAATTTGGGTAAGTAGAACTCCCGGAATCGCGTTTGACGTGAAGGGGTTATTTCAAGTCATCGGGGAAAGCAGGTGTGTTGTAAAATGGCCAAAACTAGGAAATTTCTAAACATTCTGTCCGTGAAGAGCACAACCGTCCATGGTAGCGGCCTCCGCTATAGCGGTGGAAAATACCGCTATAGCGGTGGTCAAGGCGGTCAATACCACTTAAGACCGTTATAGCGAAAGTCGTTCGCTATAGCGGAACTACTATAGCGGAGCGGGGACCGCTATAGCGGGCCGACGAGATTTTAATGCAGAAACATTCCCCAAAAATATTCAGTTTCACAACTTTGTTTTGGGAGAAGGGCTAGGCAATTCCAGGCGATTTTCCTCCTTTTTCCTTCGATTTCTTCCCTAAGGTAAGGTTTATACTCCCCAATCTTTGTACTACGTTCCCTATGCAGTAGAATTGCTAGAAGGGAACTTAGAAAAAGGTTGAAATAACCTAAGAATGGTGGAATCTGGGGAAGGAAGGGGATTCCAAGCATGAATGTTCTTGGGCATTGTTAAAAGTATGTTATTATGATCATAGGTTGTTAAATTCTCTATTTTTATCCGTAAAAATGATAGAAGTAGGTGAATTAATGATGGAAAAGCATGGGAAAAGGGTGGGATGATCATGGGTTGCCTGAGGTTTAGGGATTTGGTGTAATCTGGGTATTGTGAAGGCCTTGTATGTACTTGTGTGTTAATTTAGACTAAGAACGTGATAGGAATCCGGAACACGAGAAAGCTCGGGTTGAATAGAGCTTGGATCATTTTGAGGTAGGTGATGGCTTACGATTTCTGTGAATGTTGTATATTCTTGTACTCATATCTAAGTGTTTGTATGAATTACATTGCTTAGGGAAGTTGTGTTGAATGTCTAAGGTTCCTGCTTTACAGTCTGTGATTTGAACGGTGTTTGCTTGTTGGTTTACAAGTTGTCTGATCATCTATTTGACAGTGGGTTGTTCACATTCGATTGGCTTGGGTACCACACCTGGTACGGGTATAACAAATGGTTGGCTCGGGTACCATGCCTGGTACAGGAATACTAACGGTTAGCTCGGGTACCACGCCTGGTACAGGAATACTAACGGTTAGCTCGGGTACCACGCCTGGTACGGGTTTACTTTTGTTGCATCATTGCACTTTTATTATTGTGTTGCATTGACTGATATTGGTTCTGTGAGTGGACCAGGCTGCTTATTGAAATATGTTATTGGTTTGATGGCCCTTGAGCGTCTGGGAATTTCTGTATAACTATTGTGTTGGTCTTGGTTTAGGCCGGGTTGTTAATTGACATTTTGTGTTGTCTAGAGGGGATCCCAGGGTGGGTCCGGGCTAGACAAAAAGGTATAGTTATTGGTATATGGTTGTGGATTAGAGTATAGGTGGTGGAATTCATGCGGGAATAAGCTAAGTAGAGACTTGTAGTCTAAGTGTGTCTGTTGATATTGTTGCATGTCTTCCATACCTTTTACTTGATATTGTCGTACTATTTATACATTATTTATTTGAAAACTGGTTGATGATCCTACCAGTACACAGTGGTGGTATACTGATACTGCACTTGCTTTTCTTTTAGTGAGTACATGAAATCTTCCAGCGGCTGAGACGCGACCTCATCTATAGCACTGGCGTATTCTGACATCAAGGGTGAGTTGCTTGATCAAGCTACCTTGGATTTATCTCTAGAGTTTCGGGTTAAAACTACTTTCTTATTTCTTTTTGGGATTGGATCCCCGTACTCTAGATACTGGTAGTACTGTTTGGTACTGCGACTTTCAGTTTCTAGGGGGATTTTCCGCAGGATGATATTAATGCTATAGTTCTTTACTTATTTAATTGCTAGTTTACTTCTGTTTGCTAGTTTTAGGCTGTTAGTCTAGGTAAAGGGTTGAACTCTATTGGTTCGCTCATCTGGGAGTTGAGCGGGTGCCACTCACAATGGTCTGGGTCGTGACAAAGATGGTATCAGTGCCCTAGGTTCGTTGATCTCGTCATACCAAACAGTTCTAGTAGAGTCTTGCGGAACGGTGCGGAGACGTTCGTACTTTTCTTCGAGAGGCTATGGGGCTTTAGGAAATACTATCTCTTCCTTCTTTCCTTCGTGCTATAACTTGATTCCAATTGGTATCTGGTGATAGAAATTAGTATCTAACCTTATTCACTCTTCTGTCCACAGATGGTTACTACAAGGAACAACGGAGCAAGGCCAGCGGTCCCAGCAGCGGGCCCGGCAGTTCATGGCAGAGGTAGGGAAAGGGGAAGGGGACGAGCTGGAGCCAACCTGCTAGGGGTAGAGCTCAAGTTATTGCTGAGGTTCGTGAAGCGACCCCTCCCCCACCTCAGGATCATGTGGCGAAAGAGGTGGAAGTGATTGTGGAAGATGAAGGGGAGCAAGCGGAGGGGCATTGGTTGGGGGCGCAGGCCTTCTGCTATGACACCGGAAGACTTTCAGCAAGCTTAGAACATTCTGAGTGGGTTGGTTGGTGCTGGAGCCATACCTGCAACTTATGCAAATCAGGCCTTGGATACTCAGTCAGCGGTTACTACAGCGCTTAGTACGGATGCAACTTTGGGCACGAATGGTTTCTTCAGGCCAATGCTAGGCCCAGTGATGACAGGGAATGAGCATGAGATGCTGACCAAGTTTCTCAAGCTGAAACCTCCTACGTTTCAGGGTATGGATAGGGAGGATGCTTATGAGTTTATATTGGATTGCTATGAGAGGTTGCACAAGTTGGGTATTGTACGTCGGCATGGGGTTGAATTTGTCACTTTTCAGTTGCAGGGTGATGCGAAGCTGTGGTGGAGGTCTCATGTTGAGTGTCGATCTTCTGTTCTACTTCCACTGACTTGGGAGCAGTTCCATGCCTTGTTCTTGGATAAGTACGTACCCCGTACTTTGAGGGACCGGAAGAAAGATGAGTTCTTGAATTTGGAACAAGGTGGCATGTCGGTCTCGGCTTATGAGGCCAAGTTCCATGCCTTGTCTCGCTTTGCTACACAGATGTTGGGGTCCGAGGAGGAACGGGTCCGGTTGTTTGTCAAGGGTCTGAATACTGAACTGCAGGTACTGTCAGTGCATATGACTTCTTCAGAAAAGGGCTTTAATGATGCGGTGGATTATGTGAAGAAGTTAGAGGGAGTTAGGCAAGCGGGGCAGTCTAAGGCTTTAGCCAAGAAGCCCCGAAATAAAGGAAACTATGGTGGTTCATATTCATGGGGCCATAATCAGCAGGCTTACTCGGCCCGTCCTATTCAGTCAGCTCTACCAGCTACTACAGGTGGTCGTCAGGAAGCTCAGTCTTCTGCTCCTAGAGGCCAGAGAGCGTCTTATACATCAGCTAGCAGGCCTGCACTTGACCATGGTTGCTTCCATTGTGGTGACCTGGGCCACTTTAAGAGAGAGTGTCCACATAGGCAGGCAGGTAATCAGGGTCAGCAGCAGACTAGAGCAGTGGTCCCAGCAGGCAGAGGCGATAATGCTAGGGGTCGTCCACAGGGTGGGCGAGGCAATTTTTAGGGAGGCTGGAGAGACAGGGGGAACGGTGATGCAGGTAGGGATGCGGTGCATCCAGCCCAAAAAGTTGCCTGGATTGATGATCGGGCTCATTGCTATGCTTTTCCAGGGAGAACCGAGGCGGAAGCCTCAGATGCGGTGATCACAGGTACCATTCTTGTCTGCGATAAAATGGCTTCGATATTATTTGACCCAGGTTCTACATATTCTTATATGTATGTGAGTTTTGCATTGGGGATGGATTTGATTTATGATATCCTTGATTTCCCTATTTATGTTTCTACCCCGGTTGGAGAGTCCGTGATTGTGACTCATGTATATCGTGATTGTTCTGTTGTATTTGTGGGGTTGCATACTTGTGTAGACTTGATAATTCTGAATATGGTTGATTTTGATATTATCTTGGGTATGACCTGGCTATCTCCTTATCATGTTGTGTTGAACTGTAACACCAAGACTATGGCTTTAGAGATTCCGGGTAAGGATAGACTAGAGTGGGAGGGTGTGTACAGGCCTAAGCTAGTTAAGATAATATCGTTTGTTCGGGCTAGGAAGCTAGTGGGGAGGGGGTGTCTAGCCTTCTTAGCTCATCTCCGGGATGATAGTGTAGATTCCTTGCCTATTGAGTCAGTTCCAATGGTTTCTGAATTTTTAGAGGTGTTTCCAGTGGACTTGTCTGGTATGCCTCCGGACAGGGATATAGATTTTTGTATTGATTTGGAGCCAGGCACACGTCCCATTTCCATTCATCCGTATCGTATGGCTCCGGCAGAGTTAAGGGAACTTAAGACTCAGCTGCAGGAACTCCTAGATAAGGGATTTATACGTCCCAGTGCTTCACCCTGGGGTGCTCTGATTTTATTTGTAAAGAAGAAGGATGGTAGTATGCGGATGTGCATAAATTATAGGCAGTTGAACAAGGTGACCATCCAAAATAAGTACCCTTTACCCCGTATAGATGATTTGTTTGACCAACTTCAGGGTGCGTTAGTGTTTTCAAAAATTAACTTGAGGTCGGGGTACCATCAGTTAAAGATTAGGCCTGAGGACATTCCGAAAACTGCTTTTCAAACTCGGTATGGACATTACGAGTTTCTAGTAATGTCGTTTGGTTTGACCAATGCGCCGACAACATTCATGAGTTTGATGAATGGGGTGTTTAAGTCCAACTTGGATTCTTTCGTTATCGTGTTCATCGATGATATTTTGATCTACTCTAAGAGTAGGGAGGAGCATGCTAATCATCTTCGTATTGTGCTGGATATCTTGAGACACCAAAAGCTTTATGCAAAATTCACTAAGTGTGAGTTTTGGTTGACTTTCGTGGCATTCTTGGGGCATGTAGTGTCAGAAAGGGGGGTGATGGTGGATCCCTAGAAAATTAAGGCAGTCAAGAGTTGGGTTCGGCCTAGCTCTGTGACAGAGGTGAGGAGTTTTGTTGGGCTCACGGGGTACTACCAGAGGTTTGTTAAGAATTTTACTTCTATTGCTACACACCTGACAAGGCTGACCCAGAAGGATGTACCATTCGTGTGGTCCGACAAGTGCGAGGAGGCTTCCAAAAGCTCAAGACACTTTTGACCACAGCCCCTATTTTGTCCTTGCCGGTTGAAGGTAAAGACTTTGTTGTTTACTGTGATGCTTCACATTCTGGTTTGGGTGCTGTGCTGATGCAAGATAGGAATGTGATAGCCTATGCATCCAAGCAGTTGAAGGTGCATGAGAGGAATTACCTGACTCACGACTTAGAGTTGGCAGCGGTGGTTTTTGCATTGAAAATTTGGAGACACTACCTTTATGGTGTCAAGTGTGAGGTATTCACAGATCATCGCAGTCTGCAGCACGTATTCACTCAGAAGGATTTGAATTTGAGGCAGAGAAGGTGGATGAAGCTATTGAAGGATAATGATGTGACCATTCAGTACCATCCGGGTAAGGTTAATGTGGTGGCAGACACATTAAGCCGAAAAACTGTTAGCATGGGTAGCTTGGCTTGTTTGGGGTGGGGGTGTCCAAACGACCACTAGCTAAGGAAATTCGGGCTTTGGAGGTCAAGTTCATGCACTTGGGTATTTCAGATCAAGGTGGGTTGTTGGCCAACATTGAGGTCAAGGTCACCTTCATAGAGAAAATAAAGGCAAAACAGTTTCAGGATCCAAAACTGAGTAAGTTGCGAGGTAAGGCAATATCCGGGGAGTCCAGAGACGTTATCCTAGACTCGGGTGGAGTGTTGCATTTCATAGAGATAATTTGTGTTCCTCGGGTAGATGATATGATTCAGAAAATCCTGGCAGAAGCTCATGGTTCGCGGTACTCAATTCATCCGGGTGTGACTAAAATGTACAGAAACTTGAGGCAGCGTTACTGGTGCCCCGGACTGAAAAGGGACATAGTTGATTTTGTGTCCAAATGTCAGAACTGTCAGCAGGTAAAGTATGAACATCAGAGACCTGCGGGACTACTTCAAAGAATGCCAATTCCAAAGTGGAAGTGGGAAAGGATAGCCATGGATTTCGTGGTGGGTCTTCCCAAGACATTGGGGAAGTATGACTCAATTTGGGTCATTGTTGACAGGCTGACCAAGTACGCTCATTTCATTCAGGTCAGGGTAGATTATAATTCACAGCAATTGGCTAAGATCTACCTGAAGGATATTGTGAGACTACATGGGGTACCACTGTCCATCATTTCAGACAGGGGTACGCAATTTACTTCTAAATTTTGGGGCAAGCTACATGAAGAGTTGGGTACACAACTTACTTTAAACACAACTTTCCATCCTCAGACTGATGGTCAGTCGGAGAGGACGATCCAGGTATTGGAGGACATGCTGAGAGCATGTGTGATGGACTTCGGGGGTTATTGGGACCAGTTTCTACCATTGTGCAAATTATCGTACAATAATAGCTATCACTCCAGTATTAACATGGCACCGTTCGAGGCATTGTATGAGAGGAACTGCAGATCACCGATTGGGTGATTTGAGGAAGGCGATGTAAAGCCTCTGGGTGTAGACTTAGTGAAGGAAGCGCAGGAAAAGGTAAGGGGGATTCAGACCAAGTTGCTGGCTACTCAAAGCAGGCAGAAGGAGTATGCAGATCGCAAGGTCCGGGACATGGACTTTCAGGCTGGTGAATAGGTATTATTGAAGGTGTCACCAATGAAAGGGGTTATGCGGTTTGGTAAGAAGGGAAAGCTTAGCCCTTGGTTCATCGGTCCGTTTGAAGTTCTTGAAATTGTGGGGCTAGTGGCTTACAAGTTAGCACTGCTACCTAGTTTGTCGAGCGTCCATCCGGTATTCCATGTATCCATGCTTAAGCGATACCATGGGAATGGGGATTACATCATCAAATGGGATGAGGTACTTTTCGATAAGGATCTTTGTTTTGAAGAGAAACCAGTTTTGATTCTTGCTCGGGATATCCGGAGGTTGAGGACAAAGGTGATTGACATGGTAAAGGTTCAGTGGAAGCATCGTCCGGTTGAGAAAGCCACTTGGAAAACGGAGAAAGACATGCGGGACAAGTACCCTCAACTGTTTGAGGATTCAGGTACTACACTTCCCTCCTTTTATTTCCATAATTTTGGGTTTGATCACTCAGGGACGAACGATGGATAAATTAGTATCTGTTGTAATGACCGAGTTCAACGTTACAAGTAGTCCAATCGTGCCAAGTTTTAGAGTTAGAAAACTTCGAGTTTGGGAATTTGAAATTCTGGGCTAGGCTAGCCTCGACCGGTTTTGGAGCGAGGTGGAGTCTAGGGAAATCCGAGTAAGTATTGGTTTATGTGTCTTGTGTTAAGCTAGTCTTCCGCGTAGCCAAGACATAAAGGAGTCCGGAGGACTTTTCGGAATCGAATTTGGGTGAGTAGAACTCCCGAAATTGCGTTTGACGTGAAAGGGTTATTTTGAGTCATCGGGGAAAGCAAGTGCGTTATAAAATGGCCAAAACTGGGAAATTTTTGGATATTATGTCCATGACGAGCGCAACCGTCTGCGGTAGCAGCCTTCGCTATAGTAGTGGAAAATACCGCTATAGTGATGGTCAAAGCGGTCAACACCGCTTAAGACCGCTATAGCGGAAGTCATCCGCTATAGCGGGACTGCTATAGCAGAGTGGGGACCGCTATAGCAGGCCAATGGGATTTTAATGCAGAAACATTCCCCAGAAATATTTAGTTTCACAACTTCATTTTAGGAGAAGGGCTAGGTGATTCCAGGTGATTTTCCTCCTTTTTCCTTCGAATTTCTTCCCTAAGGTAAGGTTTCTACTCTCCAATCTTTGTACTACATTTCCTATGTGGTAGGATTGCTAGGAGGGAACTTGGAAAAATGTTGGAATAACCTAGGAATGGTGGAATCCGGGTAAGAAAGGGGATTCCAAGCATGAATGTTCTTGGGCATTGTTAAAAGTATGTTATTATGATCATAGGTTGTTAAATTCTCTATTTTTATCCGTAAAAATGATATAAGTAGGTGAATTAACGGTGGAAAAGCCCGAGAAAAGGGTGGGATGATCATGGGTGACCTGGGGTTTGAGGATTTGGTGTAATCCGAGTATTGTGCAGGCCTTGGGTGTTAATTGTATGTACTTGTGTGTTAATTTAAACCAAGAATGGGAAAGAAATTCGGAACACGGGAAAGCTCGGGTTGAATAAAGCTTGGATCATTTTGAGGTAGGTGATGGCTTACGATTTCTGTGAATGTTGTATATTCTTGTACTATCTAAGTGTTTGTATGAATTACATTGCTTAGGGAAGTTGTGTAGAATGTCTAAGGTTCATGCATTACAGTCTATGATTTGAACGGTGTTTGCTTGTTGGTTTACAAGTTGTTTGATCATCTATTTGACTGTGGGTTGTTGATATTCGGTTGGCTCGGGTACCACGCCTAGTATGAGTATAATAAATGGTTGGCTCGGGTACCACGCCTGGTACAGGAATACTAACGGTTGGCTCGGGTACCACGCCTGGTACGAGTTTACTTTTGTTGCATCATTGCACTTTTATTGTTGTGTTGCATTGACTGATATTGGTTCCGTGAGTGGACCAGGCTGCTTATTGAAATGTGTTATTAGTTTGGTGGCCTTTGAGCGGTCGATAATTTTTGTATAACTGTTGTGTTGGTCTTGGTTTAGGCCGGGTTGTTAATTGACATTTTGTGTTGTCTAGAGGGGATCCCAGGGTGGGTTCGGGCTAGACAAAAAGGTATAGTTATTGGTATATGATTGTGGCTTAGAGTATAGGTGGTGGAATTTATGCGGGAACAAGCTAAGTAGAGACTTGTAGTCTAGGTGTGTCTGTTGATATTGTTGCATGTCTTTCATACCTTTTACTTGATATTGTCGTACTGTTTATACACTATTTATTTGAAAATTGGCTGATGATCCTACCAGTACACAGTGGTGGTGTACTGATACTGCACTTGCTTTTCTTTTGGTTAGTACAGGAAATCTTTCAGCGGCTGAAACGCGACCTCATTTATAGCACCGACGATTTCTGACTTCAAGGGTGAGCTGCTTGATCAAGCTACCTTGGATTTATCTCTAGAGTTTCAGCCCACTTGTTTCAGGTTAAAACTACTTCGTATTTTTTGGGGGGGTTGCATCCCCATACTCTAGATATTGGTAGTAATATGTGGTACTGCGACTTTCAGTTTCTAGGGGGATTTTCCACAGGATGATATTAATGATATAGTTCTTTACTTATTTAATTGCTAGTTTACTTTTATTTGCTGGTTTTAGGCTGTAAGTCTAGGCAAAGGGTTGAACTCTATTGGTTCGCTCATCTGGAGGTTGGGTGCCACTCGCGATGGTCTGAGTCGTGACAGTGAGATCCCTGCTCTGATGTCTGGGCTTTTCTATTGATGTCTTCTCATGTTCCATAGCCCATGGAGGGTAGAATCTAATAAAGTGATCAGGACTTCCACACTTGTGACACAACAGAGCATCCTTTTCTTCAGCTTGAGGGGTTCTTTTCTGAAGGTTTTGCCCTTTAGTAAACATCCTTTGAAACCCCCTGATAACCAAAGCTAGATTTTCTTCCTCAAAGTTAGCAACCTCAGTGGTTTTAAGGGACAGGGATGTATCCTTCCTTTTAGTTCTAGTGTCCCTCTCCTGGTTCTTCTTTAGTTCATAGGTTGTCAGGTTTCCAATAAGTTCATCCATAGCCAAGGTGTCCAGATTTCTAGCTTCAATGATTGCTTCTACTTTACTCTCCCAAGATTCTGGCAATACACTTAGAAGCTTTCTGACAGCTTTTCCTGTGGGAATGTTCTCTCCTAGGGAGTAGATTTCATTTAGTATGGTTGTAAACCTAGTATGCATGTCCTGAATGGTCTCTCCTTCCTTCATCCTGAAGAACTCATACTGTCTGTTTAGATTGTCAATCTTAGCCTTCTTCACAGCAGTAGTGCCTTTATGAGCAGTTTGAAGTGTGTCTCATATTTGCTTAGCGTCTTGACAGGAGGAGATTCTATTATATTCATCAGGTCCAATCCCACAGATAAGGATCTTCCTAGCTTTGGCATTATTCTGAATAGTGATTTTGTCAGTAGCATTCTATTTCTTCCTGTCTTTGGGAACAGATTCTTTTCCTTCCTCCTCTTCCTTCATAGGGATAGTGGGGCCATCCAGAACAACATTCCACAGGTCAGCGCTTTATCCCATGAGATGGTCCATCATTCTATTTTTTCACCAGCCATAGTATTTGCCATTGAACAATGGTGGTCTTGTTTGAGAAGAGCCTTCCTGAGCAGTTGGAAGGGCAGCCATTGGATCCTTTTCAGGTGTTAACCTTTAACGAAAAGACCCTGCTCTGATACCAATTGAAGAAAGTTGGTGCCTACTACTTATCTTAGGAACCAGATCCTTAGCGCAATTCCACTCAAAGCAGTAAGTAAAATAACACACAAATTTTACGTGGAAAACTTCCTAACTCCAGGAGAAAAAAATCACGAACTCACCTTTACTAACTCTTCAAATTTTATGATTACAACTCAATAATTAAAGAAACTAACTCTAGTACCTAACTCAAACAATAAACTCTTATTGTTTCAACTCACTCAAACTCACTCTCTCTCCAAGAAGCCAAACCCACTTCTTGTTACAACTTCTCACATACTCTCTTTCAAGAAGTCAAACTCACTTCTTGCTACACGTCTCACAAACTCTCTCAAGAAGCCAAATCCACTTCTTATTACAAGCCTCACAACACACACTCTTTGTCCTAACAATCACACATGATTGAACTAGAAATAATTCTCTCTTTGTGTCTTCGTTTGAAAAGTTTGCTTGAGATCTCTATTGCTTGAGAATACTCATTCTCAGCTTCGTGCAATAGGTCTAACGAATTCTTCTTTGCTCCATTGCTTTTATAGAAGTCTCAAGCTCTCCTTTCCTTGATAGGAAAGATGCAGTCCTTTCCTAGTAGGATTTGGACATGCTTCAAAATCTAATTCTTTTCCTTATAGGACTTTGACACGCCTTTTTGAACTCTCCTCTTCTTGATAGGAAAAGCCAATCCTTTCCTTGTAGGAGTTGGTCACCGCCTGGAACATCTCCTTGTTGGACTTGGACGCGCCTTCTTTCTTTATTTCTTCTCACGTTTTGCTCTCTCCTTTTTTGACTAGGATGCTTCTTTTATAGTTTGTTTCCATAAATATCTTTTTACCAAAAATAGGTTTTGCCTCATTATCAAAACTTGTTTGACAAGGTTCTTCAACAAGATTAAAAAATATTTTAGTATATTCTATATATCTTTAGCTTAAGATCATAAAATTAAATATCTTTTTACTTTCTTAAACTCTATGTCAAATCATAATTAAAAAGAAAAAATGGAAGGAATATGTCATAAAAAAAAATTGACAATAAAAACTTGTTATCAAGAAAAACTAAAAATTAAATTAAATTACTTCTAAATAATTTTTTTCAAATAGACTAAGAGTCTGATTGGATAGATTGAATTTAAGTAGTTTTTAAGCTCCAAGTGCTGAAAAGCACCTTTTAAGTATTGAAACTTAATTTATATTAGACAAAAATATTTTCTCTGTTTTATATTAATTGGTTACTTACTCTTTTACACGCATTTTAAGAAATCATAAATAAGAAGGTAGTTTTACTAATTCATCCCTTAAGATTTTTTTTGAAATTTTACAAACAAGTCCTCACAGTTTTAAAAAGAATTAATTACAAGGGTAGTATGAGGAAAATTTTTATTCTCTCTTAATTTAGTAAGGTGGTCAACTAATATGAAATAACTATTTTTAATAAGGTGACCAACTAATATAAAACAGATGGGATAAATATTTATAATAAAAAGATTAATAAATTAATTAAAATAAAATAATTCTTGATTTAAAATAAAGCAAAAATAATAAATTAGTCAACCTAACTTATTGCTTTTAACTTGAAAACACTTACATTAAAAATTACAATTTTGCCAAACAATCTAAAAAAATTCAAAAATAATAGTAATTTAAAAGCAACTTTTAAACATATTCAAATAGACTCTAAAAGAATAGAATAGGATCAAATAAATTGAAACGATGGACATGCACCGTAAGATAAATTATTGGTGCTCGTGCCACCGTCTAGTAACTTTGATGAATTAATTGGGAGTTGATATATACCATTTGCAAATAGTATACAACTTTCTTTTCGTCCTCATCTCGATTTAATTTGCCGGGATATCATCATATATATTCTTTTGACAAAATTATATATAGTACTCTCTCTTCATCATTTTACTTATCACATTTTTCATTTATATATTTTTTTAAAAAATATTAATTAAAATATAATTTAACTAAACTAACACTAGAGAAAATATGATAAAAAATTACTTACAATTTAAAATTATAAATAAGAGCAGCAATTGCAAATCTTACCTAAAATCTCTTATATAAAATTGTAGGTAAGATTTTCTCATTTTTAATCAGATATCTCAAATTTAAATTCCTTTTAATGGACTTATAGAGAAAGTCATTTAGTCGAGTTAATAAACGATGAATGAATGAACCTTTTTTTTTTAATATATATCCTCCCTAGAAGCTTTTTTTGTTGAGTTCGAAATCGGTAGAGCGTCATACGGAAGCTAATAATTACAAATTATCAAGACGATAAATCAGATGATACATAAAATTATACTAAAAAGAATATATTATTGATTGATTTGGTCAAGTGCCCTACATATTAAAAATTAATATAAAAGAAAACATTAAAACTATAGAGAGAAAATCTCTCCCTAAACAAGACTCTTTTGATGACTACATTGGGGATGTTCTTAATTGTTCTATTTGAGAAGAACATGTCTTCTATTTATAGAATTACAAGACTTCTCTTTCAAGAAAAGAATAGATATTGTAGAGTTCTCTTTTACCAAAAAAACTTTTTCGTCAAGAAAACCTTTTTGAATTAAAACACAATTGTGTAGAATCCAAATAAGGTAGAAAATTCAGGGCAATCTCTAACAAATCTCCTTTTGACTTGAATTTTCTGATAAAATAATCTTGATCTTTTTTCTTTACACAATATATCACTGCTGCTTACCATGATTAAAAATTGATATGAGTTAAAAATTGAAACCTTGTGCGTTAAAAGTAAGCACGGGTTAATAATATTGAAACTCTGTGTTAAAAGTGAACAATGTTAAAAGTGAAGCTCATGTGTTGAAAGCATGCATGAGTTGAAAGGAGCCCAAGCATTAAAAATTAGCATAGGTTAAAAGTTGGAGCCCATGCATTAAAGTAAACATAGGTTGAAAATTGATTTTTGTTTTTAAAGATAGAGTAGTAGGATTGTTGAAAATATGGTTGAAATTTTATCTCCATATGTAGTATTTCATATTTTTTGTTTTTGGACAAAACCTCTTCATTATCTTCAAATTGGTTGCAACTTGATCTGAATCTGTCTTAAATCTGTCTTCTACCTCATTCACCCATTGGATCATTGGTGCTGATACCACTTGAATTGTTGAACCCATTGGATCGTCCGGCTCTATATCACTTATTGGGTTCGAAATCAAAAGGGCGTCATGCAAAAGCTAATAGTTGAAAATCTTAAAGGCGATAAATCAGATGACAAAGAAAATTATACTAAAGTCTAAAAGAACATAATATTATTATGTGATTTGGCCAATTGACCTACATATAAAAAAACTAATAAGAATTATCTCTCCCTAAACAAGACTATTTTGATGACTACATTGTGGATGCTATTATGTTTGAGAAAACATATCTCTATTATAGAATTACAAGACTTTTCTTCCAAGAAAAGGATAGATATTGTAGAGTTCTCTTTTACCAAGAAAATCTTTTTCGTCAAGAAAATTTTTTTGAATTAAAATATAATTGTATAAAATTCAAATAAAGTAAAAAATTCAAATAAAGTAAAAAATTCAAAATAAATTCTAATACTTTTCTCTTTTGGTAACTCAAATTTACAACATTCAAAATGAAAATGAGGGATACTTACCATCCGAGAAACTCCCCCGACAAGAATGAATGAACCAGGCTAATTAACAAAGTGAAAACAATGGATCAGGATGAATGGTGCATGCCTTGAAAGTACCAAACAAATTAAGCAACTTGCAGAATAGTATCAAAATAGTTGACTTGAAACAAAGTGAAATATTTGTACGTTTGTAATATGGACAAATGATCAGGTGGAGCACTTCAACTTCAACCTTGGGTGATAATAAACCGGGGGAGGGAGCGTGGGGGTACGTAAGACTAATCTTAATCCGTCTAAATTTTAAGGAGAAAAGTCATGGGATGGCCATTCGATCAATAGAATGTCATTTTCAAATTTGAACTATTTTGATATTACTATAGAAACTGTTAATTATTATATAGAATATATATTTATGTATATATATAAATAGTATCATTATTTTATAGTATATGTATCTATATAGAATGTATATAAATATTATCATTGTTGTATAAAAAGATATATCCATCGTGTGTATGTACATATATATATATGGGAAAAGTATATGTATGCCTCATAGAAACAAATTATTTATAACAAAATACTTTTTTACAAAAAATACTCCCTAACTAATTACTGAAAATTCCCTCTTCCCTTATAGCTTTTGTAGTTATTTAACTCTCTTTTCATTCTTTTTCCTTTTTATTTCTCTATTTCTTTTCTTTTTTCTTCTTTTCTCATTTTTTTTTCTTTTTTATGTTTCTTTGTTCATTTTGTTTTTTTCTCAAATATAATATTTTTAATTTTTTTTAGGGGCAAGGATACAAATGGTCAGCCGGTGAAAATAAATCCCAATAAATAACAAAGGGATTAAAAATTTCACTTTCTAGCCAATTCGCGAGCGCCGGAGTCGCTATACATATTCTATACAACAATGATATATTTTCTATACACATCTTATATACAATAATTATATAATTTCTATACACATTCTATACAGATACATATTATATACAATAATTATACAATTTCTATACATATCTTATACAGATGCATATCCTATACAATAATTATACAGGTTCGATACATATTCTATACATGGCCAGTGCATGAAATTTAAATAGCCGAGTGACTATAATGGCATTATTTTAAAAAGACTATTTTTGGTGGAATTACTTTGACCGGGTGGCCATGCCAGGTCCTTTTCCCTTTTTTTTACACTATAATCTTATTCATCCTTAGTTTCTTTTTTGGTTATTTTTTTTTTATTTCTCTACTCTCTTTTTTTCTACTCTCCTTCTTCTTTTTCTCGGTTTTTTTCTTATTTTTCCCTCTTTTATTGTTTATTTATTTTGTTCACAAATCATGTTATTTTTTATTTTTTTATTTCACCATAATTAATTTTGGTTCCTTTTTTGTGTTCTTTTTTCTATTTTCTCTTTGTTTTTCAATCTCTTTATTTCTTGTTATTTTTCTATTTTTTTATTTTTTCTTCAATAATCTATTTTTATTCATGATTTTTTTGCTCTTTTTTTGTCCTTTTTTCTATATTACAACAAAAGATAACTGATATAGTAAACATTCGTCCATATTTTGTATTTTTTACCTCTTTTTTCTCATTTATTTCTTTATTCTTTAATTTTTTTTGCTCTTTTTTTTATTTTTTTCTATATTACAACAAAAGATAACTGATATAGTAAACATTCATCCATATTTTTTTTCTCTTTTTTCTCTTTTTTTTTTATTTCTTTATTCTTTAATTTTTTTCACTCTTTTTTTGTTTATTTATCTTTTTTTTTTCAAATCATATTATATCTTTTTTATCCTAATCTAATTTTAATCAATTTTAGCTCATTTTATTATTTTTTTCTATTTTTTTTTTACACAACTCAATTTATTTCGCACTCATTGAGGAACGTTTCAGTCCTTCAATCCGATACTTTTCAGTACTCCATGATACCATCACAATATATCAATATGCTGGCATAGTATCATAGAGAATTGCTTTAGTCTTTCGTTGAGATACTCCTTAGTATACGATCACAGTATGTCTAGATACTAAAATAGTATCACGGAGGACTGTTTTAGTCCTTCAATGAGATACTACTCAATATACTCTTATAGCATATCTATATACTGGCATGGTATCGTGGAGGACTTCTTCAGTCTTTCAATAAGACACTTTTCAATCCTTCATGATACCATCACAGTATATTCATATACTATCATGATATCATTAAGGTTTGCTTCAAGTCTCAATGATACCATTACAATATATCTATATATTGTCGTGGTACCATTGATGTCTGCTTCAGTCCTTAGTGAAACCTCTATGATACCATCATAGTATATCTATATACTGACATGGTAACATGGAGGACTGTTTCAATCCTTCAATGAGACACTCCTTAGTATACCACCACAGTTATTTATATATTGAAAGGTATCATCCATCAATGAGACAGTCCTCGGTCCTCTATAATACCACTACAATATATCTATGTATTGGCATAGTATCATAGATGTTTTAGTCCTTCAATGAGATACTACTCAATATACTATCACAATATATTTATGTACTGACATACTATCGTGGAAGACAATTGCAGTCCTTCAATAAGACACTTTTTAATCATTTATGATACCATCACAGTATATTTATATACTATCGTGATATCATTGATGTCTGCTTCAGTTCTTAGTGAAACTTTTATGATACCATCATAGTATATCTATATATTGACATGGTATCATGGAAGAGTGTTTCAGTCCTTCAATGAGACACTCCTTACTATACCACCACAGTATATCTATATACTGAAATTGTATCATCCATCAATGAGACAGTCTTAGGTCCTCTATGATACTATCACAATATATTATATATTGGCATGACATCATGGATAACTATTTTACTCCTTCACTGAGACACTATTCAATATACCATCATAGTATATTTATATATTGACATGGTATCATCCTTTAATGAGACACTCTCCTCAATACTCCATGATACCATCATAGTATATATACTAGCATGATATCATGGAGAACTGCTTCAGTCATTTAACAAGACACTCCTCAATATACCACCACAATATATTTATATACTGGCATGGTATCATCCGTCTATAAGATACTCTTCAATTCTCCATGAAGCATATAGTATATTTATATACTGACATGGTATCATGGAGGACCGCTTTACTCCTTAAGTAAAACAATCATCAATCCTCCATGATACCATCATAATATGTAGATATAAATTATTTATTATTATGATTTGCTTATTAATTTTTTGTATATTTGTATTAGTCTAAAAATAGTTAGATAGTATCTTTATTTTTATAAGGAAATGATAAAAAAAAAAGATAATCTAAACAAAAATAAAATATATATTTTTATTAATTTAAATTTTATAAAATAAATTAGCAAATTTAATATTTTATAATTATTTTTTATTGTAGTCTAACTATTTATTTTTTTATATTTTTATTAGTAAAAAAATAATTAGCTACTATATTTTTTTTATATTTAAATAAACAAAAATTAAATAACACAAAAAGAAAAAGAAAGTGAAAGGAAAAGAGAAACCATTAGGCTTCTGAATTGGAAAATGAAATAGAATGGCGTCGCAATTTGCGACAGAATGAATTCCGCGCCGCAATTTAAAGCCAAATAAATATTGTGCACTTATGGGGTATTACGGGTAAATAGTATTTACCGAATGAATATGGAGAGAATTAGTATGGGAGGGGACACGAGTGTGTAAATATTTTAATATTTTAGTCTATTAATTAATGTACTTTTTCCTATATATATATATATACACTAGATATAAAAGTTCGTGTTAGTACGGGCCCAATATATGTTACTCCTTCTGTCTCCATTTATTTGATACGGGTAGAATTGGGATGAATTAAATTTTTTATATGTTTTTTAAATATTTTAAATTATTAATTATTGTGATTTATAATACTGTTTACATAATTTTAACATAATATATGTTAATTCTTTTGTCTCAATTTATATGACACCGATGAAATTTTGAGAATTAATTTTTATATGTTTTTTTAAAGATATTTAAGTTATTACTTATTATATAATTTATAATACTTTTTACGTAATTTTCACACAATATATGTTATTTTTTTATTTCAATTATATAGTACAGATAAAATTTTGAAAGTCAATATTTTAAATTATTAATTAATATAGTTTGGTACTATTTTATATATATATATATAATACCCCAACATGGGCGAGTTTTTTATTTATAGAGCAATAGCATTACATCAGTGAGGCAATGCCATCATGCAAAAGGGCTTCATTTATGCTGTACTTTAGTAATTATTTATTTTTAAAAAAAACATACCTTTTTAATTTCGTAAAAAATCATTTATTTTTAATTATTTTTTTTTAGTTTCAAACCACCTTACAAGCATAAAAAATAACTTAAAAATGAATGGAAGGAGTATAAGATTGTACCTTCATAGAATGGAAGATTCATGGATTTAATCCTATGCATGAAAGCAGGGGATTTTTCAATGAAAATCTTCAATATTTTTTCATTAATATTTATGGCAATATCTATGGCTTCGCAGAGAGTTCGTTAAATTCATGAAGAACTATTTATCCTAAAAAAAGAGTTTGTACCTGCGATTTAAAGGACATGCAGATTAAATCGATTAAAATAAATAAATGATTAGATAGAAAATACTGTAAATAAGAAATGAACAAATAATGTTGGTGAAAAATTATAATTATAATTGAAAAAACAAATGAAAATAAAATATATTTTTGGTTGAGGCACAGATATTTCCCTCTTTTTAAGGAGATTTAAGCCCACTGCAACAAATATTTTCACTGGTCCAGCAATAATCTTCTTGACTTGTCCCCTCCAGGATACAACAACATCACAAAATGTAACTCAACAAACTCTGGACAAGAATTGAGTCCAAAGCTACAACACAAGAACACCTTCCTTCAACTAATTAAACTCTCTTTTTCTACTAACTTTTATGCACTCTATATTTTTTTTGTACTCAAAATAATACAAGATCACACAATTTATAGGTGAGAAAATCTTCCTTGTATTGAATAAGAAGAATATGGGGCAGTAAAAAAAATAGATAAATGTCCTAAGAGTTACATGAATTATAAGGCATAAATAAGTAAAATTATGGGTGAATAATAATAAGAGGTATAGAAAAAAATGATAACAGACATTCTACCATTAACTCATGTGAGTAAAGACACAAAATGCAACCAAAGTAAATGGCATCAATTACCAACGGATGGGAATTGGTTGCTGCACAAAGTGCGATGCAATGTTCCAACACCATAATGCATAATATCATTTTGAAAAAATAATATTAAAATGCCTTAATTCAACAATTTCCACTCATTTTAATATTAAGAAGAGAGTATATCATTTGGAGGTAGACTATTATGCACAATAAAAGTGTGCTCTGCATTAAATCTTTAAAGAATGGGAAGCTTAGACTCTGAGAATGAAGATGAAAATAATTAAATTTTTTACTCAACAATACACATAATATTCCTGTATCTTATATCACTATCCCTTTTGATGGAATGACTCATTCCCACTATTCAACCCGAATCTCAAATTAATCTAGCTCTATTACTTATTAGCAGTCCAATTGCTCTTGTCAGTCCAATAACTACTTGTATGACATTAGTATTCATATTGCGCTGGACTTGGTTCATAATTGTTTTTGCAGCATTCTTCGAGACTTCGAGTTATTTGTTAGTAAAAATCAATGAAGACAACTACAACATTTTATAACCGTGTTCGAAACTATTGATTGAACTAATAACAATTATTTTGAAAAAAGAAAATAATTTCCACGTTACTTTTTAAAGAAATTTATAAAGACAAATTGCAACGAGTTGTCTCCTATTATAAAAATCACGTAAATTTAGTGACATAATATATTTTTTAACCATCGTTCAAAATTCACAATAATATAGAATTTGGTTTGGGTTTTAGTCAGGTGGGTTGCGGGTTGGGTTTAATTGAGGATTCAATTTAAATGAGAGATATTTTTGAATATTTTGGTAACGGTGGAAGATATTTGGCCCTATAGTGTAACTAGGGACAAGTAAATGAAAGTACATGAGCATATTCGACCCTTTCCCCTTAAATATATATATCACTCGTTATACTTTTGGTCCAAATATATCCTCCCGTTATATTTTTGGTGCCAAATATACCCCTCTCATTATATTGTCCTTACTTTTGACGGAGGAATACGTGATAAGATCAGAATTAAATAACCCACCCGCAATTTTAAATGCCCACTCATTTAGTCCATCCCGACCCATTCGCTCCACATTCTTTCCCTTTCCTTTCTTCTTCGAAAAAATTACATGGGTGAGTATCTTTTATAAAATATTACTACTTTAAGTGATACTTTTTATTTATTACCATCTATGCAATACTATGATAAATGTACACTATGTATTAAAAGTGAATTATGCATGCAATATAGATGTATTATAAGCGTTTTCAAATGTATTATGCTTGTTTAATAAGAAATTGACACAATGTATTATACGTGTACTAAAGTGTGTGATAAATGTATTATTCATGAATAAAAATTATATTATATATATTTTATAAATTATTCTCTGCAATATGTATTATAAGTGTCCAGTGAAAAAAAATATTATTACTATAAATAGTAAATATTTTTTTAATATAGCATATCTATGTAAGTTTTCATCCTCCTTCTTCTTCTTATTCTCCTCTTTTAGATTATGTTGATATTGTTACGAGAAAATAAAGGGAAAAGAGGCCACAACTTTGGATCTTTTCCTCACTTGATTTCAAAGTTATTGTTTAGTGGTGATCATTAATGAAGAAGATGAAAAGAAAGAAGAAAATTCAAAATGGAGGGAATGGGTTAAACGAGTGAATTCCTAAACGAATTGGATATTTAAAATGCGGGGCAGATCATGTGATTCTAAACTTGTCACGGGTCTTTTCATCAAAATTAATGGTAAATTTGTGTTAAAGTATAATGGGAGAAAATATATTTGCACCAAAATATAACGAGAGGAATGTATTTAGATTGAACGCAATAACGAGGGGTGCAACTTCAATTATTTTAGATAATACAAGGGTATATTTGGTCCTTTTCCGAAGAAAAAAGGTTGATAATATTTACGTGTTTAAAAAAAATTGAGAGGACACTTTTTTTTTCAAGAAAAAATCACCAAAGGTGGATGTCGGGATTTAGACATGATCCCAAACCTGTAAGAACAAAACTTGAGCTAGTCTTCGTGCTTAATCGAAAAGATCTTATATTTTGAGAAAAAAATGATCACTATCTTAGAAAATAGGAATTAGTGACGAACACATTTTGTATAGCTAAATCACAAAATTTATCTCTAATCTTATTCAACAATAGATTATCATAAGTTATGTTAACTACGTATATGAGCGATTTAACGATGAAATAAATATTCATTGTTCAATTAATTAATCAATTAAAATGGCAATTTATATATATATATATACATACACATGAGTGCACTTTTCGTCGATACAATTTAATGAGGTTTTTACGAAAATGTACCACTGCCAAATGTTTTTATAAAAATAGTCGCATGTATACCATATGTATATAGAATGGTTGTTTCGGGTAAGAACTTTCGGAATGACCATTTTAGGTAATAAATTATAAGTGGGCTATCTTTTGTGTAAGAAATTTAACACAATGATCATTTTGTATACATGAGGTATACATGCGGCTATTTCTTTTTAAAAAATTGGCAGTATACATGTATATACATTAAATATACAATGTGATTATTTTTTAAAAAAAAAACTCTTTTGGCAGTGGTAAAAATCCCTTTATATTAATTTTTAGTACTTATGAATTGTCTTAACGTTATGAGATAATTATCTATCTTCAGAGGACATATAAATATAATAATGGCATGTAACCAATTGATGAAATTGGAGGAAATTTGCATATTATTTAATATATTATTTATGATATTAGTAAATTGTAAAATACTATCTTCCACTCATAGAAGAAGCTTGTGTTTCCCAGAGCATTGATTATTTACAAATTGAAGAAAGCCAATATGGTGTTCGAATGGAGGATTAGAGAACAAATGTAGAGATGGAGCGGTGAAATTTAAATGTGACTTCAAAATGTTTTATGATGAGAATCACAGTGAAGTTTCTAATCCCAAACTCTTTTAGATATACTGACATATTGTAACATTCTCCATAATTAACCAAATATTCTTATCATAATTACAAATAATTTACTACTTTAAACTATTATAAATATTTCACATATTTAAAGTTACATGCAAAAAGTGTGTATCTCAGCAAACTCTTAAAAAATCACCTCAAATCTCTCTCATATTTTTCTCCAAATTTACTTCCCCCAAATCACTCCTTCCCCCAAATCTCTCTCTCTCTCTCTCTATCTATCTATCTCTCTCTATCTAGCTCTCTCTCTATCTCATATGTCTAACCTTAATCTCTCTCTCTATCAAATATTCTGTCAAATCACGTTTCTCCCAAAACACGATCTAAAAGGTTCTCTCCCACTCCAACACGATCCTCCCTAAATCACGCCTTCAACTCAACACTCAAATTTCCGCACGATCTTCCTTCATTTTTTTCAAAAATATTTGCAGATGATGAATTCAAGGTTCTTATCATGTATCCAAGATTACCATGTATCCAAGGTTTCTTGTAGTTAATTGTTGTTTTAATGTGTATCTAAGGTCATTGTTAAGTTAACATCAATATAATGTTACGATATAACTATTGTTATCATGTATATAATGCTACCTATATTTGAGATCTTTTTAACATGTATTCAAGCATACTGTTATCATGTATCCAAGGTTATCACGTATCCAAGTATATCTGTAGTTAATTGTTATTTTAATGAATATCCAAGGATAACATCAATATAATGTTACCAAATAGCTACTGTTACCATGTAGCTAATGTTTACATGTAGTTAAGATCCTTTTAACATGTATTCAAGTATATTGTTACTAGGTATCCAAGGTTCTTATCAAGTATCCAAGGTTACCTGTATCCAAGATAATTTGTAGTTAATTGTTGTTTTTAATGTGTATCCAAGGCTATTGTTACCAAGGCTACTGTTTTAATGTGTATCCACTATTAACATGTATCCAAGACTACTCTTAGCATGTTTTCAATGTCAGAGTATTTCTACTGCTACAATGACAGATACATTGTTATCAATCACACATAATGAATGAACGTTATCATCATCCGTTATCGCAAGGACACCACTTTCAAACCCTTCGATACATGCAATAGCGCTCGTATTTGATTCATAGGCAATTTCTCCGTTACTGCTGGCAACTACATCCTTTTCTTTATTCATTGACAACAATGGATACACTCTAAAATCAGGGGGGGGGAAAATCTTCAACTCCATATAAAGTCGCATTCCCATATTATTTCGAATCTTCATTGATATTTCATTGTCTTCAATAATGTATCTGACTTGTACATCAAATTTCAATATATCTATCTTCAAATATTTTGAAATTGTGAAAATAAAAACTTCATATGAATCATAATCGTTCAACACAATACCATCGATTTTGTATTTATCGTAGATATTCTCTGCAATTCAAGTTTCAGAATGCCTCAACAATAGCGTTACTAATGTCATGGTTTATCTCAAAAAAAAAAAAAAAAAACTTACTCTATTTTGAAAGATTAACGTTAAATTATCAAAGAAGAAGAAGAATTTTGGCTTCACATTGACGAACAATTTTTAAAATTTGAATTCTCAAGTTGTTTGTGGAGATCAGGATACTGCATATCTTTTTGTAATTGATTGACAAGTGATTTTTTCTCCTAATTAATTATAAATTTGTTACTTCCTTTTAAACCGCGAATGATTTCCTCATAATTAATTGTAAATTTGTTACTTCCTTCTAAAGCGCGAGTGATTTCCTCCTAATTAATCGTAAATTTGTTACTTCCTTTTAAAGCGCTCCAATTAGTTATATATGTATTCAGGATACATGTTACAAAGGCTGAGATACACGTATTTTTTAATTAATGTACCGTAGAAAATATAATATTTTTAAATACTGATTTAAAATGTAATTAAACATCAAACTAGTGTGTTTTATGTTATTTACGCTATTACTTATTTGCTTTAAGAATGACCTTATCTTTGTAACCTCATTTTCATAATAATAGTACTTGCGTGTGCTCTTTTTCATTATATGTTCCATTTGAAAACACAAACAAGTATATGTATAAAATCACTTTTATTTGAGAATTGAGATTATCATGATTCATGATACTAATTGTACATGCATCACACAATTTTATGCTATGGTAGATTTTCCCTTATTGTGAAATATTTAATAAAGTGATCAATATGTAATATTTCATCAATTCAACTCAAAGAGACTATTTAAAGAGTATTATTTCAGCTAAATAAATGTAAACTATTGAATACAATCGAATGAATTAACTTGAAAGTAAAACTGTTAAAATAGGCTTGGCCTCAAAAGTAGAGTCGTCAAAATGGAGCCTATGAGACCAGATCAACCCAATTCATTGGATGGGTGAAGCTAGGCTAGAAAATTTTAGCCCATTTAAGACATGAGGCTATTAAGCCTAGCCCTAGTCAGTCCTCCAATCTCGTGAGGTTAGGTTGGGCGGGCCCATGAGGCCAAAAATTAAAAAAAGATTAATTATTTCTAACATAAAAATATAAGACAAAAAGAAGATTACAGAAAACTAAAAATATTTTTTCACAATTAAGCGGAACAAAAAAGTTCTATTGTAATCGTATTTTTTCTATTTTAAAACTTTAAACTATTAGCTAGTTATGTACTCTTAACTTTAGGACACTTATTTGATCCCACTCGCGCTTCTTATTTTGAAGTCGGGATGCCTGCAACTAATACAACTTTGTGTATATATTGTTTGGCAAACTAGAAATATATAGTGACATGAAAATCATATTAATTAATCAATATCATGATGAATTCAAGAAAGTTATGTCCTTTATTCGCATAAAATTCTTCTACTTATCTCAAGCTTCTGTAGTAAATTTAATATATGTGTATAAATCAGTAATACTAAAATTGGACTTCAGCTCTTCAAATGAAATTAATAATTACGTATATAATTTTTAGAACATTAAAAGTTTTTTTCCTCTAAAATAATTATCGGAATAGATTTTATTTTATTTTATTTTAAAAAAAAAAAAGTTGGCCCGTGAGGCAGCCCACGTCCTACTTAGAGCCGAGTTGGGCTAGATTTTGGAGATTCTTTTAGATGAAGGGTTGGGCTGAGCTAGATTATTGCAGTTTTCAGCTCGCTGAGGTTGGATTGGATTGGACTGAGTAGCCCATTTTATTTTTACATGTCACTTTTAACATATAAAAAAGGGAAAAGTACATGCATACCCTATAGAAGCAAACTATTTACAACCAAATACCCCCTTATAAAAAATACCCCCAATTAATTACTCAAAATGTCCCCTTATCTTGTACCTTTTTGTAGCTATTTAGCTATCTTTTCATTATTTTTCTTTTTTATTTTCCTATTTCTTTTCTTTTTTTCTCATTTTTTTTTTATATTTCTTTGTTCAACTTTTTTCTTAAATTATGTTATTTTTTATTTTCTTTTTACACTATAATCTTATTTATCCTCAGTTTTGACTCTCTTTTTTGCTCCATTTTTGGTTACTTATTTTTTTTTCTCTACCTTTTTTTCTACTCTCCTTCTTTTTTCTCGTTTTTTCTTCTTATTTTTTTCCTCCTTTATTGTTCATTTATTTTGTTCACAAATCATGTAATTTATTATTTTCTTCTTTCACTATAATTAATTTTGGCTCCTTTCTTTTTGTGCCTCTTTTTTCTATTTTTTCTTTGTTTTTTTAATTTTTTTATTTCTTGTTCCTTTTCTAATTTTCTTTTTTCTTTTATAATCTATTTTTATTCATGATTTTTTTCGCTCTTTTTCTTTATTTTTTTTCTATATAACAACAAAAGATAACTGATATAGTAAACATTCATCCATATTTTTTATTTATTTATTTTTCCTCCTTTTTCATTCATTTATCTATTTTTCTCAAATCATATTATACTTATTATTTTTTTACCATAATCTATTCTCACACTCAATTTTGACTCATTTATTTTTATGTTTCTGTTTTTTTTTTTTCACAATCTAATTTCATTTACACTCATTGAGATCTGCTTCAGTTCTCCAGTCTGATACTTTTCAATCCTCCATGATACCATCACAATATATCTATATGCGGACATAGTATCATGGAGAATTGCTTCAGTCCTTCATTGTCCTTAATATACCATCACGGTATATCTAGATACTAGCATAGTATCATGGAGGACTGTTTTAGTCCTTCAATGAGATACCACTCACACTACTAAAAAAATTGTGAATACCGACCTTCAAATTACCGACCTTCTATGGAAGTCGATAATTTTCGACCTCCGGAGGTCGGTATTGTTAAAAACAAAAATTTATTTTATTTTCTTAAGAAAAGAAACTTCAAGATGTCGATTTATTTGACAAAAAATTGCTGGAAAATCAAATACCGAACTCCGATGGTCGGAAATTTTCCCGGAAAAAATAAATTTAAGAAAAACCGATCTCTTATAGTCGGTATCGAATTAATAAATAAAAAATAATATTTTAATTTATCTCAATTAAATATTAAAAAAATAATAATAACTTTTAAATAAACCATTTTCCGAAGGACGGTTATTTCTAAAATAAAAAATAAAAAAATAAATTAATACCGACTTTCTGATGTCGGTAATATTAAATTTACATAATAGATTTTATTTTCATTAAATTATTCTCATCGTGACTTCCAGAAGTCGGTATTTTTATTTTTATTTAATTATTTTTATTAGGATCGACTTCCAGTGGTCGGTATTTGATTAGAAAATTAAGAATATAATTTAATTTTATCTCAATTAAAAATATAAAAAATTACAAAATAATATTTTCAATTAATTTTAAATAAAGCGTCCTTCGGAAGACGGTTTTATGTAAAATAAAAAATAAAAAAAATATTAATACCGACCTTCGGAGGTCGATATTATTTATTTAACGTAATTAATTTTATTTTCATTAAAATTAAAGGTAATACCGTCCTCCGAAAGTCAGTATGTTTACTTTTATTTAATTATTTTGAATAAAATTGACCTCCGATTATTGGTATTACCTTTAAAATATTTTTAATAATCACTATTTTCCTATTGTGTATAACACTAAGGGGTCATTTGGTAGCTAGTTAAAGTTATGTATGTATTAGTAATGTAGGAATTAGTTGTGAGGGAATCTATGTATTATTTATACATGTATTAGTTATGCAGGGATTAGTTATTCATGTATTAGTTATACAAGTATTACTTATTCCACCTTTTATCCTGCATAAGATAATACATAGATTCCCTCATAACATATACATCGTCTGGAATATACATATGTCTCGTCTAGTGATGTACGTATATATATATATAGTACGTATTCAAAAGCTAATTAACCGATCGATAATCCATATCCAAGTACGTAGTATGGAATACATTGTATATTACGTACATATGAGTTAATATATGATCATTGAGAAATGTAATTAACCAAGTCCTATATATTATATATAATGATCCATCGTCTTGAATATATGTCTCGTCTAGTGATGGACGTATATACATAGTACGTATTCAAAAGCTAATTAATCAATCGATATATAATCCATATCCAAGTAGTATAGAATACGTTGTATATTACGTACATATGAGTTAATATACGATCATTGAGAAATATAATTAACCAAGTTATTCTATATATTATAATGATCCGTCGTCTTGAATATATGTTTCGTCTAGTGATGTACGTATATATATAGTATGTTTTCAAAAGCTAATTAACTAATCGATAATCCATCCAAGCAGTGGAATACCATTGTATTACGTACACACAAGGTAATATACGATTGTTGAGTAATGTAAAAAACCAAGTCCTATATATATAGTAATGATATGTCGTCTTGAATATATGTTTTTATGTAGCGATATTGTATGTATATATATAGTACGTATTCAAAAGCTAATTGACCGATCGATAATTCATCCAAGTAGTATGGAATACATTGTATTTTTTCCTCCTTGATACCATCATAGTATAATATACTCTGATGGTATCAAAGAGTAATTGAGCAGTGTTTTCATTGAAGGACTGTTTTTTCCTCTTTGATACCATCATAATATATTACAGTATATGAATATACTCTGGTGGTATCAAAAAGTAACTGAGCAGTGTTTTCATTGAAGGATTGCTTCTTCCTCTTTGATAGTATCACAGTATATGAATATAATCTGATCGTATCAAGGAGTAACTGAGCAGTGTCTTCATTGATGGATTGTTTCTTCCTCCTTGATACCATTAAAGTATAATATACTCTGGTATCAAAGAGTAACTGAGCAGTATTTTCACTGAATGAGTGTTTCTTCCTCTTTGATACAATCGTAGTATATTCATATACTATGATGGTATTAAGAAGTAATTGAGCAATGTCTTCATTGAAAGATTGCTTCTTCCTCCTTAATACTTTGATGGTATCAAAGAGTAACTGAACAGTATTTTCATTGAAGGACTGTTTCTTGCTCTTTGATACCATCACAGTATATTACAATATATGAATATACTCTGGTGGTATTAAGGAGTAACTGAGCAATGTCTTCATTGAAGGATTGCTTCTTTCTCCTTGATATCATCAGAGTATATTATACTCTGGTGGTATCAAAGAGTAATTGAATATTGTTTTCATTGAGATTTGCTTCAGCCCTTTAATGAGATTACTCAATAATTCATGATACCATTTTAATATATTTATATACTGGCATGGTTTCATAGAGATATGTTTCAGTTCTTAAGAGACATTTTTCAGTCCTTCGTGATATCATCATAGTATATCTATATACCAGTATGATATCATTCAGATCAACGTTTGGCATTTTTCAGTCCTCTATGATACCCACGTGGTACATATCATATACTGACAAAGTATAATAAAATTTTATGCTTAATTTTGATATTTTAATTTATATATCAATTTTAGCAAGTTACGAGTAATTTTTATAAAACTAATTACAAAAATAAAGTCATATTTTAAAGTTTTATTTTTATTTGCAAAAGTAAAAAAAAATTATTTTCATTAATTTAGTTTTAATGAATAAGCTAGTGGATTTTATTATTTTTCTTAATTATTTCTTATTGTTAACTAGTTATTTTTTATTATTAATATAAAAATATAGTTGATGCATATTTTTATTTCTTATTTTTCTAAAAGGAAAAAATATAAAAAGTGAAAATAATTATAATAACAATTTTTTTTATTAATTTAAATTTTAATAAATAAACTAGTAACTTTTAATTTTTCTAAATTATTTATTCTTTTAATCTAATTATTTAAAATAAATTATTTTTATTAATTTAAGACTAGTTATGTAATATTTAATTGTTTCTCCTTAAAACAAAGAAAAAGATTTAAAAAAATTAAAAAGAAGATAAACTAACAAAAAAAAATTAAGACAAAAAGGGACAAAAAAGAAAAGAAAATAAATTAAAAAGAAGAAAATAAATAATTAAAATATTATCAAATGATATCTTAAGTAAAGAACATAAGGAGATAAAAAGATAAAGATAATAAATGAGGACAAAAATAAAGCAATAAAGCAAAAAGATAAATTAACAGATAAAAGGATAAACATTAAATGCTAAGTCAAAATAAGAGGAAAAAAGAAGAAGGAGAATAACATGCAATTGAGGGGGAGAGCTCTAAAGGTAATTACTTTGGGTTGAAAGTCCATTAAGGGTAAATACTTTAGGTTAGGTCTATTTTGGGTAAATAATTTCACAATTAAGTCTATTTTGTATAATTTTCCCTTTAGATTTTACGTTTTTAAAGGGTCATGACTTATCAATGAGTTTAGATCGTGATATATTATATTCGTGATTTATTTTTCAAACTATATTGATTAAAGATTTTAGTAGCATTTATCATATGCTTTATTAATAGTCATTAGCTAGCAAAAATAGTTTACTCAACGAATAGTACAATTTGTATCATTTATTGATTTATATAGAAAAGAAAAAATAATTCAAGAAGTCCATATATATATAAGAATATTATTGGTATAGAATTTAATCAATGTTGAATACTGCTGGGCGTCGGAGATGGACTATACAACAATATCACCATACTTGAAAGTGCCACAACTTTCATAGTGATATTGATGTTTAGAACCTATTTGAATTGACTTTTTCTAACTTATGACTTTTGAATTACTTTTATCATCTATATATACTTCAAAAGAAGAAAGTCTAGCCTAGGATTATGCCAAGTGACAGCATAGGATAAAGACATATAGTAATTTTAGGACAAAATTAGTTAAGTTAGGTAATACTAATTATGCTCACAATTCAGTATATGATTAATATTTTTTAATATTATTCATGTATTACATGAGTTATTTGTAATATCTACCCGCAAGAGGCATAATCCCATGAGAAGTCCAGTTAAGAAAGCCGTATCAAAGGAGTATAGTATAAATTATGAAAATAATAAAAATTATTGAAATAATAAAGAGTAGGCGTACTTATTTTGCCGGGGAAGATTAAAAGAAGTTTTTAGAGCTCCCCAATTTTATTTTTAAAAAACCATTAAATGAACTTTAAGATGCACGGATTGCTTCAAATTAAATAAAATTATACGCTATTTCAACTTTGAGACTAAATGATGGGATATTATTTGCTTTCAAAATTTCCAACGAAATCAAGGCATGAACAATATTGCTTTCCAAAAATTTCTTCACTTTTGATGTACATTCACAATAATTTTCAACGTTGAGCTACATCTTCTTATTCAAATTTGACTCTGAAATATAAATGATTATATACTATTTTAAGAAAATGATAGTAATGAAGAAAAAGATACTATATGTACCATACAAAATGTTAGTGTATAATAAGAATGATCCAAAAAAATAATTGAAAATCAAATATTTCTAATATAAAACACAGTTTATATACACATATTTATATTATTTCTCTTTGATCTTTTAAGTTTGAAAGAATTCGCGCATCGCGCGGGCACGTATACTAGTATATACTTTAAAAGAAGAAAGTCTAGCCTAGGATTATGCCAAGTGGCAGCATAGGATAAAGACATGTGGTAATTTTAGGACAAAATTAGTTAAATTAGGTAATACTAATTAACTAACTTTTAAATTTTTTAAAAAAAACATATTTTGATAGTTTTTTTTTACAATTTTTAATATTTAAATTGTACAATAATAATTAGAATACCAAAAGAGTAGGAACTTTAAAATATTCACAAAAAAAAACTAAAAAAAATGAGGATATTCGGATAAAACTTTGAATCAAGAATAGTTAATTAATTATAAAATATTTTTGAAATGAAGATATTAGATTAATTTATTATCCATTTGAACTTGCACTAAGAGATAAAACTTTTGTAAAACTGATTAAATATAATAAATGTATGAAATTTAAAGAATTTGAAATGTCTACGTTTGAAATTCAAGTGATCTTTTTTTAAAATAAATAAATAAAAAACTAACTACACTATCCCATTTCTCCACTAACTCACTTCATGCCCCCCCCCCCCCCCCTGTCCCTCCCCGCGTTCCTTTTATATTGGCACTATTTCACTAATAATAAAGGTATAACATCTTTAAATACACAAGCACTTAGCACATTGCACTAAAATGCCTAATTAAACTAACTGCTAGGTGTCACGTGTAAGCCCTCCAAAAATTTCAGCACACGAATTTTTTAAAAACAGATAATTTCAAAAAGAGAAACTGCCATTTTAAATTTTAAATTTGAGAATCTGAAAACCGCATATACCTTTTAATCATTCTATTCTTCTTCTATTATATCAGTTTTTTCTTTTCAGATCAAATCAATTATTCATTTTCTAGCGAGAAACTTCTTTGTAAATTACATCTGAAAACATAGATTAATTCGTTTAGACTTGCAATTACGTTTTCAACACTTAAATCATCATGGAATTATTTGAACAATATACTGATTTAAAGAAATTTATGAATTATATCATTGCAAAACGAGTCACTTTCATAGCATTTCTGCCTTCAATCAACCAAAAGGTACACATTATCTTTTCTCTCAAAATATTAACTTTTGTCATCTGAATTTTGATTTTTTGTCTTTTTCTATTTTGTTTTGATTCTCAAAGTTTCAATCTTATAAAAAATCATAAAGTTTTTTAATTTGAGAGTTTTATTACACAAATTTATAATAATTTTAAAGATCACACATTTAATGATATATGTTCTTAAATTCAAGGCACTATTTTTTTAATATTATTCTTTCTCTTTTTTAACAGTACCGTTCTTCTCACTCTCTCTTTCTGGATGACACTTTGTGAAATATAAAATATTTTTACTAGATCTGAAAAATCATAACATTTACTAGATCCCAAAAATAATAACATGAATCTTACTTTTTAAAATATCTATACTGTATCAATCCTATGATATCTCAAAAGATTTCACTATGTTCTTTTATTTAATAAATCACAAATATTTAAATTAATATAAAAAACATTTGACAACTAACTGAGTAATTAACTAAATTAGAAGTATTTATTTTTAAATAAATAAATAAAAAGATAAAATATAATCAAGTACTCTATACACTCCCACGTTTGCCAAGTGTTTTTAACAAATAATAACAAAGAAATAAGTTTAAGAAAATTTAATCAAAAAAATTAAAAAAAAATAAAGACCCTATAAAAAATTAATTAAAAAAGGTGAAAAAAATAAATACCATGTAAAAAATTTCTTCAAAAAAGTAAAGTAATAAATAAAAACCTTGGAAAAATTTAAGTGATTAGTTTGCCTCATCTTACACACGATCTTAACACAAAATAAGGAAACACATATTTTTCTTTTATCCTTAAGTTCTTTAAAAAAAAAAATTAGATTTGGCTAATGCACAGATACAATTTTTGGACTCTTTTTTTTTTCAAAATTTGAAAATCACATTTGAATTTATCCTAATCTATCTGTCTAATCCAACCATACATTCTTGGACTCAAATTTTTAAAAAATAGTAATTAAAATTGCATTTGAATTTATATCTTAGACTCAATTTTTTTAAAAATAATAATTAAAATTGCATTTGAATTTATCCTAATTAGAATTCCTTAATTATTGGTTGATATCTAAATTTGTTCTCAATTAACAAAATAAATTTGTTCTTATTTTTTTTCCTTTTTAAAATTACATATAATTAATAATTATAATTGACGATGGTTACTTAGTTTTAAAAGATAAAGTTTTAAAATTTGAATTTAATACTTATAATTTTGGAAACGGTTACAACTTCTTCATCTTATTCCCACTTTATCGTAATTGTAGGGGATTTTTTAAATCCAAAGATTCTTTTGTTAAAAGAGTTATTCTAATCAAACCGTTATTTTACTATCCTTATTCATCAACAAAATCTCTTCATTGTTTGGGACTGGCACAGGATCAACGTGCCTCTCACTCGTGCTAAAACAAAATTTATAATGGCAGGTTAATTATGCTATGGAACGTGTCTATGCTAAAGATTATTATTGAAAAGGTGGAAGAACAAGGTGGCATTTTGAGGGTTTTCAGAGTTAAGAAGATGCTCCAAATTGAAATGATGGTAAAGATGTTTCCATCCTTTACACCTATTTTGTTGTTTGCAATCATATAAATTATTGTAAAAATCCAATTCTATAATTATTTC
Organism: Jaltomata sinuosa; assembly: GCA_003996215.1. Lineage (NCBI taxonomy): Eukaryota > Viridiplantae > Streptophyta > Magnoliopsida > Solanales > Solanaceae > Jaltomata > Jaltomata sinuosa. The sequence goes on from QJPP01002951.1 coordinate 217,285, forward strand.
TTTCAATCTTCTATAAAATAATAAAATTTTCTAACTAAAATGAATTAGTTCAAGGGTAAAAAAAATAAATCATCAAATGTAATAGTGTATGGCGCTAGTTCAAAACACTTTTTTTTAATTTGCTTTTATTTTTCGTCTTTCACATCTTTAAAAATCAGTAATACGGATGCTTTTATCTATTTTTTCTTTGCCTTCATCATTAAATTCTATTTATGGGTATTATTGATAATCTATGTAGATTGTTTCATTATGATTATTCGATGAGATACATAATTATTTTTATATAGGAATAATTACAAATATAGAAGTCTTTCCGTTACAATTCCATAACAACGTAAATTCATTGTCTTACATTGGTGTACAATACTTATGATAATAATTACAAACGTATATTGTTTGAAATATACTTATGATACTTATGATATACAAGGAAAGGGCGTAAATTTAGTGTGTTTTTCGGAGTTGTTTAGGTGCATTAGAGTTGTACAAAATAGATTTTCAATTTTAATGTTATCACTCATATTGAATATTGAAAATTGTAAGCATTTACCATTAAATGCTTCTTTGGGGATCCTTTGAGTTGATTAATCTAAAGATTCATGCAACAAGAGTAATTCAAATTGCATAATCTATTTAGATGTGATATCTTCGCTAAACTATATTTTTCATAAATTAAATTTACTATTTATATTAAATACGTAAAGCTCAATTTTATTATAGTTTGGAAAGAACTTGATAAATTGCAAAATATTCAAAATATGCCTCTCATATTCAATTTTAATATATATTTTGAAAGTAATGGTAATATTTGATTTCATTTGTGTGCACTTCGACTAGCTCATTTTTAAGATAGTGGAAGGGGCAATAAATTTTTTTGTGGGAAAAATGCACCTTCTCAAGCATAATCAACTTGGGCGTTAAATTGCCAACTATATTTAGTGTCGAAATAAAAAAGTAAGATCTTGCCAAGTGACAGCGTAGGATGATGCCATGTGTTAATTTTTAGGACAATTTAGTTAAGTTAGGTATAATTAGTTACTATTAGTTATTACTTTTTTGAATTTGAATTTAAAATTTTAATAAATATATAATTATTCAAATAGAATTTGAATTTTAAATTGATGCTTGCCCCTTTCTATCTTATTAGTCAAACCTAAACGTTCTTATTTCAAAAAACAGTGCTAACACCCTATCTATAGTCTATAGTAAGGGGCCTTCAACCCCGTTAAGTTTTAGCTGGCTATCACGGTCCGATAAAGATTTCCAATTTCGATTTTGAATTGTTGAGCAGTAGGTTAAAGATAACCACCTCCTTTGAAGTACCCTGTGTGGATCCGAGGGCTGCTTCTGCGCTGGCTTTGCTAGCTTGCATGACGGGCTGTAAGACGCTCATTCCTCCGCGATAGTGTACAAGACCAGTAAGAGAGAATGGACTTCATCCATTCGAACAAAACCCATGCCCCCCTAACCAGTCGTACTCTGACCAGGCTTCGAAAAACTTTGAGATCACCGAGTTTCTCGGGAATCGAGGGGGCTCTATTTGAATTTTAAATTGATAACTTATCAATTTGAATTAAAACCTGTTAAAAACTGAAAATATATGGAATTAGAAAATTATTTTTAAAAAATACAAAATAACCTATTTAAAAACTGCCAAAGTGTAATCAAATAATATATTTTTTTTAAAAATGCCTAAGAAATAAAAATTCACGTGACTTTTATTTGGAAATTTTAACAAACAAAATAATTATTAGTTAGCTTATTTAGTAATTTATATTTTAGTCTAACTACTTGAACTTTATATATGTATATATATTATTTGTTTAGAATTAGTTAGCTAATAATAGGCCATTTAAGGAATTAAGAATTATTAAATAAAAAGTTGAAATAAATGAAACTCTTATCAGGAATATGGTAACCGTTGCCCATAATTCAAGGCACGTTAGCACTCTGTTTTTTAAAATTAACAGGAACTCTATTATATTACCAACCATTAATTAAATTAATTTTTTAAATTAAACTAATTTATTGAAATCTATATCTTCTATATCTATATATCTATATCTATTTAAACAAAATTCTACCGAATAATAAAAAGTCCAAAAAATAATTAAACGTCCAAAAAACAGGAAACTTTTAAGTATATAATCATTTTATTTTTTAAATAACTGATCTATAAGTGGATAATGTTTACACATTTTTGGACTCTTATCTTTTAGAATTTGAAATTTTTAAAATTGTATTTTAGTTTATCCTAATCAAAGTCCTTATCCTCATTAATTGAAATCTATTTAATTACTTAAAAACTCTGTAATAATTTCAAAATTATATAATTAAGTTTCTACTTTTCTTATATTTGCTAATATTTTATATTTTTTATTGTCCTAAAATAATTAACTAATACTTTTAATATTGGATTTTATTCTTATCTATGAAAAAGAAGAAGAAAGAAGACAAAAAATAAACAAACAAAATTATCCTAATTAAACTACCCAAACTGCACACCACCAAAAACCACCCCACCCGCACGTCCCCTCCCCATTTCCTCTTATCACATTGCCCACACACATACGCGTCCTACAATTAAATAAATTAGTTAGGGGCCGTTTGGTGGCCGGATAAGAACAAAGTTATCCAATATATTAAATTATGTATAATTTATATGACGTTTATTTATATTAAATTTTTATAAATTTTTATAAATTTTTTAAAAAATCAAATTTTGATTGTTATTTTGTTTTACAACTTTTTATAGTTATTCTTATTTTTTTACAGTTTTTTTTAATTTAAATTCTTAACAGTTTCTTAATTATTTAAAAAATTACACAATTTAAATTCCACTTTCCTTAAATATTTTGTTATAGTAATTACTGATTCTTTAAATACAGTTTTTACACCTAAAAAAATTTAAATTTAAATTTAAAGTAGTTACAACTTCTTAACTTTATCCTTATTAATTCAAAAGTAAATATTTTTTTAATTTTTAACTTTATCTACATCCTAAATATTTGCATGTTGAAATTTGAAGTAAAATAGGAGGGAATAAGGCCTCCATATTATTCTATTTTTTTTTCTAAACAATAATAGAAATTACTAAACAAAAAATAAATTTAAAACGTGATTAACAAAAAAGTAATAAAATAAACAAAATTAATAATCTGTGGATCGTTCGCGAGGGAAATGGCGTAGTCTTATTTAGTATTTTTTTTCCCTTTTAATAATAGATATTTATTTTTCTATTTTAAATTTTTAAAATTAAGTTGTCATTTTGACTGATTCAATTTTTAAGAGTGATTTAATGCCCCTTTCAGAATAAGTGTGATGTCTCTTTAACAAATAAAGAGGATTATTAGTTCAAAATTTCTGATCTTTCGTTGATCATCTTTTTCGCCTGTTGATTTGTAGGTTATAATTATCTCTCTATTATTTTTGTTTTTGCCCATGAATGCTCTATAATAAATAAATGAAAGAAAATACATGTTGACCTCATTTCTCACATGTGTGTTCCTTATTATTCACATGCGATACAGGAACAAATTATAGGCAGCAAAGAATACTCTACTCTTTTGGAAGATGAGTTCTAACAAAAGGAAATGAGATCTACAAAAATGAAGATTGTATTTTTTTTATATAAAATTATTATTTGTAATTAAGTAATTTTTAATTTCATTTCAAAAAAATAATGAAAAGTTAATAAGAGATGTTGGCTCCTCCTTCTCTCTATAAAAATATTTTACCATTTCAAAAAGCTTATACAAATTCAAGATAACATTATCTGCATCTCAAAAAATTTCTTCAACAATTAATTATAAAAACTAACAATGTTTGATACTCTATATTCTACTCTTAATGAAAAAATGTGTAGATTCTAAGATCTCTACATTGAACAACCAAGAGGTATAATTGATCTTTTTCTTCTTTTTTTTTTTCAAAAAAAAATTCATAACATAATATCCTTGCTCTTTCTATTTTTCCTCTCCCAAAAAAAGTTGATTTATCATTTTATCTCCCTTAGAATATTATGACAACACAAGTTGATGAATATTAAGGAGCTCACAAAATAAGATATTTTTTTCTCATTTTTTTAATAATATTTGTTAAAGCTTGCTCTATACTCATGTATTCACTGTATTTTTCTTTCTTTTTAATCAACTTCTTCATGATTGAACTTTTGCCTTCTTATTTTTGTTTTTTGTTTTTATATTTTCAAAAAGCTATTAGGTAAATATAATTTAGAATATGTTCTAACACTAATTACTGAGATAGATTTTTAAAGTTCAAGTATTAACTTCTTATCATTTTCAACATTCGCCATAAATTTAGTACTAAAATATATGATAATGGACTTTAACATAGTTCATGTACACAAATGCATAAATATTGCTATTAAAATTAGTTAATATTGCTAACTAATATATTTTGAAAAAAGAGTTAAAAATATGTAATTTCTAACTTTCTTACAAGTTTTAGTCAAATGCTTGAAGTTACTTCTCTTGAATTTTATTCAATGAAATATTTTTTTAGCTGCTTTTCTATGTCAAAAAATATGTGACATATTAGCTATAACTAAAACAAAATCTAATAAGGTGTGTGTAAAAATAAATATCTTAAATTAAAAATTAAAAAAATAAGTCTAAAACGAATAAATAAGTATCCCACAATTTTAACTCTTTCTACCACGTTTTAATAAAAAAAAGTTAGTTAATTAGTTGCTAAAATTTAGGAACTAGGAAATTATATATTAAAATATTATGAAAAAATTATATATTTTACAATATGTTTAATTTTAATGGGGAAAGAAACATTGGTTGTATAGAGAGAGAAACATGGAGAATCATTATTGTTGTTTCTAATGATGATCGTGGGATGGTGGAATTATGAATATTTTCTGAAATCGAAAGTTTTATTTGAAGTATTTACGGGTCATATGCAATCTATCATCAATACAGAAATAATTTTGTAAACAAATGAGTTATCTTTAAGAAAAAGATATAATTAATTATATTTTAATTGCTACTTTGTAGGTGGTTAATGAACATTTGCCAATGATTTCTCCTTTATATTAGGATATTTGTTAGACAGAGAAATAGTTAAATATGAAAAATGTAATTTATAATTAACTAAATTTTTTGTGTTTTTAGGATTATTAACTTATATGAGAGTGTAAAAGTAAAACTCAAAGATCATAGATAAATAAAATTGTTGGCGTACTCCTTCTGCAAATTTTGGCTATTTTATAATGAAATTTTTATTCATACAATAAAAATTAAAAATTAAAAATATCTCTTAAAAGTTTGATAACCGATACATATATTATGTAACAATGACTTATTTTTTCATTGATTTTACCTATCTTTTTAATGAATTCTATTGCAATAAAATTAAGCGTCATTAGATTATCTTTCCTATATATCCTTATCCTTTTCATGTGTTATCTAAACTTGATTTGAAAATAAATTTATAAAAGTATCATTCAATTATAAAAGTCATATTGTACTAAAATACCATATAAATATATGATTTTTCAAATATCATATAATTTGGTTCTTAGAAAAAAATGAAAGATGAAATTTTAAACTTTGAATATCATGCCTAAGGTTTGATATTCAAGTGACTAGAACTTCTTAGTTTTATCGTAATTGTAGGACTTTTCTTAGTTACATTTTATTTAATTTATCAATTAAATTTTTATTTTTTTCATTAGTCTAAAATTACTTAGCTAATTTTTTTAAATTATATTTTTATATTTTATCTTAAAAATAAAATAAATAAAAATAAAGACAAATGCATAACTAAACTATCCCGAAACTCTACTTCATGCACCAAAAAGAACCCACGTCTTTTTACCTGCATTACACCTTAATTAAAATGCTAGACTTATAAATTGTAAATATAGAAGGTTTAATTTTGTTATTTTTAAAATTCATAGATTAGAAAATTATAATAATTCTCTATTAGTTTACTTAAATTTACATGTTATCTGCAAATATAATTTTTCTTTTCTCAATTTAAAGCATAGACTACAAGATTGTATTGACATGGTGAAATATTTTTCTCTTTTTTATGTAAACTTTCTGAGCAAACAATCAAGATGTCATTGGTCATTTTATTGAATTGTTGGAGCAATTTTCGCTCTAACAAAAATTTATCACATAAAAATATTTTTATTATGTTAGAGAAGACCCTGTTAGACGAGTCTTAATATTTGATGATATGATTAACAATCTAAATACTTTATACTCAATCATATCTCCTATATATATATTCTAAAGTTAATTTCATTAATATCATTTGTATCTGATTTCACATTATAAGTATGTGCAAAATTTATTTAGAAGGATGTCATTAAATAAAAATAGAAAAAATAAGTACTATATTCTGTGAATGTCAAAAAATATAGCGGGTGATACTCTATGTATAAGGTCACTAACTGGAATCTTAATATATATATATATATATATATATATATATATATATATATATATATATATGTAATTTCATATGTAGTTAACATCAATAATCAAAACTAAAATTCAATATATTATATTGAAAATAAAATATAAATAGTTCAACATCATTATTTGAATTATAGGTAAAATATTAAATAAATATTAATTAAAAATATTATAATAAACAAATACATACAAGAGGATAATACGGATTATGCAAGGGCAATTATGATTTGATTAATTTGAAAAAATTTATAAATTACATAATGCTACAAATTATTGTTAACAAATTTAGACAATGAACTAAGATTATATATTTTGGAAAACATTACAATGATGGTGCATTGGGCTAATTAAAAAATTGAATTGTGGAAATCACTAAGATTTTTAAGATGAGTTTAAATTTTTGTGGTTCAACCTTTTCATGTTATTACGATATTGTTATATTTTTTTTAATTTGTTAGCACTATTCAAGATGATCGGAACTTAAAGCTAAGATTGTTACAATTATTTTTTATGCTATTTTTTTCTTTAAAACAATTCGCACATCGCGCGGGTACGTATACTAGTTTTATCTTATAACTAAGGGGTCGTTTGGTTTGAAGATAAGTTATGCTGGGATTAGTTATGTTGGGATTAGTTATGCTGAGATTAGTTATGTTGGGATAAGTTATTTTGGGATTATTTCTTATTGAGTGTTTGGTTTTTTGTATTCAACATAATATACATTGCATAATTTTTAAGAATAAGTTGTTTGTTTACAAAAATACCCTCCAACTTATTTGGTTTTATTTTTTTATATTTTCTTGCAAGCTTTAGTTATTCATTCTTAAAAAATAAAACTTCCATCTTATTTAACTTAAATTTTTTTTGTGTGCATTCCCATGATTGTCCCGTGTGTATTTAAAAATAAAACTTCAATCTTATTTAGCTTAAAAATAAAACTTTCATCTTAAGATTGTTAAAGTGAAAGAAGATTTATTGTTTATGTCTCTTCATTACGCACATATCACTCCTATATTGTAAACTTTAAAGTTATCTTCATTTTAATTGATATATAAAATACAAACTTTCAAGTGATTAAAAGAATATTTAATTAAAAATAAGGAATTCAACATTACAGAAATCAACATATAATACATTCATAAATAAAAATTATATTTATATAGTGTAATTTTTTAATGAAAAAATATGAAGAATTATCATAAATTATCGAGTAGTGAAGGTTGTAAATGTTATTATACATGTTATTAAAAATGATGTAAATATACATGGATATAAAAGTGAGGTATAAAAAGGGTTTAAGAAGATATCTTTGTCTTTTTATCTATTTTATCCCGGGATAAGTTATCCCGGTATTACTATTCCACCCAAAGGTAGGAATAACTTATCCCAACACTAACTATTAATCCTGGGATAAGTTATCCCAGGCTTTGTAACCAAACATGAGATTAAGTGGTAATAAAAATTTATCTCGGGATTAACTCTCCTTATCCATCACACCAAACGACCCCTAAGTGTTTATAAGTATTTTTTTAATCTTCTCAAATATTATAAAAATACATAAAAATTATTTTAACTTAAAAATATTTAAAATAAGTCAATTCAAACCGGCTCTAAGTCTTGAACCTAAGCTCTTTCATTGGCGGCAATAGTGGTTGATTTTATCACATGGTCCAAGCCCCATATTGGGTTGTCTGTAGTTTTATACCATCTAAGAACTCACTCCAGACCTATATATTCTAACATATTCTATTGTCAGATAATTCTCACTTGAATTATTTTATTAAAAAATAGAAGCCAAAAGTAAATTAAATTCATTAGATAATTCTGATTGGTTAATAAGATTATGATCAAAGGTGTGGTACGAAATAGTGGTAGATTTAAGGTGGTTGTACATTTGTAAATTACTGGAAATATGAAAATGATGTACAATTTCCAAATTCAGTGAACCACAACTTTTTTGTTTCTTTAATTTATTATTTTAGGTACATATTCCATCAATTGTTATAAAAGAATCCTATATAATGCTACTACTAGAGTAAACATAAAGGCGGAAAATTGTCTTTAGTTTAATTTTAATTTTTTAAAAGAAAAAGTATTTTCATTCAATTATGTTTAGTAATTATGATAATTAAAAAAGACCAAAAAATATCACATGAATTACTGTCATATGACATGTGCACAACTACTCTTTAAAAAGCCATAATACATAAATATGTCTTTTTAACTTGATCTTAATTGACATTTATGTCTTTCAATTTTGGGTGTTGCACAAATAGACACTTGAATTTGTATAAAGTTGAACAAGTAGACACATGCGTTTTATGTAGCGTCTTATGTGTATTATGTCATGTAGGACACATATGTCTACTTATTCAATTTTATACAAGTTCAAGTGTTTATTTGTGCACATCCAAAGTTGGAGGGTATAGATATCAGCTGAGGCCAAACTAAAAGGCACGTTTATGTATTATGCTCTTTAAAAATGTGAATTTCAAATTTTATCTGTGGAATCCATTTATTATGATTTATGAATTAAAAGATTATTGCAACATGACATGTGCCATTTAATATGACATAAAAAATGGCATACATATTAAACAAATATATAGTACTGGTGGTGTTAGCACTATAAATAGAGCTGAAATCAATCCATTTGATTCACATCCACTTCCACAATCTACTCAAAAGCATTACTTAAGGAAACAAAAAAGTTTCAAGGAATTCTTTTTATACCAATATGGGGAGTAACTTGTGCATTTGTGACAATCATTCTAGAACATTGAATATTGCTTGGCACGGAAGATAACTAAACAATAACATCACCATACTTGAAAGCCTGACACACTTTTCAAGTATGGTGATGTTGATGTATAGTCCATTTCCGCCCCAAACAATATATTGAAGTTAATTATAGAAAGGGTGTCATCCTGAATGAACGACATAATAGATTAACATCAACAAAATTAATATACTTGAGATAATTATCTAAGATTGTGATTACACAGCCTAATAGCAAAATTAGTGGAATAGATGAATCTCATGTCTAATTTACCAAGAATTCAAACCACTATGCATAACCATGGTCGCGGTCGGGGTGGGGGCAAACTACCGGGTTCTTTCAAAACTAGTACTTTTCAATTTTTCATGAGAATCATAAATTAGTGTAAAGATGTACGAAAATTGCAACAAATTAACAATAGGGTCTGATCAACCTATAACTTAAAAAATATAATTGAGTCAATGCTAAAATATTAAAGATTGAACTCATATAATGTAAGTAGATCAAGGCAAAACGAAGAAGCTAAAAGTGTACGTGAACTAAGTTGTATTGTATAATCACTTCATGCTGTTCATTTCCAACCAACTAAGCAAATTTAGGTTTGCAAAGAGTAATTATCAAAGATTGATTTTCTTACTTTAATTTTCACCACCAAATAACACAACTATTTTGCCACAGCTTAAGCTTTAGACACAACACAAGGCTCATTTACTCAATTTCAGAAATTATAAAATGGCGGATTGGTTGAGAAAAAAATTTGGGCCATTTCTCAGTTTGTGCGTGTCATCCTTGTGCAGGAGCCATGCTAATCTTCTTTGTATCGTTCCAATTTTATTGGATATCCCAGATTGGGCAAATACAAATGATGATGTTCCGCAATATAAACACAACAAACAAGTTTTCGGCAGACAATGAGGGAGAATTAGCTTGCTAGTTGAGTGTTTTCGCTGGCACGGGCCTGGGCTACCTTCTTCTTTGTTTCTTTCTTTTTGTTGGATCCGAACAAAACCCATTTTTGAGCCTGGATTAATTGTAATGGGACGGCCTTTTTCTTAGGGAAAAGTACGTGCATATCCCATAGGAGCGAGCTATTTATAACTAAATACCCCCTTACAAAAATTATCCCCAACTAATTACTCAAAATGCCTCCTTCCCTTGTATCATTTTGTAGCTATTTAGCTCCCTTTTCATTCTTTTTCTTTTTTATTTTCCTATTTCTTTTTTTTATCTTTTTTTTCTCATTTTTTTTCTTTATTTTTTTTATATTTCTTTGTTCAACTTTTTTCTTAAATTATGTTATTTTTTATTTTCTTTTTACACTATAATCTTATTTATCCTCAGTTTTGACTCTCTTTTTTGCTCCATTTTTGGTTACTTATTTTTTTTTCTACTCTCCTTCTTTTTTCTCGTTTTTTCTTCTTATTTTTTTCCTCCTTTATTGTTCATTTATTTTGTTCACAAATCATGTAATTTATTATTTTCTTCTTTCACCATAATTAATTTTGACTCCTTTCTTTTTGTGCCTCTTTTTTCTGTTTTCTCTTTGTTTTTTTAATTTTTTTATTTCTTGTTCCTTTTCTAATTTTATTTTTTCTTTCATAATCTATTTTTATTCATGATTTTTTTCGCTCTTTTTCTTATTTTTTTCTATATAACAACAAAAGATAACTGATATAGTAAACATTCATCCATATTTTTTATTTTTTATTTTCTTTTTTTGTTCTCATTTATTCTTTTATTCTTTAATTTTCTTTTTTTGTTCTCATTTATTCTTTTATTCTTTAATTTTTTCCCCTCCTTTTTAATTCATTTATCTATTTTTCTCAAATCATATTATACTTATTATTTTTTTACCATAATCTATTCTCACACTCAATTTTGGCTCATTTATTTTTATTTTTCTGTTTTATTTTATTTATTTTAATTTTTTCTATTTTTTTCACGATCTAATTTCATTCACACTCATTGAGATCTGCTTCATTCCTCCGGTCTGATTCTTTTCAATCCTCCATGATATCATCACAATATATTTATATGCGGACATAGTATCATGGAGAATTGCTTCAGTCCTTCATTGTCCTTAGTATACCATCACGGTATATCTAGATACTAGCATAGTATCATGGAGGACTGTTTTAGTCCTTCAATGAGATACCGCTCAGTATACTATTACAGTTTATTTATATACTGGCATGGTATCATGGAGGGCTACTTCAATCTTTCAATAAGACACATCTCAATCCTTTATGATACCATCACAATATAATCATATACTATCATGGTATCATTGAGGTTTGCTTCAGGCCTCAATGATACCATCATAGTATATCTAGATATTATCGTGGTATCATTGATGTCTGCTTCAGTTCTTAGTGAAATCTCTATGATACCACCATAGTATATCTATATACTGACATGGTATCCTGGAGGATTGTTTCGGTCATTTAATGAGACACCCCTTAGTATACCACCACAGTATATCTACTTCAGTCCTTCAATTAGACACATCTCAATCCTTTATGATACCATCACAATATATTCATATACTATCACGGTATCATTGAGGTTTGCTTCAGGCCTCAATGATCTCATCACAATATATCTATATACTATCGTGGTATCATTGATGTCTGCTTTAGTCCTTAGTGAAACCTCTATAATACCATCATAGTATATCTATATACTGACATGGTATTCTGGAGCACTGTTTCAATCCTTTAATCAGACACTCCTTAATATACCACAACAATATATTTATATGCTTAAATGGTATCATCCATCAATGATTAAGTCATCAGTCCTCTATGATGCCATCATAATATATCTGTCCACTCAGTATATACTATCACAGTATATCTATATACCGTCATGGTATTATTGATGTTTGCTTCAATCCTTCAGTGAGACCTCCATGATATCACACATTATATTTATATACTAGTATCGTTGAAGTTGTAATGGTACCATCACGCACTACTAAAAAAATAGGGAAAATCGACCTCAAAAAACCGACATCCGGAGGTCGATTTTCCCTGAAAAACCGACTCAAAAGCTCTAGTCGGAAAAAGCTTGGTCCAAAAATTAAGAATTTAATTTTTTATTATTTTGTTTTAATTCTGACTTCCTGAGGTGGATTTTATTTATTATTTTCCTTTCCGACATCTAGAGGTCGATTTCTTTTAAAAAGAATATTATTAAAAATATAATATACTGACCTCCAGTGGTCGATATTATTTAATTGTTAATTTATTATTTTTCTGGAGTCGGTATTGTTTAATTTTTAACTTATTATTTTTCTGGTTTCCTACCTCCTGTAGTCGGTATTATTTAATTTTTAATTTAGTAGTTTTCTGATTTTTTGACCTCTTGAAGTCGGTATTGTTTAATTTTAATTTATTATTTTTCTAATTTTTCGACCTCTGGAAGTCGGTATTACTGAATTTTTAATTTATTATTTTTCTGATATTTCGACCTCCTGAGGTCGGTATTATTTAAATTTTATTTTTTTATTTCAGGCGATTCCGACTCTTTGAGGTTGGTTTTCTGGAAAAAAAATTTCAAAAAACTGACTACCTGATGTCGGTTTTCTGGAATTTTTTTTTCAAGAAACCGACTACATGATGTCGGTTTACTGAAAAATTTACCCAAAAAACCGACCTCAGGAGGTCGGTTTGTTGTTGATATTTTACCAAAAAATTGACAGCAAATTGCTGCAATTTGAATTGCCCACCTGCATATTTTGATAATGCACATATTCAACCAAACCAACTCAAATAGCTGTCAACACGATATTTTTCTACATTTACATTTCACTACTTCAAATTAAACTTAAAATACGATCAAACAATCTAAAAAGTTTACAAACTATATATACTAAGTCCAAAATGTCTGGTAGCTAGGTACAACTGCTCATCAACATCCTCACCCTCCTCACCTTCGATATCGGACTCATCCACTAGGCCTCGATGTCTATCACTGGCACACTGAGGAATAATCTTTCCCGACTCAAAAAAAGATTTTAACTAGGATTGAAGCTCCGCATACCTCTTGTTCTCTATCTCCTTTGCTGCTGCAATCTGCTCGTCTCTTTTCTTCTCCCTTTCGGTTGATGCAGCAAGCTCGACAGTGATCAGAGATATCTTATCCTGCATTACAGATACGGTCGCTTTATCCATATTATCGAAGTCTGAAGATGATGGACAATAAAACCAGGGCTTCTTCTCCGCATAAGCCTTTTCTGTATAACCATAGACTAAACCTCTTACTGATTCACCCGCACTCTCTCGTCAAAATTGTTATACTTATTCATCTGTAAGCGGTGTGTCCTGACTTTCAGGAGGTTGAGTACTACGGTATTCCTGAATTCTTTGCACAAACGACTCCTATATTTAAATGAAGAACTCTTACTATAAGAATATAATAGATTAAAGGAAAAAAAGAATAAAAATAATAGTTTGAATGCAGTTCTTCCATGTGTCTGTTGAGCACGTGTCTCACACCAACTTTCTTCACCTGTGAGATTTTTTGGCGTCTTTGTGTGACAAACCTTGAATAACTCTTCCTGAGTTATAGGTCTACCCAAGTCTTTTTCCTGCAAACAACATGCATATAATGTGATTATTAATCTCCAAAAGCTACTTATCAAAAAGGAAAATTTTATTTAATTGAATTAAGAAAATATACCATTCTTTTCTTCCTAGTAAGCTGGCTAATGGCTGCACCAGTGTGCACAGAACTGCCCTTCTCCGATGTCCGAGCCTTCTTCCCGATCTCTCTTCTCTTAAGAAATTTTTCATCAGTTTTCCAGAAATCCAATAACGTAGCCCACATATCTGGCATCATAAAATATGGAACTCTCTTGTCTGTCCGACAATCAGAAAATAGGCCACTAAGCACCTTCCCAGCTCTATATTTGAAGATACTTTGAACTTTATTCTCATGCTCGGGAGCCCATACGTAAGATTTCTGTAATAGAAAATAGTTAAATATTTATTCTAGAAATGTATAGCGAATTTAAATGTATATAATGTGAATTTAATTGATAAACATTTTTACCCTAAATTTCATGAAGATTTGTCCTTGGATATTAAGTGGTATCGAACCCAGTCGGGTACATATCATTATAAAATGATCCGATGCACTCAATGATTATTTTTATCACTCCTTCATCCAGAAATAACCTGCAATACAAGATTAAACACTTGGAATATAAATTCGAAAATTAAAAGATTAAAAGATAAACATATAAAAAGAAGATGTAATATAGTTGAATAATACCTATATCCTTTAGGCTCGATGATGAGTCTTTGGGTATGGTCTCTATCGCCTGGCTGTAAACCACCTAGCCGTGGACCATGTGCATCTGAGTGAGTAGAACCCGAGCCACTGGATCCAAGACGAAGACCTGAAAGTCCAATTGATCCACTAGCAGCACTGGACTGACTAGTGCTGGCTGATGGCAAGGTAGACTGATGACCAAGATGAGAATAACCCTGCAGTGTTTGGTAACCTGACGTGGGTACCATGACGGACACAGATATAGAATGACTAGAAAGTGGAGTCACGCGAGTAGAGGCATTATGTGACTGATGTACTGAGTGAGTAGCTGAAAGTGAGGCTCGTGTGGGATATAAGCTCGTGGAGGCTCATCAACTATCACGATCCCAGTAGGTCTTTCAGAAGTAGTGAGCTTTTTTTCTTTTTTGCATTGACGTTTTTTTTAGTTAGCCTTGTTCTTATCTACCATCTATTAAAATGAAGGTGAAGTTAAAAGAAAAAACATAGAACTGTAAAGGAAAAACTCTTAAAATGAAGGTCCAGTTAAAAACAACAACTTAGAACTGTAAAGTAAAAAACTACCTTAACTTAGAATTCAATAATTAAAAATAATGAATACAACATGCTAATTGCTATTCATCCTCTTCGGAAGTTTCGTCCCCATCTATCCATTCATCCTCTTCGGAAGTCTCCTCCTCAGTTGCCCATTCAACTTCTTCATCTGTTGATTCATCCTCCTCGACATTTGGTAATGTTTCTAACTCTTCTCTACTAACTTCTTCTAAAATGTGATCTGGATGCTCCAAGTTGGTTTCTAACTCAACGTCCACTTCTTGGTGAATAATTGCTATTTTGTTTTGATAAGCAACATCCAACACATTCTCAACTTCCACCTGCCCCATAGGCTTAGTTTTGATTACAACCTACCAATCAAACTTGTCCCTACGCAACGGATAAAGAGCATAGTATACTTGCTTAGCATTCTGTGCAATAATAAAAGGATCATAAGCCTGATAAGTCCTAGTGTGTTTGACTTCAATGATGTTTTGTTGCTTAAGTTCTCTTATACCTCTGTTTGGTTTTGGATCAAATTACTTGCATCGAAAAAGTACTATTCTTTTAATTGGCCAACTAGAATACTCCACCTCTAGAATCTCCTGTAGCACGCCAAAATAATCAACGTTTTTATTTTGGTTTTCATCGCCACCTTTAACCCAAACACCACTGTTGTTAGTTTTTCTATTCTTTGAGTATTTCTCCGTGGAAAATTTAAAACCATTTACATTATATTGGGACATTGTATGAACTTTAATCGGTCCCCAAAAAATAGAGCTGTCAAAATGGGCTTGGCCCGTGAGGCCAACCCTACCCAGCCCTTTAATTAAGTGGGGTTGTGCTAAGTTTTTACAACCCATTTAGAAGTGAGGCTTATAAGCCCAACCTCACTTGACCCATCAGCCTCAGAGGCCTAACCCGTGGCCTCAGAGGCCAGCCCGCTAAGTTAAAAAATAATTAATAATATATTTATTTACCAAATAAAAAATTTAAAATAATTAAACAAGGTAAACAAAAATTAAAAGAAGTATAAAGTACGTTACAAATAGACAATAGTAATTACTCATTTAATCAATAGTCATTAATAATATAATACATTACATCAATATATTATATTATATATGATATATCATATTCATATATATATATATATATATATATATTCTTTGTCTTTTGGTCTTCCGACTTCTCTTTGTTCATAAGCAACAAGAAAAATTAGGGCTTTTAAAAGTCATTTCTCTTCCTTTTGTGCGCAGTTTTTCTTATTTTTCTGTCCAGATCTCTGTTTTAGTTCAAATTTCTCTTCAATAAATCTCCGTCCAGTTAAAGTGAAGTTGTTAAGCTCTAATTGATGGGTTATGTAATTTTTAACACTTTAGAATTTTAGTTTTGTAATTTTGTAACTGGGCAAAAAATTTATGCATAAAAGATTTATAAATTTTTAGATTATTATAATTCAGATGTGCAAAAGTATGTTGACAATTTTTTTAACTAGCTAGTTATTTTTTGTTCTTTATTTGGTTGATATTAAATATTATCGTATACACCTGTTGTTAAAATAAAGACTTAAAATGGTTGGTGATTTTCTAGTAATCACATTTTTTTCGTTTATTATGTTACGGGTCACTTATAATTTTTATTGAAGGGCCAACCTGTCCTAGCCCGCGGCCCACTTAGGGTTGGA
Source organism: Jaltomata sinuosa (assembly GCA_003996215.1). Taxonomy (NCBI): domain Eukaryota; kingdom Viridiplantae; phylum Streptophyta; class Magnoliopsida; order Solanales; family Solanaceae; genus Jaltomata; species Jaltomata sinuosa. The sequence continues at coordinate 234,035 of QJPP01002951.1, forward strand.
TTGGGTTGCTATTTTAAAGGCCCTTTAGTTAAAAGGGTCAGCCCGTCCCAGCCCATTTAACTCTCTGGCCCGCTGAGGCTGGGTTGAGTTGGGTTGGGCCAACCCATTTTGATAGCTCTACCAAGAAATATCCTTGAAAAATTGATCAAATGTGACGACATTTTCTGAATTGTAGATCTATATATGGTTAGTAAATTAAAAATAGTGTTAGTAGAAGGAAGAGTACTATACGTTGTTGTTATTATCTATATATTATAACACTTACCCAATCAGTTTACCACGTTGTAAATGACAAACACACTTGATCATGGCCATATAGCTGCACAAAATAACTGTAGAATCACATTGAAAATATAGTTAGTTTTCTTAATAAAATCGGAGTTGAATATGTTGTGTAAGTATTTAATTTCCTTACTCTAAAAAGGGCTGGACTTCTGGGCAATTCAGCAAGACATGTAGCGCTGCAGATTTTTTCTCCTTTTCGGTAAGTATGCGCAATCTACGCCTTTTTGAACCCTTACCCGGCTGATTGAAGATTGATAATGGTTGTACTGCAGCATCAGTCTCGACATCAGCGTGTCGATTAGGTCTGTTTCTCAAGCACGACACTTGATCATCAAAGTAGTAAGAACAAAAGTGGGTTATTTCTCTAGCAAGATATGCTTCAACTATAGAGCCTTCCACCCTATTTTTGTTCTTAACACTCCTTTTAGACTTGCCAATGGTGCTGTAAAATTTTACGTTAGATATGTATATAATTGAAGAAATAAGAATAAATGTGTTGTAGTTACTTACCGCTCATAAGGATACATCCACCTATTTTGAACTGGACCTCCCAGTAGGGCTTCGTGGACAAGGTGAATGAGAAGATGTTTCATCACATCGAAGAACCCAGGTGGAAGAATCTTCTCCAACTTATTACTGATAACAACAATATTTTCAGCCATCTTAATCAGATTTTCTACTCTCAATGTGCTGGAACACAAGTCTTTGAAGAATAAACTGATCTCTGCCATCGGTTTTCATATATTTTCAGGCAATCCACTAAAAGCAATCGGAAGTAATTGTTCCATGAATATGTGACAGGCATGACTTTTCATCCCATGTAATATTCCATGCTCCATGTCAACCCTCTTCCCCAAATTGGAGGCATATCCATCTGGCATCTTCAAACTCTGCACCCACTCACAAATTTTTCGCTTCGATTCCATTGTGAATGAATAACTTGCCTTGGGCTTAAGCAACTTCTCGTTGGCAGACTCCTGTAAATGTAACTCTAGTCGTCTACAGTGTTCCGGTAAGTCAAGTCTAGCCTTAATATTATCCTTTGTCTTACCAGTTACATCCATTACAGTGTTGAACAGATTATCAAAATAATTTTTTTCAATATGCATGACATCAAGGTTATGTCTGAGTAGATTATCCTTCCAATAAGGTAATTCCCAGAATATGCTCTGTTTAGTCCAATTATGCGCAACACCGTACCCATGGAATTTATACGGTGGTTCCTTGGTAACCTTTGGCAAATTTTGAACCCTCTCCCAAATATCATGACCCGTTAATATTGGGGGTGGATCATTGGGTTCAGTTTTATTCTTTCTAAATGCATATTTCATTCTCCTGAACTCATGATTAGGTGGCAAGAACCGACGGTGACAATCAAACCATGAAGTTTTTTGATCATGTTTTAATGTGAATGATTTAGTATCTTCCATGCAGTAGGGACATGCTAACTTTCTAGCAGTCATCCACCCAGACAGCATTTCATAGGCAAGAAAATCATTAATAGTCCATATTAAGGTAGCATGCAAGTTGAAATTTTGTTTACGAGAAATGTCCCATGTTTCAACCCCCACAGACCACAACAGTTTCAACTCATCAATCAAAGATTGTAAGTACACATCAATCTTTACTTATTTTAACTTAATACAAAATACAACTACACTTTACTTATTTTAAGTCACTAGTTCAAAATTTTAACTTACTACACTTCACAATTTTAAGTCACTAGTTAAAAATTTCAACTAACAACTAACTACACTTTACTTATTTTAAGTCACTAGTTCAAAATTTTAACTTAATACATTTCACTATTTTAAGTCACTAGTTCACAATTTCAACTAATAACTAACTACACTTTACTTATTTTAAGTCACTAGTTCAAAATTTTAACTTAATACAAACTACATTTTACTTATTTTAAGTCACTAGTTCAAAATTTCAACTTACTACACTTCACTATTTGAAGTCACTAGTTCAAAATTTCAACTAACAACTAACTACACTTTACTTATTTTAAGTCACTAGTTCAGAAAATTTAACTTAATACAAACTACACTTTACTTATTTTAAGTCATTAGTTAAAAATTTTAACATAATACAAACTACACTTTACTTATTTTAAGTCACTAGTTCAAAATTTTAACTTACTACACTTCACTATTTTAAGTCATTAGTTCAAAATTTCAACTAACAACTAACTACACTTTACTTATTTTAAGTCACTAGTTCAAAATTTCAACTTACTACACTTCACTATTTTAAGATACTAGTTCAAAATTTCAACGAACAACTAACTACACTTTACTTATTTTAAGTCACTAGTTCAATATTTTAACTTAATACACTTCACTATTTTAAGTCACTAGTTCACAATTTCAACTAATAACTAACTACACTTTACTTATTTTAAGTCACTAGTTCAAAATTTTAACTTAATACAAACTAAACTTTACTTATTTTAAGTCACTAGTTCAAAATTTTAACTTAATACAAACTAAACTTTACTTATTTTAAGTCACTAGTTCAAAATTTTAACTTATTACACTTCACAATTTTAAGTCATTAGTTCAAAATTTCAACCAACAACTAACTATACTTTACTTATTTTAAGTCACTAGTTCAAAATTTTAACTTAATACACTTCACTATTTTAAGTAACTAGTTCAAAATTTTAACTTAATACAAACTACACTTTACTTATTTTAAGTAACTAGTTCAAAATTTTAACTTAATAAAAACTACACTTTACTTATTTTAAGTCACTAATTCAAAATTTCAACTTACTACACTTCACTATTTTAAGTCACTAGTTCAAAAATTCAACTAACAACTAACTACACTTTACTTATTTTAAGTCACTAGTTCAAAATTTTAACTTAATACACTTCACTATTTTAAGTCACTAGATCACAATTTTAACTAATAACTAACTATACTTTACTTATTTTAAGTCACTAGTTCAAAATTTTAACTTAATACAAACTACACTTTACTTATTTTAAGTCACTAGTTCAAAATTTTAACTTAATACAAACTAAACTTTACTTATTTTAAGTCACTAGTTCAAAATTTTAACTTAATACACTTCACTATTTTAAGTCACTAGTTCACAATTTCAACTAATAACTAACTATACTTTACTTATTTTAAGTCACTAGTTCAAAATTTTAACTTAATACAAACTACATTTTACTTATTTTAAGTCACTAGTTCAAAATTTCAACTTACTACACTTCACTATTTGAAGTCACTAGTTCAAAATTTCAACTTAATACAAACTACACTTTACTTATTTTAAGTCATTAGTTAAAAATTTTAACATAATACAAACTACACTTTACTTATTTTAAGTCACTAGTTAAAAATTTTAACTTAATACATACTACACTTTACTTATTTTAAGTCATTAGTTCAAAATTTTAACTTAATACACTTCACTATTTTAAGTCACTAGTTCACAATTTCAACTAATAACTAACTACACTTTACTTATTTTAAGTCACTAGTTCAAAATTTTAACTTAATACAAACTACACTTTACTTATTTTAAGTCACTAGTTCAAAATTTCTACTTACTACACTTCACTATTTGAAGTCACTAGTTCAAAATTTCAACTAACAACTAACTACACTTTACTTATTTTAAGTCACTAGTTCAAAATTTTAACTTAATACAAACTAAACTTTACTTATTTTAAGTCACTAGTTCAAAATTTTAACTTATTACACTTCACAATTTTAAGTCACTAGTTCAAAATTTCAACCAACAACTAACTATACTTTACTTATTTTAAATCACTAGTTCAAAATTTTAACTTAATACACTTCACTATTTTAAGTCACTAGTTCAAAATTTTAACTTAATACAAACTACACTTTACTTATTTTAAGTAACTAGTTCAAAATTTTAACTTACTAAAAACTACACTTTACTTATTTTAAGTCACTAGTTCAAAATTTCAACTTACTACACTTCACTATTTTAAGTCACTAATTCAAAATTTCAACTAACAACTAACTACACTTTACTTATTTTAAGTCACTAGTTTAAAATTTTAACTTACTACACTTCACTATTTTAAGTCACTAGTTCAAAATTTCAACTAACAACTAACTACACTTTACTTATTTTAAGTCACTAGTTCAAAATTTCAACTTACTACACTTCACTATTTTAAGTCACTAGTTCACAATTTCAACTAATAACTAACTACACCTTACTTATTTTCAGTCACTAGTTCAAAATTTTAACTTAATACAAACTACACTTTACTTATTTTAAGTCACTAGTTAAAAATTTTAACTTAATACATACTACACTTTACTTATTTTAAGTCATTAGTTCAAAATTTTAACTTAATACACTTCACTATTTTAAGTCACTAGTTCACAATTTCAACTAATAACTAACTACACTTTACTTATTTTAAGTCACTAGTTCAAAATTTTAACTTAATACAAACTACACTTTACTTATTTTAAGTCACTAGTTCAAAATTTCTACTTACTATACTTCACTATTTTAAGTCACTAGTTCAAAATTTCAACTAACAACTAACTACACTTTACTTATTTTAAGTCACTAGTTCAAAATTTTAACTTAATACACTTCACTATTTTATTCACTAGTTCAAAATTTCAACTAACAACTAGCTACCACTTTACTTATGTTTAAGTCCTGAGGTTTCCAAAATTTTAACTTAATACAAACTACACTTTACTTATTTTAAGTCATTAGTTAAAAATTTTAACATAATGCAAACTACACTTTACTTATTTTAAGTCACTAGTTCAAAATTTCAACTTACTACACTTCACTATTTTAAGTCACTAGTTCAAAATTTTAACTAACAACTAACTACACTTTACTTATTTTAAGTCACTAGTTCAAAATTTCAACTAACAACTAACTACACTTTACTTATTTTAAGTCACTAGTTCAAAATTTTAACTTAATACACTTCACTATTTTAAGTCACTAGTTCACAATTTCAACTAACAACTAATTACACTTTACTTATTTTAAGTCACTAGTTCAAAATTTTAATTTAATACAAACTACACTTTACTTATTTTAAGTCACTAGTTCAAAATTTTAACTTTAATACAAACTACACTTTTTACCTTATTTTAAATGTCACTAGTTCAAAATTTTAACTTAATACAAACTTACACTTTAAAACTTATTTTAGAGTCCTAGTGTCAAATTTAACTTACTACACTTCACAATTTTTAAGTCACTAGTTCAAAAGTTCAACTAACAAACTAACTACACTGTAACTTATTTTAAGTCACTAGTTCCAAAATTTCAACTTTACTTACACTTTCACTATTTTAAGATATAGTTTCAAAATTTTCAGACGAAACAACGTAACTACACATTACTTATTTTAAGTTACTAGTTCAATATTTTAACTTAATACACTTCACTATTTTAAGTCACTAGTTCACAATTTCAACTAATAACTAACTACACTTTACTTATTTTAAGTCACTAGTTCAAAATTTTAACTTAATACAAACTACACTTTACTTATTTTAAGTCACTAGTTCAAAATTTTAAATTAATACAAACTAAACTTTACTTATTTTAAGTCACTAGTTCAAAATTTTAACTTAATACACTTCACTATTTTAAGTCACTAGTTCACAATTTCAACTAATAACTAACTACACTTTACTTATTTTAAGTCACTAGTTCAAAATTTTAACTTAATACAAACTACATTTTACTTATTTTAAGTCACTAGTTCAAAATTTCAACTTACTACACTTCACTATTTGAAGTCACTAGTTCAAAATTTCAACTAACAACTAACTACACTTTATTTATTTTAAGTCACTAGTTCAGAAAATTTAACTTAATACAAACTACACTTTACTTATTTTAAGTCATTAGTTAAAAATTTTAACATAATACAAACTACACTTTACTTATTTTAAGTCACTAGTTCAAAATTTCAACTTACTACACTTCACTATTTTAAGTCACTAGTTCAAAATTTTAACTTAATACAAACTACACTTTACTTATTTTAAGTAACTAGTTCAAAATTTTAACTTAATAAAAACTACACTTTATTTATTTTAAGTCACTAGTTCAAAATTTCAACTTACTACACTTCACTATTTTAAGTCACTAATTCAAAATTTCAACTAACAACTAACTACACTTTACTTATTTTAAGTCACTAGTTTAAAATTTTAACTTACTACACTTCACTATTTTAAGTCACTAGTTCAAAATTTCAACTAACAACTAACTACACTTTACTTATTTTAAGTCACTAGTTCAAAATTTCAACTTACTACACTTCACTATTTTAAGTCACTAGTTCACAATTTCAACTAATAACTAACTACACCTTACTTATTTTCAGTCACTAGTTCAAAATTTTAACTTAATACAAACTACACTTTACTTATTTTAAGTCACTAGTTAAAAATTTTAACTTAATACATACTACACTTTACTTATTTTAAGTCATTAGTTCAAAATTTTAACTTAATACACTTCACTATTTTAAGTCACTAGTTCACAATTTCAACTAATAACTAACTACACTTTACTTATTTTAAGTCACTAGTTCAAAATTTTAACTTAATACAAACTACACTTTACTTATTTTAAGTCACTAGTTCAAAATTCTACTTACTATACTCACTATTTTAAGTGCCACTAGTTCAAAAATCACTAACAACTAGACTACACGTTTACTTTATTTTAAGTTCACTAGTTCAAAATGTTTAACTTAATACAAAAGAACTACTTTACTTATTTTAAGTCACTAGTTCAAAATTTCTACTTACTATACTTCACTATTTTAAGTCACTAGTTCAAAATTTCAACTAACAACTAACTACACTTTACTTATTTTAAGTCACTAGTTCAAAATTTTAACTTAATACACTTCACTATTTTAATTCACTAGTTCAAAATTTCAACTAACAACTAACTACACTTTACTTATTTTAAGTCACTAGTTCAAAATTTTAACTTAATACAAACTACACTTTACTTATTTTAAGTCATTAGTTAAAAATTTTAACATAATGCAAACTGCACTTTACTTATTTTAAGTCACTAGTTCAAAATTTCAACTTACTACACTTCACTATTTTAAGTCACTAGTGTCCGAGAGAGAGATGTGGTGAGAGGTGAACCAACTTAACTAGCACTTACTTGATTAGAGTCACTAGTTCAAAAATTTCAACTAACAGACTAACTACACTTGTAGCTTTATTTTAAGTGTCACTAGTGTTTCAGAAAATTTGTAACTTAATACACTTTCCACATATTTTAAGGTCACTAGTTCACAATTTCAACTAAACAACAATTACACTTACTTATTTTTAAGTCACTAGTTCAAATAATTTTAATTTTGAATACAAACTTACACATTTTACTTATTTAAGTCACTAGTTTTCAAAATTTTAAACTTAATACAAAACTACACTGTACTTATTTTAAGTCACTAGTTTCAAAATTTTAACTTTACTACACTTCACAATTTTAGAAGTCACTAGTTCAAGAATTTCAACTAACAACTAACTACACTTTACTGATTTTAAGTTCACTAGTTTCAAAATTTTTAACTTACTACACTTCACTAGTTTAAGTCACTAGTTCACAATTTCAACTTACTACACTTCACTATTTTAAGTAACTATCTAGTTCACAATTTTAACTTAATACACTTCGTTATTTTAAGTAACTAGTTCACAATTTCAACTAATAAACTAACTACACTTTAGCTTATTTTAAGGTCACTAGTTCAAAATTTTAACTTATACAAACTGACACTTACTTTATTTTAAGTGTCAGGCTAGTTCAAAATTGTCTACTACTAACACTTCACTATTTTAAGTCACTAGTTCAAAAATTGTCAACGTAACAACTTAACGTTACAGCTTACTTATTTGAAGTCGACAGTTCAAATTGTAGAGAGCTTAATCACAACAACTCACAACTGAGAATAATAATTTAATAAGTCACTAGTTCAAAATTTCTACTTACTATACTCACTATGTTTGAAGTCACTAGTTCAAAATTTCAACTAACCAAACTAACTACACTTTTTTTCTACTTATTTTAAGCACTTTAGTTCAAAATGTTTTAACTTGATACACTTCATCGATTTTAATTCACTAGTGTTCAAAATTTCATGACTAGACAACTAAGTTACACTTTTACTTTTTTAAGTCACTAGGTTTCAAAATTTTAACTTAATGGCATAGACTACACTTTTACTTATGTTTAATGTGTCATTAGTTAGAAATTTTGTAAGCATTAATGCAAGAACTACACTTTACTATGTTTAAGTCACTTAGGTTTCAAAATTTTCAAATTACGTACACGTTCACTATTTTAAGTCACTAGTTCAAAATTTTATACTAACAACTTAACTACACTTTACTTATTTTAAGTCACTAGTTCAAAATTTTAACTTAATACAAACTAAACTTTACTTATTTTAAGTCACTAGTTCAAAATTTTAACTTAATACACTTCACTATTTTAAGTCACTAGTTCACAATTTCAACTAATAACTAACTACACTTTACTTATTTTAAGTCACTAGTTCAAAATTTTAACTTAATACAAACTACACTTTACTTATTTTAAGTCACTAGTTCAAAATTTTAACTTAATACAAACTACACTTTACTTATTTTAAGTCACTAGTTCAAAATTTTAACTTACTACACTTCACAATTTTAAGTCACTAGTTCAAAATTTCAACTAACAACTAACTACACTTTACTTATTTTAAGTCACTAGTTCAAAATTTCAACTTACTACACTTCACTATTTTAAGATACTAGTTCAAAATTTCAACGAACAACTAACTACACATTACTTATTTTAAGTCACTAGTTCAAAATTTTAACTTAATACACTTCACTATTTTAAGTCACTAGTTCACAATTTCAACTAATAACTAACTACACTTTACTTATTTTAAGTCACTAGTTCAAAATTTTAACTTAATACAAACTACACTTTACTTATTTTAAGTCACTAGTTCAAAATTTTAAATTAATACAAACTAAACTTTACTTATTTTAAGTCACTAGTTCAAAATTTTAACTTAATACACTTCACTATTTTAAGTCACTAGTTCACAATTTCAACTAATAACTAACTACACTTTACTTATTTTAAGTCACTAGTTCAAAATTTTAACTTAATACAAACTACATTTTACTTATTTTAAGTCACTAGTTCAAAATTTCAACTTACTACACTTCACTATTTGAAGTCACTAGTTCAAAATTTCAACTAACAACTAACTACACTTTATTTATTTTAAGTCACTAGTTCAGAAAATTTAACTTAATACAAACTACACTTTACTTATTTTAAGTCATTAGTTAAAAATTTTAACATAATACAAACTACACTTTACTTATTTTAAGTCACTAGTTCAAAATTTCAACTTACTACACTTCACTATTTTAAGTCACTAGTTCAAAATTTCAACTAACAACTAACTACACTTTACTTATTTTAAGTCACTAGTTCAAAATTTCAACTTACTACACTTCACTATTTTAAGATACTAGTTCAAAATTTCAACGAACAATTAACTACACTTTACTTATTTTAAGTCACTAGTTCAATATTTTAACTTAATACACTTCACTATTTTAAGTCACTAGTTCACAATTTCAACTAATAACTAACTACACTTTACTTATTTTAAGTCACTAGTTCAAAATTTTAACTTAATACAAACTAAACTTTACTTATTTTAAGTCACTAGTTCAAAATTTTAACTTAATACAAACTAAACTTTACTTATTTTAAGTCACTAGTTCAAAATTTTAACTTATTACACTTCACAATTTTAAGTCACTAGTTCAAAATTTCAACCAACAACTAACTATACTTTACTTATTTTAAATCACTAGTTCAAAATTTTAACTTAATACACTTCACTATTTTAAGTCACTAGTTCAAAATTTTAACTTAATACAAACTACACTTTACTTATTTTAAGTAACTAGTTCAAAATTTTAACTTACTAAAAACTACACTTTACTTATTTTAAGTCACTAGTTCAAAATTTCAACTTACTACACTTCACTATTTTAAGTCACTAGTTCAAAATTTCAACTAACAACTAACTACACTTTACTTATTTTAAGTCACTAGTTTAAAATTTTAACTTACTACACTTCACTATTTTAAGTCACTAGTTCAAAATTTCAACTAACAACTAACTACACTTTACTTATTTTAAGTCACTAGTTCAAAATTTCAACTTACTACACTTCACTATTTTAAGTCACTAGTTCACAATTTCAACTAATAACTAACTACACTTTACTTATTTTAAGTCACTAGTTCAAAATTTTAACTTAATACACTTCACTATTTTAAGTCACTAGTTCACAATTTCAACTAATAACTAACTACACTTTACTTATTTTAAGTCACTAGTTCAAAATTTTAACTTAATACAAACTACACTTTACTTATTTTAAGTCACTAGTTCAAAATTTCTACTTACTACACTTCACTATTTTAAGTCACTAGTTCAAAATTTCAACTAACAACTAACTACACTTTACTTATTTTAAGTCAGTAGTTCAAAATTTTAACTTAATACACTTCACTATTTTAATTCGCTAGTTCAAAATTTCAACTAACAACTAACTATACTTTACTTATTTTAAGTCACTAGTTCACAATTTCAACTTACTAAATTTCACAATTTTAAGTCACTAGTTCATAATTTCAGTTTATATGCATGATAATGATGTGCCAAACAGAATCAACAGCCCAACGGCTCACAAATAAACCTATTGGCCCTGCACATGCTCGAATCGCTCTACATCATACATAACCAATTCTATAATCAAGATATCGATGTCCGGGACTCACGGACATTCCCAAATAACCCACCATCTATGGTCCAGAGGCATAATCAAGGCCATACAGGGCCACAAGGGTAATACTACCAACTAAAACGAATACTACAACCATAAATCGGACAAGGTCTGAGATGCCAAACTAATAAAACTCAACCCGAGGATGCTAATTAGTACTAAGTGTCAATACTAGATGGACACAAATTGATCTTGCAAGAAAATCAATTTTGTCATCAATAGGATCAACTAGTCTTGACACTTATATTAATCAACCACATTATAACCAAATTAAAGACTAAGTGTCAACACTAGATGGACACAAATTGATCTTGCAAGAAAATTAATTTTGTCATCAATAAGATCAACTAGTGTTGACACTTATTCTAATCAACCACATTATAACCAAATTAAAGACTAAGTGTCAATACTAGGTGGACATAAAAATTGATCTTGCAAGAAAATCAATTTTGTCATCAATAGGATCAACTAGTGTTGACACTTACGCTAAACAAACACATTATCACGCTAATAATTAAATAAACTAAATTAAATACTAAGTTCCCTATTCCAATTCATTACAAGTCACTACTTCAAAATTTGAACTCACTATACTTCACTATTTTAAGTAACTTGTTCATAATTTCAAGTCATTATACTTCACTATTCTAAGTCACTAGTTCATATTTTCAATTCACTACTTTACTATTAAAATTCACTAGTTCACATCCACCATATCCGACAAACTAATTAACAATAATAAACTCTAATTAAATCATAAATCCTAATTTAGTAACTAAAATTAACAATGATAAGTCCTAGTTAAATGATAAATCCTAATTTAGTAACTAAAATTAACAATGATAAACCCTAATTTGATACCTATAATTAATTAACAAGTAAATTAAAATTACTTACCATGATGGACCCCCACCGGAGCAGCAACAATGACGGTGGCAGGCGACAGCAGCAGGCGGCAACAATCTTCAGCAGCAGCAGCAACCGCCGTCGGGGAGAGAGAAGGGGATGGAGGAGGGGGAAGGCAGAAGAGTGGGAAGGCGGAGGAGGGGGGACGCCGGAGGGGGGACGCCGGAGGGAGGGGGCGCCGGAGGGAGGGGTGTGAGAGTGGCTGTCGGGGAGAGAGAAGGAGGGCTGTCGGGGAGAGAGAGAGAGTGTGTGTTAGAGTGTGTGAGTGTTAGGTATTTAGCCAAATGAAATTAAAAAATGGCAAAAATAGACCAAATGTAGTTGGTTTTAATAAAATAAAATTAAAAAAAAGTAATTTTAAAAAAACTGACCAACTGAGGTCGGTTTTACTAAAAAATAAATTTTTAATAAAGTATTTTTTGATAAAACCGACCACTTGAGGTCGTTTTTTTTAAAAAAAAATCAAAAATAATTAATAAAAATTATTTAATCATCAACATATTTTATAAACTCGGTTACATTATTGATTCGTTACATTACTTAACGATTATGTTACTATACAATGTATTCCATACTACTTGGATGGATTTTCGATCGATTAATTAATTAACTTTTGAATACGTACTATATATGTACATCACTAGACGAGACATATATTCAAGACGACGGACCAGTAATATATAGGACTTGGTTAATTATATTACTCAACGATCGTCATCGTATATTACCTCATATGTACGTAATACAACGTATTTCACTATTTGGATGAATTATCGATTAGTTAATTAGCTTTTGAATATGTACTATATATATATACGTACATCACTAAAGATGAGACATATATATTCAAGACGATGGACCATTTAATATATTGGACTTGATTAATTATATTACTCAACGATCATATATTACCTCATATATGTACGTAATACAACGTATTCCATACTACTTGGATGGATTATCGATTGGTTAATTAGCTTTTGAATACGTACTATATATATACGTACCATATCGCTACAAAAAAACATATATTCAAGACGACAGATCATTACTATATATATAGGACTTGGTTATTTACATTACTCAACAATCGTATATTACCTCGTGTGTACGTAATACAATGGTATTCCACTGCTTGGATGGATTATCGATTAGTTAATTAGCTTTTGAATACGTACTATATATATATATATATGTACATCACTAGACGAGACATATATTCAAGATGACGTATCATTATAATATATAGAATAACTTGGTTAATTATATTTCTCAATGATCGTATATTAACTCATATGTACGTAATATACAACGTATTCCATACTACTTGGATATGGATTATATATCGATTGGTTAATTAGATTTTGAATACGTACTATGTATGTACGTACATCACTAGACGAAATATATATTCAAGACGATGGATCATTATATATAATATATAGGACTTGATTAATTACATTTTTCAATGATCGTATATTAACTCATATGTACGTAATATACAACGTATTCCATACTACGTATTTGGATATGGATTATCGATCGGTTAATTAGCTTTTGAATACGTACTATATATATATATATACATACATCACTAGACGAGATATATATTCAAGACGATGGATCATTATATATAATATATAGGACTTGGTTAATTACATTTCTCAATGATCATATATTAACTCATATGTACGTAATATACAATGTATTCCATACTACGTACTTGGATATGGATTATCGATTCAAGACGATGTATAAGTTATGAGGGAATCTATGTATTATCTTATGCAGGATAAAAGGTGGAATAAGTAATACTTGTATAACTAATACATGAATAACTAATCCCTGCATACCTAATACATGTATAAATAATACATAGATTTCCTCATAACTAATCCCTACATTAATAATAGCTACATAACTTTAACTAGCTACCAAACGACCCCTTAGTGTTATACACAATAGGAAAATAGTGATTATTAAAAATATTTTAAAGGTAATATCAATATTCGGAGGTCAATTTTATTCAAAATAATTAAATAAAAGTAAACATACCGACTTTCGGAGGACGGTATTACCTTTAATTTTAATGAAAATAAAATTAATTACGTTAAATAAATAATATCGACCTCCGAAGGTCGGTATTAATATTTTTTTTATTTTTTATTTTACATAAAACCGTCTTCCGAAGGACGCTTTATTTAAAATTAATTGTAAAATATTATTTTGTAGTTTTTTTATATTTTTAATTGAGATAAATTAAATTATATTCTTAATTTTCTAATCAAATACCGACCACTGGAGGTCGATCCTAATAAAAATAATTAAATAAAAATAAAAATATCGACTTTTGGAAGTCACGATGAGAATAATTTAATGAAAATAAAATCTATTATGTAAATTTAATATTACCGACATCAGAAAGTCGGTATTAATTTATTTTTTTATTTTTTTATTTTAGAAATAACCGTCCTTCGGAAAATGGTTTATTTAAAAGTTATTAAAAATATATTTTTTTAATATTTAATTGAGATAAATTAAAATATTATTTTTTATTTATTAATTCGATACCGACTATAAGAGATCGGTTTTTCTTAAATTTATTTTTTTGGGAAAATTTCCGACCATCAGAGTTCGGTATTTGATTTTCCTGTAATTTTTTGCCAAATAAATCCACATCTTGAAGTCTGTTTTCTTAAGAAAATAAAATAAATTTTTGTTTTTAACAATACCGACCTCCGGAGGTCGGAAATTACCGACTTCCATAGAAGGTTGGTAATTTGGAGGTCGGTATTCACAATTTTTTTAGTAGTGTGAGTGGTATCTCATTGAAGGACTAAAACAGTCCTCCATGATACTATGCTAGTATCTAGATATACCGTGATGGTATATTAAGGACAATGAAGGACTGAAACAATTCTCCATGATACTATGTCCGCATATAGATATATTGTGATGGTATCATGGAGGATTGAAAAGTATCAGACTGGAGGACTGAAGCAAATCTCAATGAGTGTGAATGAAATTAGATTGTGAAAAAAAAAATAGAAAAAATTAAAATAAATACAGAAAAATTAAAAATAAAAGAGCCAGAATTGAGTGTGAGAATAGATTATGGTAAAAAAATAATATGTATAATATGATTTGAGAAAAATAGATAAATGAATTAAAAAGGAGGGGAAAAAATTAAAGAATAAAAGAATAAATGAAAACAAAAAAAGAAAATAAAAAATAAAATATATCAGTTACTATATCAGTTAACTTTTGTTGTTATATAGAAAAAAAAAATAAAGAAAAAGAGCGAAAAAAATCATGAATAAAAATAGATTATGAAAGAAAAAATAAAATTAGAAAAGGAACAAGAAATAAAAAAATTAAAAAAAAAAAGAGAAAACAGAAAAAAGAGGAACAAAAAGAAAGGAGCCAAAGTTAATTATGGTGAAAGAAGAAAATAATAAATTACATGATTTGTGAACAAAATAAATGAACAATAAAGGAGGAAAAAAATAAGAAGAAAAAACGAGAAAAAAGAAGGAGAGTAGAAAAAAAGGTAGAGAAAAAAAAATAAGTAACCAAAAATGGAGCAAAAAAGAGAGTCAAAACTGAGGATAAATAAGATTATAGTGTAAAAATAAAATAAAAAATAACATAATTTAAGAAAAAAGTTGAACAAAGAAATATAAAAAAAATAAAGAAAAAAAGAAAAAAAGAAAAGAAATAGGAAAATAAAAAAGAAAAATAATGAAAAGATAGCTAAATAGCTACAAAAAGGTACAAGGTAAGGGGACATTTTGAGTAATTAGTTGGGGTGTATTTTTTGTAAGAGGGTATTTAGTTATAAATAGTTTGCTTCTATAGGGTATGCATGTACTTTTTCCTTTTTTATATGTTAAAAGTGACATGTAAAAATAAAACGGGCTTCTCAATCCAATCCAATCCAACCTCAGCGGGCTGAAAACTGCAATAATCTAGCTCAGCCCAACCCTTCATCTAAAAGAGTCTCCAAAATGCTAGCCCAACTCGGCTCTAAGTAGGCCGTGGGCTGCCTCATGGGCCAACTTTTTTTTAAAATAAAATAAAATAAAATAAAATCTATTCCGGTATTATTTTAGAGGAAAAAAACTTTTAATGTTCTAAAAATTATATACGTTATTATTAATTTCATTTGAAGAGCTGAAGTCATCACATTATTTCCTAAAAATTTCTAGTTATACTGCAATATTGAAGATTTTGATGATGGATCAATTTTAGTATTACTGATTTATACACATATATTAAATTTACTAAAGAAGCTTGAGATAAGTACAAGAATTTTATGCAAATAAAGGACATAACTTTCTTGAATTCATCATGATATTGATTAATTAATATGATTTTCATGTCACTATATATTTCTAGTTTGCCAAACAATATATACACATAGTTGTATTAGTTGCAGGCATCCCTACTTCAAAATAAGAAGCGCGAGTGGTATCAAATAAGTGTCCTAAAGTTAGAGTACATAACTAGCTAATAGTTTAAAGTTTTAAAATAGAAAAAATACGATTACAATAGAACTTTTTTGTTCCCCTTAATTGTGAAAATATATTTTTAGTTTTCTGTAATCTTCTTTTTGTCTTATATTTTTATGTTAGAAATAATTAATCTTTTTTAATTTTTGGCCTCATGGGCCCGCCCAACCTAACCTCACGAGATTGGAGGACTGACTAGGGCTAGGCTTAATAGCCTCATGTCTTAAATGGGCTAAAATTTTCTAGCCTAGCTTCACCCATCCAATGAATTGGGTTGATCTGGTCTAATATACAACGTATTCTATACTACTTGAATATGGATTATATATCGATTGATTAATTAGCTTTTGAATATGTACTATGTATATATGTACATCACTAGACGAGACATATATTCAAAACGATAGATCATTATATATAATATATAGGACTTGGTTAATTACATTTCTCAATGATCATATATTAATTCATATGTACGTAATATACAATGTATTTCATACTACGTATTTGGATATGGATTATCGATCGGTTAATTAGCTTTTGAATACGTATATATATATATATATACATACATACATACATCACTAGACGAGACATATGTATATTCAAGACGATGTATAAGTTATGAGGAAATCTATGTATTATCTTATGCAGGATAGAAGGTGGAATAAGTACTACTTGTATAATTAATACTTGAATAGCTAATCCTTGCATAACTAATACATGTATAAATAATACATAGATTCCCTCATAACTAATTCCTACATTACTAATACATACATAACTTTAACTAGCTACCAAACAACTCCTTAGTGTTATACACAATAGGAAAATAGTGATTATTAAAAATATTTAAAAGGTAATACCGACATCCAGAGGTCGGTTTTATTCAAAATAATTCAATAAAAGTAAAGTACCGACCTCCGAAGGTCGGTATTACCTTTAATTTTAATGAAAATAAAATTAATTACGTTAAATAAATAATACCGACCTCCAAAAGTCGGTATTAATATTATTTTTACTTTTTATTTTACATAAAACCGTCTTCCGAAGGACGCTTTATTTAAAATTAATTAAAAATATTATTCTGTAGTTTTTTATATTTTTAATTGAGATAAAATTAAATTATATTCTTAATTTTCTAATCAAGTACCGACCACTGGAGGTCGATCCTAATAAAATAATTAAACAAAAATAAAAATATCGACTTCTGGAAGTCAATATGAGAATAATTTAAGGTAAATAAAATTAATTATGTAAATTTAATATTACCGACATCAGAAAGTCGGTATTAATTTATTATTTTTATTTTATATTTTAGAAATAACTGTCCTCCGGAGGTCGGTTTATTTAAAAGTTATTAATAATATTTTTTTTCATTTTTTATATTTAATTGAGATAAATTTAAATATTATTTTTTATTTATTAATTTGATAGCGACTATAAGAGGTCGGTTTTTCTTAATTTTATTTTTTCCGGGAAAATTTCTGACCATCGAAGGTCGGTATTTGATTTTCTCGCATTTTTTTTCCAAATAAACCGACAGCTTGAAGTCGGTTTTCTTAAGAAAATAAAATAAATTTTTATTTTTAACAATACCGACCTCCGGAGGTCAGAAATTACCGACTTTCATAGGAGGTCGGTAATTTGGAGGTCGGTATTCACAGTTTTTTTAGTTCGATATACTGTCATGGTATCATTGATGTTTGCTTCAGCTCTTTAGTGAGACCTCCGTAATACCATCACAGTATCTGTATATACTGTCATGATATCATGATGTATGTTTCAGCACTTCAATGAGACCTCTATGCAATACCATCACAATATATTTATATATTGATATGGTATCATAGAGGTTTGCTTCAGTTTGTAGTGGTACCATCACAGTATATCTATATATACCATCGTGGTATCATTGATGTCTGCTTCAATCCTTCAGTGAGACCTCCATGATATTATCACAGTATATCCATATATTGGCATGGTATCATCCTTCAATGAGACATTCCTCAATCCTTCATGATACCATCATAGTATATCAATATACTATGATGGTATCATAGAGGAATGTTTCAGTCTTTTAATGAGACATTCCTCAATCCTCCATGATACCATCATAGTATATCGATATACTATGATGGTATCATGGAGGACTGTTTCAGTCTTTTAATGAGACATTCATCAATCCTCCATGATACCATCATAGTATATCGATATACTATGATGATATCATGGAGGACTATTTCAGTCTTTTAATGAGACACTCCTCAATATACCACCACAGTATATCCATATACTGGCATGATATCATTCTTCAATGAGACACTCATCAATCTTCTATGATATAGTATCTATATACTAACATGATATCATGGAGGACTACTTCAGTCCTTCAAATGAGACACTCATCGGTCCCCCATGGTACGATCACATTATATCTATATACTATCATGGTATCATTGAGGTTTGCTTCAGTCCTCAATGATACCATCACAATATATCTATATATTGTTATTGTATCATTGATGTCTGCTTCAGTCCTCCAGTCAGACTCTCATGATACCTTCACAATATATCTATATACTGACATGGTATCATTGAGGTATACTTCAGCTTTTTAATAGACCACAAGATTCAAAGATTTTTCTTATTTTCTTAAATTTCGTGCCAAGTCAAAACATGACAAACAAATTAAAATAGAGGGATCATTTGCAAAAGCAAAAAAAATCATAAATTTTATTAATTCATATTTTAATATATTAGTTCGTATACTTTGATATAATTTTTTTTTATTATCATTTAGTTATTTAATTATTTTGTCTTTATCAATCTAAAAGTAGTTAGTTAATATTTTTATCTTTATATTATATTTTACTTTTTTAAAGGAAAACATATAGAAAGAGAAAAAAATAAAAAAGATAAACCAACAAAAATGAAAATATATATATATTCTATTAATTTTAATAAATAAAATAATCAATTTTATATATTTTTTGATTACTTTTTATTTTAGTCTAACTATTTTTTTTATATTTTATTAATCAAAAAATAATGAATTACTATATTTATTTTTATATTTAAATAAAAAAAATAAACAAGACAAAAAGGTACAAAAATAAAGGGAAAAAAGAATAAGAAAAGAAAGATATTTGTAAAATGAAATGAAAGGCTGAAAGTTGGAAAAAAGGAAAAGGCTGCGCAAGCCGCAAAAGAAGGCGCCGATATTTGAAAGATGAAAAGGCTGTGCAAAGGGTGTATTTCGGGTAATTATATTTAGCCAAATAGGCATTTTAAGAATTAGTATGAGATGGGACATTTAGGTGTAATTAGTTTTTGTTTTATGGGTTATTTGGTGTACATTTTGGTGTACTTTCCCCTTTTCTTTCCTTCT
Source organism: Jaltomata sinuosa (assembly GCA_003996215.1). Lineage (NCBI taxonomy): Eukaryota > Viridiplantae > Streptophyta > Magnoliopsida > Solanales > Solanaceae > Jaltomata > Jaltomata sinuosa. The sequence continues at coordinate 254,021 of QJPP01002951.1, forward strand.
TTCTTTTGTATGCATGAGATGTCACAATTGGACTCATCCTCTTCAACATTCTGTGTTGGGCTTTTTGGCCCAATATAATATTCGGGGGTTAGTCCCATTCTCTTGTCCAGTCAATTTGGAGAGGTTTTGGGCTAAGGCTCAAGATATTTCAGTGCAGAATTGGGCTGCTGTAAATTCTTCTTTTCCCTTTTTTAATTTACGCATTTTCTGTAAAGAACCTCTAGTACTCTTTTCGTTTATTTTTACTTGTCACTTATTTTTAAAATAGATTTTTATTTTTATTTGTCAACGAGGTGGATGACTTGGAGAGTGTATCTCCGGGAACCTAATGTGCACTTGAAGCCAAAATTAACCGATCTTTCACCAAACAAATGTAATTCAATGGGATCTGCGTTGTTTAAGCGGTGGAATATTGAAGATTTGAAACGCTGGGCAATAATGACATTTTCTATTTCTGACGCCTGAAAAAAGAATGAAAAAGACGGAACTTTCGAACCAAAATGGCTCAGCGGAGGCATCAAAGGCAAAGGGCAGTAGTAGCAGTAGCGACAAGGCACCTTCGACAGAGGGTGTTTACTTACAGAACCAAGCGGCAAAGGAAATAGATAAGAATATGGGGAAAGCATGCTTACCATACCGGCAAGATCTGGTAGGTCTTTTCAAAAATTAATGTGTGTGAACATCTATAATGAACAACATGTGGCCAATTTGTTCCACTAGTTCTATTTGCATTATCAAGTTTGTTATCTTAAGATCATTTAAGTAGGCTTTAAGTTGATACATTAATAGCCTGTTATATGCTCTTCTACTGATGAATTCGAGCACTTTCAACAATCGGATTAGGCAACTTCATATTGGTGTATGAATATGATTTACAACAACAACATTCACATGTGGAGTTTGGGGATGAATATGAGTTACTATATCACATTTTCAACTTTTCAGCCATTTGTATATTCCCTATTCAGTGATGTGTTTATTTGCCCTAAACCCTCGGGAATGTATGATCTTTATCGCCTTAACTGGTCTTGGAATTGAAATCGTTAGTTTACCTCTTAATAAAAATAAATACAGTTACACGATAAAAACTATTGTCTAACCCCAACTTATTAAGAGTGGTTATATGAATTCGGAATCCCTAATTAACTCCACAGAGATGTTTTTAATCTTTTGAAGATGATAATATGTGAATTGATATGTGACTAGCCATGTTTTATGGAACTTTGTCTTTCTGCTTTAAGAATCAATTTTAGGTTAACATGTGTTTTTTTAAATGGTTTTCGTGCTGCTTGAAACATGGAACTGCTTTAGCTTTTATCCGTTGTTGATAGACATAAGTTGTCCATTGTTGTTGCTTCAAATAGTGATGCAGGCAACTTCGTTCACTTAGAGAGAAAGATGAACTCTTCCTGAAACTTTTTGGAAGTATTGGCTAAACAACAATGGGTGATTTAGCTTTTTTTTCCAGAAATTGTGGGCCTTTACTAATTCTCCTTAACATTAGATTTATTCAGGAAGGATATGGCACATATTTTTCATAAGTTTTGTTCATTACCATGTCACGCTAAATAAAGTTATATATTCTTAGTGATGTACTTGTGGATGTATTACTATTAACTGAGATGTTTCAAGTCTGACAATAATATTCCTTGTGGTGGATAGGTTTCAATTAACTAACATATTCCAGGTCTATTCACGCGATAGAGCCGTTCTTTTACCAATCAAATGAACTATCAACAATTTCACACTAGAACTTTCAGGTTCACACTACCAATGGCAGCCAAGGAAGAGAAGAAATTGATTGAGGAGAATTGGAGAAGTACTTTCCGATATTTGAATATTTTGTTCTGTTAAGTTCATGCCCTTTGTTTATAATTTTAATTTTAATATTAGCTGTTTTTAGTATATTCAATACATGGTATTTTTTATTTGGCCATGGGAAGCTTGGACAATTTCCTACATGAATGTGTGGGTTCTGCAAGAGGGTTGTCCTACCTACACCATGTGATTTGTCCTAAAATAGTTCATCGAGATATTAAAGCAAGCAACATACTCCTTGATCAGAATCTAGAGCCCATGTTTTAGACTTTGACCTTCCCAAGTTTTTGGTGGATGAGGAAGCTCATGTCACAACTGTGATTGCAAGTACTTTTGGTTAATTAGCATTAGAGTGTACTTGCAAAGTGGAAGAAGCACAGAGAAATCTGAGGTGTGTAGGCAGCTTTGGAGTTCTCCTATTAGAGCTTGTGACTGGAAAAGGGCCAACAAATTCATCCAACTTTGTGAACCGAGGCGTCAATGTGGTTGGCTGGATGAATACCTTTTGCTGAAGGAGAATAGACTAGAAGATATTCTTATATAAGAGGTGCAGAGACGCAGATGCACAGACAGTAGAAGCAATTGTAGAAATAGCTGCAAGATGCACTGATGCAAATCCATATGTATGCAACAGGTGCTGCAATATTTGTAGCAAGAGGTCATGTCACCATGCCCCAGTAATTTCTGTGACGAGTCTCATTCAGATTATTCTTGATATATGTAATAGTTTTCCAGCACCAAATATTTTGAAACAAATTACAGCCTGATGCTGAAATCTGTATTTTGCGATTACAGATACTGTATATGCATGCTCCTTACTTCTAGAGCCCCGCTGCCTTTCTTACTGATGGTCTTTGTGCGGAAAAAGGAAAAAGAATACATGGTATTTTTAATTACTTAAATAGTCTGATTGTCTCAAATTTAATGTTACCATTTCTATTATTTCAAATCTTTTAAACAAGTTAAATGGAATTGATATCTGCCAGTGTTAATTAATTTAACTCCTTCCCGATAATACGCTGGAAGTTAAATTTCGAGTACAACAGCTTCTACCAATTTTAGCTTGACAAGATAGGATGCTTACCAAAAAACGAAAGAGTTATGTATCATCAGTGTCGTTATGTTTACTGCAATTAGTTTTGTATTGTGACATCATAACAAGCACCTAAAAGATGTGTGCGCTTGTAAGAAGCGGTTACTTTGATTGTGATGCAGATTGAGTATGTTGTTTGTTACCTCCTTTTTCTTATGATAAAATTTTAAACCATGATGGTTGCTCATTGATGCCAATTGTTAAATGAATCATAGGCCATGTAATTTTTCTTGCAAATGAACTTTCTATGCTCGAGGCTTAACCATGAAAAATCTCTGCAACTACCTTCTGTTAGAATTGATTGATCTCAAGTGCTCTTAACTATACCAACAATTAATTAATCAGAATAGAAACTTTTGTAATTTCATCTTATATGATTATATCTGGGTTTCAGAAAACAACACAAAAATCTGAATACATGTAGCAGATTAAAAATGCAAACATAATAAGAAATAAGAAAATATAATTGGACATTACCGGTCGAAAGAGGTCACTCACAATCGCGCGAAGAGCGGGTGAGTTACCTAGTTAAATAATAAATAAAACGTTTATCTCACATGCTCCGCCTTTAAAACACCGCTACTAACTAAACTCATTCAGAATTTAATTAAAAAGATTATCTCTTTCTAGAATAAGAAAGAATGAACTTCATTTTCCCTTGTTTAATGGAAGCTAAGGGACTGAAGCTAAACGTAATTCCTCATATTACTATGATAAAACCATGTGGAACATACAATATTGAATGAGTGCTATCAAAAGGATCGTGATGGGATGGATAAGATTTCTCCGCTCTTAAATAGAAGTTTCGAGTTTGAGTTTGAGTTCTGAGTATGGAAAAAATTCTATTATTGGAACACACAATATCGAATGAGTTCTATCAAAAGGATTGTGGTGGGATAGATATGATCTCTCCATCTTTAATTAGAGGTTTTGGGTTCGAGTCCTGCATTTGAAAAAAATCTATCAAAGAACGTTTTTCTCTTAATTGGGTCTTACACTGTGCAAATGTAAACTAATTAGTAGAGACTCCAATATAGATATATCGAACACCAGATGAAAAAATAAATCAAAAGAAACAAAAAAGAATGGGTGTTCATCCTAATCCTATATGTGTGCGCCGTGCGCGCACAAGCTGCAAGCTAGTGTAGTAGAGCTTATGCGTTTGGCCTAATCCATTGATTTAGTTTCAATTTTAGATTTGTCTTAAGAAATTTATTGAATAAGTATAAACTATTAATTTAGAACTGAGTAATTTAAAAAAACTAGAATTTCAAATCTATAAGGTTTAAATTTTGATTCCGTCTTTCTCTATGTGTGTGATCTTTTAACCATGTCAATCCATTTTGCACTCTTTGCAAAGAGTTTAACTTAAATCCACTGTCAGTGGAAAACTTTATTTTACACAAGCACAGTAATTTAATAGGTAATAGCTAATTACCACATTATTTTCTTAAGATTATTTCCTTGATTACTTACTTTTTTTCTCCCCGTCCTTAATCTTAGGACTTGTTATTTTCTGTTATTCCCGTTTTCCTAAGCTTTTCATCTCAGTTCCAAAAAGATAATTATTGTACTCATTTTTGTCTCAAAAAATTCTACCAACAGTTATTCTACACAGAATTAAAATTATACTAAAAAAATTATAAGATGTTACTTATTTTTTTGTCCCAATTATTTGATGATGTTTGGATTTTGAAAGTTAAACTAGTTAACTTTCTATTATAATTTTTTTTATATGTCTGTTAAAGTCTTAAAATTATTAATTATTATAACTTATACTGTGCTATTTTTTCATGATTTTCAAATATCTAAATTTTATTTCAAAAAATTAAAAAATCAATGTCCAATTATACAATCAAAATTAAAAGGTTTGAATCTCAAAAAGTAAAAAGTATCATATAAATTGAGACATAAAGAATACTATATTATAGAATAATGATAGTGATTGCTTAGGTTTATTTTGCTGATTACTTTGAAGGTTGATGCTGCTAATTGTTTCAAATTTGATGGTGTTGAAATAAAATAGAAATTGACGATCAATGTGAAGAAGACACAATTGATCTCTTAATTTTAATAACCAAGTCATAATGCTAAAAAGAAAAGAAACCTAAACTGGTAGAATAAATATAGAGCCCAATTGCCTTCTACAACTATTTTCCTTAATTATAATTTGAATATTAATAAGTAAAGATAATTGAAACTTACCTTTAATAGGCTTTAAAGTATCTGCTTGTGTAAAAAAATAGTTTCCACCGACGGTGGATACTAGTTAAACTCTTTTGCAAAAAGGAAAAAAAACATTTTTTTTCAAAGCATTGATTAAAAATTCAAATAATTAGTAGATCATATGTTTTAGCCATATCTAGCTTGAAGATAATGTTAATTCAAAATTCTTTGTACTAATACCATGGATAATTTGTTGGGCTAAGAAGACTTTTTCAGTAATGGATCAATCTTCCTTTGAGGAAACCAATTTGATTTTTAGAAATAATTTAGGGAAGCACTGCTAATAACTAAACTCATTCAGAATTTACAAAGATTTTCTCTTTCTTGAATAAGAATCAAGAAAGAATGAACTTCATTTTCCCTTGCTTAATAAAAGGGACTGAAGCTAAATGTATTTCCTCATAGTATTACTTTAGTGCATTACCAATATTGGAACACACAATATTGAAGAGGTGCGTGCTATCCACGAGGGTTCTGATGAGATGGATGGATATGATTCTTCTACTATTAATTAGAGGTCTTAAGATTCGAGCCTTGGTATGAAACAAATTCCGTTAGGGAGCACTTCCCCCCCTTAATAAATGAGCCTTACGCGGTGTGAATCTGGATAATTAGTCAGGGCCCGAATATGGGTATCAACATCGGATAGAAAACCAAAAAAGAATAGAATGGGTGTTCATCCTAACCCGGCCAATATATATATATATATAACTATAGAGCTTACGAGTTCGGCCTAATCCAGTCACTTTAGTTCAAATCTTGCATGAGTCTTAAGAGATCCATTGACCATGTATAAACTATTAATTTAAAAAATATAAGCTTTAAATTCTTGGCTTCGCCTCTGCTTTGTATGTGTGTGCAATAAATATATATTAGATGAACACATAATTTAATAATTACAATGAACTCAATACTAGAAATTTCAAAACTCGAACTCATCAAGTTAAATCTCCGACTGCTTATGCTTGCTAATCAGACAGAGAATTCCATTTCTCTAGCATTTAATCTATTAAACTAACTTTTTATTCTGCACCAAATTAATCCATCAAATGTCTTAACTAATCTTCTCTCCACTTTTGCTCAAGAAGTAATGCAAATAGTAATTAGTCCCAGTATCATATTTGGAATTTTGGATAACACATTGAATGTTCAGTATTCTAATACTTTGTATGTGGTAATTAGCTAGTAACTTAATTGACGATTCAAGGGAAAACCAAATATAAGCACAAACTTAAGTATAGTATTATATATATCGCTCTTAGCTCAATATATATTAAGTAACATACTTACATTAAGAATCTTCAGTCCGTAAGATATAAATGCTAGCTATATAACTAATTACATATGTATAAATCTTTTTGAAGTAAGAATTAAAGGAGAGGTTCTTCAATGATCAATCATTTAGATCTATGTTGTATATCAACACATATAATGGTTTGTAGCTAGGGTCATCCAAATATTACAAAAAGACTTTCCTCTGAGTTTGGAATTGATCATTTCATCAGTAGAAGGTCTCTGATATACTCATGCAAATAACAACCTTGATGAGCTCCCAAATCCCTAGTACAGGCTCTTCATCTGTTTTGTCTTCTACTTCCTTATTATTATTATTATTATTAGTCTCTCTGCTTGATCCTCTTCTTAAGTGGTAGTTATCATGAGGACCAATTGTTGAAAACAAGTGCTCTGTTGAAATCCAATTAGATTTGTGGATCACCCCATCATCAATATCCTGCATCTTCTTAGGATTAATTATGAATGGATGATTAAGCAACATTTCCGCACTCCATCTCTGATTATGATCCCTCTCCAAACACATTCTCAAAAAGTCCTTCGCTGCATTAGATATATTCTTCGGTATCTCTGGTTCATCATGTGATATCTTCAACTCTAATTGCTTACTACTTTTACATCCCGACCACAGCCGCCTCCCAGTGATCATCTCCACCACTATACATCCAAGTGCCCATATATCAACCGCTTTACCATAAATCCCACACGCTACAGATTCCGGGGCTGCGTATTGCAGAGTCCCTCTGTGATGGCGACGCTTCTTCGATCTGTCCCAGTATGTGCGTGTTTTAGTTGATCTCAGCGACAGCCCAAAATCAGCCAACTTCAAATCCACGGTATCATCATGTCCTCCGCGAGGAAAAACAAGAACATTATCCGGTTTCAGATCGCAATGGATAAACCCTTTACGATGAACGTACGAAATCCCATCCAAGAGCTGAAAACTGTAGTACGCAGCCTCTGATTCTCCGAGCATCGTCTTTGACTTATGAATTAAATCATGCAAAGTTCCACCGGCGGCATACTCGAGCATGAGGTTATAAGTGCGCTTACCGTTTTCGATGCTCACATCTTCTCCGAAGCACTCAACTACGTACTCAGACCCTCTCAACGCTTGCAATATTTTTGCTTCCGCTCTGAGCGAATACGAACGATCAAGTTCCGCAGATTTCACTGCTGCATATATTGTAGACGAACAGTTCATCGGCTCTGCAAGAGACACCGTCCCGTAAGAACCCGCACCCAACACCTTAAGCTTTTTCCAGTACATACTTTCTTGATCGATGAGTTTTTCTTAGCTAGCTAAAACCCTGGATATATAGGTTTGATGAGTAACTTTTCATGCCTAAATGGCTTCTCACCGTAGGTATTTATAATGTATAGTAGGAGTAATTTCTTTTCCTAATGTTATTCTGTTTGGGAATGAGTTTTCCTAAAGCAAATTCAGTTATGTGCCTTTTGCCATTATTTTCTTTAGTTATATACTTATATTAAAGATTAAAGTGTAAAAATATTTAATATTTATTAAAGATTGCGATCTGCGTGCATGCCTTCTCTTTTCCTATTCTTATTCTATTTAGGAAAAATACAATATGCTTGGTCATTGGAGTTTGGGCATGCACGATATTAATTCCCTTTGTTAATTTTTTTATTTCCTTTTGTTTATTGGGCTTTAATTAGATGTTTTCCTAACAATATTCTTAACTTTATACGGAAAGAAAAATATTTACACATCATTATTTTCTTCCATTAGAAATTCACACATTAACCATATACAGAAACAACATACAAACAAATAGATTAAATAATACGTACACAAGATCAATATGTCTCTTTGAGACCTGAGAAAGAAAAGATGATGGGAATTGAATATATGAAGAACACAAAAAATTTAGGCTTGAAACAGTACAAAACATTTTCCTAAAAGTGATATTTGTCCCCTCTCATCCACAAAAGGGCAATGAGATTGTATTCAAATAAGTGTAGTAAGAATTTGGAGGTTCATACAACTACACATTGTTGTATAGTCCTTAAATGTTAGTACAATCTTTACGATAATTATCTTTATTAACAATTCCTAGTATCTTAGAATAGTATAATTTTTCCTTTTTAGAGATTTCTAAAAAAAAATCAAAAAAATATTCTTATTTGATCTACAAAACCAAGAAAAGACACAACGCTTGAAATTTTGTCAAACGTTTATACATGTGTTTATATATTATATCAGGATTAATTTAGAATATTTTTATTATACAAATTCATATTTTATGGAGTATACAGATTCATACTAAATGATGGTGATTAAAGACGATTAATTACTCCTAAACATTAGCACTAACATGATTACACTTGGAAATCGTGAGATTTTTGTCAAGGGTTAAGTAAACAAGGTTATCGGTGTACATGGACCGGGTTGATTCGAATTTTTTAAATATCAAATCAAATTATTAGTGTTGGATTTTTAAATTTATAAACCAATCTAAACCAATAAAAATTGGGTTTTTCAACCTCGGGTTTTTTTGGTTTTCTCGATTTTTTCGGGTTTTTTTTCGTAAAGTCTTCATACAAACATATAATTAACTTGTGCTTCAAATATTTTTTTAGTCCGAGCAAAATACTATTTAAGGTATTTCTTAAAAAAATAACACACAATATATTCACTTTATTTGGAATTAATGAAGTGAGTGATGACAATAAAATATTCAACCAAAAAAATAATGAAATCGCATAGAATAAATATTGCATATTAATAAGTCATAATAAAAATAATCATAATTTAAAAGTATTAAGTCATGCTAAAATAAGTCTAATAAGTATTAATTACATAACTAAATATTAAACAAAAAAATAAATTAGTTTATGTATTTATATAAATTAACGAATAAATATCTAACATGATTGTCATTCCTAATGTTGGATTGAATAATCTTTTGTTAACATTCATATTAATTTGGGCTTTATTTGAGTTACTAATATCTATGGGTTGTAAAAGACTTATTGGACCATTTAAAAATCTAAGTTTAAACTTGAAATAATATGTTGAAAGATAAAAACTATGAAAAAGTTGAAGAAATATTTATAAATTACATCACAATAAATATTTTTATGTATAAAATATTTTTAAAAATAGTATACATGTAATATCGGGTTGGTTCGGTTCGATTTGACTTTTTTTAGTTAAAACCAAACCAAATCAATTATAGTCGGATTTTTTTTTTCAATATCAAACCAAACCACTAGTCGAGTTTTTTTTGCGGATTGGTTTAATTTGCGATTTGATTTGATTCGATTTGCGATTCGATTTTGTACACTCCTATCCTCAAGTTTGTATTTTTACAACTGACGGTAATTCGACAACTAAATTCTAATTATGAGGGATTACATGGATGGAAAAAATCATGAACAATCTAGACTAACCACTGAATTCTAAAAATTAAAGAGACTGAACCTAGGGTTTCAACTTGGACATTGTGTATAGGGGTGACAATGGGTTGTTTGGATTAAATTTGGGCGGGTTAATATGGACTGAATCAGTAAATGGGTCATCGCCCAATTCTGCCCAAAGTTCGCTTGAACTAAGACGGGCTAGATCAAGATTGACTAAACACTGGGTCATAACCCAACTTTAATAAAAGATACAAATAAGCATTCTAAACCAAAAATCAACAAACAAGTCTTCAAGTATATTACCTTTTCTTTTCCTCCTTCATGTATATTACCAATTACAAGAAAATTCTAAATTTATCTAATTTTATAATCACAATTTTTTTCAATCACAATTTCTTAAAGTCCTAATTGACTAATTTCTAGTGTTAATGTCCTCCTAAAAAGAATAGCACAGTAAAACAAGAATTGGATTAACAAAATTAAGTTAGAACATTTACAAATTTTACAATAATTTAAACTGAATATAGACTAGTTACTTTAATTGCCTATTGATTTCACTCAGTTTTTCGCTAAGAACTTCAAACTAATACACATAAATAAATAAAAATGGGCTAAACCTCTGGGCTTCTTTGGGCTACTAGAAATAAATGGGTTTAGTTGGGTTGTGCCCAAACTTAGCCCATCCACTACAACAATAAAGGCTTTTAGCGGCATTTAATAGGGACAACTACACAAATGCCCTTTAAAGAGAGTGACTTTGTATTTTTGCCCCCCATAAAAATGGTCTTACAAAAATAGCCTTCCTTGTTTTTCATGTATAGAGCAACTACCTTTTTGCCCCTCTACACCTTAAATATTTTTAAATAACTATCAATGCTCATTTATCTCTCAACTTTTATATATATTTCTTTTTCTCTTTTTTCTTTTCTTTTTTTTATTTCTATTTTTTCCTTTCTTTTTTTTATTTCTATTTTTTCTTTTCTTTTTTTTATTTCTACTTTTTCTTTTTTCTTTTTTTCTCGACCTTTATTTTTCTTTTATTTTTTGTTTTATTCTTTCTTCTACGTTTTTTCTTTTTTCTCAATCTTTATTTTTTTTCTTTTCTCCTCTCAATTCTATTTTTTTCTCCTTTTATTTTTTATTTTTTTATTTTTTTATTTTTCTCAACCTTTATTTTTTGTTGTCTTTTTTTTCGTTTTTTTCTTTTTTTCTCAATATTTATTTTTTTCTCTCAACTTCTAATTTTTTATTTTTTCTTTGGTTATAAATTTTTCTTTTCTCTTTTTTTTAATCAATTTTTCAACCTTTATTTTTTTTTATGAGATGTTCTATAATTCTTGCTTTAGAGGCAAGACTTTTCCCAAAGACTTTCAAACAACAAATTACGCCCATGAGCAAGACTTGACACTAGTATATTGTGTCTTGATTTATGAGATATTTTATAACACTTGCCTCAAAGGCAAGACTTAGCCCAAGGACCTCTCAAAAAATACAAGTTACGCTCCATGGGCAAGAGTTCACACTACTTCATTATGTCTAAATTTATGAGATACTCTATAACTCTTGTCTTAGAGGCAAGACTTAGCTCAAGGATTTTCAAACAACAAGTTATGCCCCACGAGCAAGACTTAACACTACCTCATTGTGTCTTGATTTATGAGACATTCTATAACTCTTGCCTTAGAGACAAGACTTATCCCAAAGATTTTCAAACAACAAGTTACGCCCCATGGGCAAGAGTTGACACTATCATATTGTGTTTGATTTATGGGATGCTCTATAACGCTTGCCTAAGAGGCAAGACTTAACCCAAGGACTTCCAAATAACAAATTACGCCCCATGGGCAAGAGTTGACACTACCACATTGTGTCTTGATTTATGCGATGCTCTATAACTCTTGCCTTAGAGGCAAAACTTAGCTCAAAGACTTTCAAACAACAAGTTACGCCTCATTGGCAAGAGTTGACACTAGCACATTATGTTTTGATCATGAGATGCTCTATAACGTATGCCTTAGAGGCAAGATTTAGCCCAAGGGCCTCCCAAAAAATAAGTTATGCCCCATGGGCAAGAGTTAACACTACTTCATTGTGTCTTAATTTATGAGATGCTCTATAACTCTTGCCTTAGAGGTAAGACTTAGCTCAAGAATTTTTCAAACAACAAGTTATGCCCACGAGCAAGGCTTGACACTACCTCATTGTGTCTTGATTTATGAGATGTTCTATAACATTTGTCTTAGAGGCAAGAGTTGTTTCAAAGGACTTCCAAACAACAAAGCACGCTCTTAAGTTTACTTCGATTTCAAAGAAAGAAGATCTTCTTTGCGGATTATCCAACTTTTTTTGTTCATTAGCAAAAAATAATAGAGGTTAAGAAAAAAGAAAAAAAAAGAAGAATAAAAGAGAAAAGGAAAAAAAAAAGAAAAAAATAAAAGAAGAGAAAAAAAAGAAAAAAGAGAAAAAAAAAGAAGAGAAAAAAAAAAAAAAAAAAAAAAAAAAAAAAAAAAAAAAGAAAAAAAAAAAAAAAAAAAAAAAAAAAAAAAAAAAAAAAAAAAAAAAAAAAAAAAAAAAAAAAAAAAAAAAGAGAAAACAAATTAAAAGTTGAGAAAAAAAAAAGAAAAAAGAGAAAAATAAAGAAAAATAAAAATAAAGGTTGAAAAAAAAAGAACAAAAAAAAGTTGAGAGAAAAAGAAAAAAGAAAATGAGAATTAAAAAAAATTGAGAAAAAAGAAAAAAAAAGAAATTAAATAGATAAAAGAAAAAGAAAAAATTAAAATTAAAATTAAAAGTTGAGAGACAAATGAACATGGAGAGTTGTGGTGTAGAGGGGCAAAAATGTATTTGTTCTATACATAAAAAGGAAGGAAGGGTATTTTTTAAAGACTTTTTTTATGGGGGGGCAAAAATTGAAGACCACTCACTTTTGGGAACACTCCATGTAATTTCCTGCATTTTTCTTATTTTGAAGAACTTTTTATCTTAGGAAAAATATATTCCAAAATTTTTAGCCAAACGAACATGAGAAAATAGGAAAATATTTTCCTCCATACCGGGTGTGTTGGTTTAGAGAAAAAAGTTTTCCTATTTTCTCGTGTTTGATTGGTCAAAAAATAGAAAAATATTTTCTTTCGTACCAAACATACCCTTAAGATCCAAATTTGATCCTTTTTTGCAAAATAAATAGTAATTCATTAAACTTAAAGATAAAAAAATTGGAAAATTTTGGTATTACCTCTTGTCTAGAAAAGCTGAAGAATTCTGAGGAACCAGTAGTAGTAGTAGTAAAAGAAGCAGATTACTTGTCCCCACCACCAGCCGGGACAATGCTCACTAGCTCCACCTTACCCAACTTCTTCCTCAGCGACATCACCAGGGCAACGGCATCTATCTGTCCCACAACTTCTAGTTGGTTCTTTTCGTCCCCTGTTATAGCTGCTGATTCCACACCTAAGAAACACAACACCAATATATATTAGACTCATAGGCTAAGCTCGCACAGTTTTTTTTTCAGAAGGCCTTATCTCTTCAGCTACTAATCTGGGATTTTGTTTGTACGATCAACAATTTTGACTGGAATTAATAAAATTGAGAATTAAGTACCTGATTGAGAAGCAGCTATCTTGAGGGCCTTAAATCGACTTTTCTGATCATTTCCACTCAAATATAATCTGATAACAACCTTTTGCTGCCCAAATTTAACAGCATACGTTAATAACAGAGTTGAATCATATACTAAAAATAAATAAATTAAAGTATACAAATTAATTTGCATACCTTCATTTTGTTTGTTTGATGGAAATTGGACTTGCTTATCTGTATAATTCAGTAGGCAAAGAGAGTGAAAGAGAGGAGAAGGAGGATTAGTTGAAATGCTGGGAAATTGCAGTGGAGAAGGACTTGCATATTCTTGAGTATTTATAGAGTTCAGAGTATTAAAGTAGTTTGACAAAATAGTCAAATTAATTTGAAATAACACACAGTGTTTATTAAGAATAAGTTAGTAAAAACACTTTTTTTTTTTTGGAATGAGTAAATTTCTCAACGGTGCGTCCAAGCTAAAACAACCACTTATTTAGAAACGGAGGGAATATAACAGTATTGTATCTCGAGGATCAATTGCCAATTGGATAATGACGCAAGTAATTATTTGTTTTAATATGTAAGAGTTAATATTGTATTACATACCGATGATTTATCTTTTTCCTCTTTCTCTCTTTTTCCTTCATTATCTTTTTGCTTATCCATGTTTGTAATTTTCCTTGCAATCTCAAAACCTGATGCATAAAAAGTTAGAACAAGAAACAATATTGAAGTTATAGTCAAACATAAAAAGGAATTGTACTAAACACAATGGGCTCCAAATATTCGAAATAATCAAAAAAAATTATGGGAGAGACTTTTTAAGAATCAATATTTAATTTTTAATCATATTAAAAAAAGTTATCAAAAATACAAATCCACCAGAATTTTTTCTGCTTCTTTTTCCTTTTTCTTCTCTTGCATCTTATTTACCAATCTCGTATATTATTTTAAACTGAAATCATAAGAAAAAGGGTCATACAAAACCAATCTTCTCTTAGCTTTTAGTCTTGAGATTTACTCGTCTTCGGACCATTTTTTATTTTTCTTAAATACCCCTAATAGTAGTTCCAAACTGGTCCCTTAAGTATTAGTTGAGCAATTTTGGTCTTTTAAATTTATCAAAAGTGAACAGTTTTGGTCCCCGATAAATATTTACCAAACTACAATAACATACCTAGTGCATTCCAATAAGTGAGTTCTGTATTAAATTTAATTGAAATTGTGAAAAAAAAAAAGAAGATTAACCCAAAACACCAAAAAGTTTCCGTTTAAATTCCATAAAGCGCAACATAAAAAACTGCACCATAGTTCATGTGTGTTTTTCTAAACATTTTGTGATAATTCAGGTAGGAAACTCACACACTTGATAGTTCAGATATGAAATTCAAAAAACCGAAATACTTTAGGTGTGTTTTTAGCCTTTTAACTCTTGTTCTAATAAAAAGAAAATGGAATTAAAGGTGTGGAAACGAGACTGACATGTAATTGCATTTTCTCAGTAGCGTACGTACCTGATAGGTTGTCCCTTTCCTCCTTCTGGGTGAAGGCCTCGATAACGGAATACCCAAAAAGATCTTCCAGCTGTTGTTTGATACATGTGGCTGACCGCTCAACAGATTCGCTGCACGACTTTACCGTGATGGACACTAGAGTAGGGATGTCTTGAAAAGAAGAAGGAATCGCCTTAAGATATAGGCATTCACGCAAAACCAAATGTTTAAGCGTAGGAAAGGCATCATCTGAGACATCCCATTCTTCAAAAAAATCACATTTCACTAGCTTCAAGACCTCGAGTTTAAGGAACTCGTCATCTCTCACCTCCCATTTGTCATTGTCAAAGTAAATTGATACCAGTTTCAGTACGCGAAGGTTGGGAAGCTCTGAAATGTTGGATTTGTGACAATTGCCCAGGAAAAAGTTGGATAATGTCAAATTTCTGAGACTTTCTGGGAAGTTGTATGGACCAACTACCGTTGAATCTGCTGCTAAATGAATCTCGAGCGTCTCAAGCCGTATTAGGAAATCCAATTTAGGGAAGAAGTCGTTTCTAAAATCCACAAATGAGCATCTCAGTTCCCGAAGATTTGGTGTTTTTCGGAATAGCAGTTCCACATCCTTTGCACACGAAAAACATGTAGAGGAAAGAACTTCCAACTTCTCAAGTAATCCTTCCGCACCATTTAAAGTGAAATAAGCGTTATCTATACACAGATGTCTCAATTTAACCATCTTCCAAATTGTAACGGGTAGTTTCAACTTTCCTTTTGTTGGCTTGAGTATCAATGTTTCAAGGTTCCAAAGATTGGCTATGAGCGAAGTAATTGAATCCTGAGCAGTTTGTGCAGCAAAATACCTTAAGTAAAATAGCACCGTTGGGAAAGAATAGATAACGATGGACTCCAAATCCAACACTTTAAGAAACTTGAAGTTGTAAAACATTTGTGAGTCTTGGAGACCAGAAACATCTATTCTTTTGTCTTCCCTGTAAATTACAGAGTCAACAGGCGAGCAAGACGAACTCCTTTCTACAAGATTCTCCTCTTCACAATAGAAGACCAGACGACGTTGTGCAAGCTGCTTGTGAGAGGATATAGCTGACGATGATTTGTCCTTTCCGTCCCTGTGTTTGTTTGAATTACTATAATAGTCATAAATTCATTGTCAAATATAACTTGAATACTTGATTGATTGAACAAATAAAGCACAATTGATTCATCTATTACCGTTTTATCCATAGTAGAAGGTGCTCTTCCTCTGCTTTTCTCCTGCAGAAATCAAGCAATAGATCATGAATGCGACATGCTTTGACATTACCATCAGAATTCCTCTTAGCATTCATCACTAGGCTTCTTCTATGAAGATTCTCCAAGTAACTTTTTGCTATGTCCTGCAAACTCTTGCCTTCACGGTCCTTTACAAATCCTTCTCCAGTCCACAACCATGTTAACTTTGAAACATTGATTTCTTTGTCCTCTAAAAATGTTCCAAAATAAAGAAAGCAAGACTTTAGATGATAGGGCAAATGCTGATAACTTGGTTCAATAATAGCCTTTGCGTCACCGGCAATGTAGGCGCCTAAATCCTTAGCCACTTGACTCCAGCATTCTTCTGTCTTGTCCATCTTTGACAGAACACCAGCCACCAAAACAATTGACAGAGGCAGGCCTTCACACTTCCTTGCTATTTCTTGCCCAACATTTTCAAGGAGAGGAGAGCAGGTTTCATTGCCACACACTTTTATTTTTAGTAGCACCCGGCTTTCTTCATAGGTCAAAAAGCGAAGATGAAGGGGGGATTCACTAACTGACATAACATTGTTGGCAACATCATGATTTCTCGTTGTAAGAAGAATTCTACTTCCATTATAGTAATTAGGGAAGTAACGTCTTAAATCATCCCACACCCTGCGATCCCACACGTCATCAAGGAGGATAAGATATCTTCTGGAATGTAAACTTCTGTAAATGATATCTTTTAATTCATCAGTCTCATTACTATGAAGAGAGGTCTCATCAATATGTAGCATCGCCAGAAGAGACAGTAATAGGCCCCTCAACGAATATACTGGAGACACATGACATTGTGCACGGAAATGAAAGTGAGAGACAACTAATTTATCAAAATAGAGTCTTTTGGCCAAAGTTGTCTTTCCCCCTCCAGGCATACCAACAATTGAGATAATGTCTAGCCTTTTGGGTCCCTGTGTTAATCGATCTCTTAATGTTTCGATCACATCCTCAAAGCCTACAATTTTTTCATTGATCCCGGACGTTATTGCCATTTCTGATGACTTACGGAAAGTGTCAGTAGCAATGGTATAAGGTGACACTAAGTCAACCTCAACCATTTTCTTTTGTTGTATGTTTGCTACCTCTGACCTAATGTCCGTTATGATGTCCAAGAGCCAAAACACGAGACACCATTCAGGAACTTTTTTGCTCACACAAGCATCAACAATATACTCTACTTCATATGCTTTGCCAATCAGTAGTGCCACAGAATTCTGAACTTCGTCGTGAATATTGTATTGCTGTTCTGCAACAGACCTCAGAAAAGGTTGCACGTCCTCCAGTTCTGTTTGAATCATTTGAAGTTCAGTCTTGACGAAAGCAAGTGAATCTGGATAACGGTCTGGGAACTCCTTCAGGTTGCTTAAGACGAAATCAACATAGCCTAGTCCATGAATCCTTGGCAAACTAGACTGGAACTCCTTCCGGATGATGTGGTAGATCACTGTCTTAATGCGTTGAATGGTGCCTTGCAAATCAATGATCACTTCCCCTAACACCACATCTTCACATAACGAGTAAACTAGAAGTCCGGAATCAATCATCACAGAGTCAATATCTTGAAGGTGAAATTCCAGATCTTGTATGGATAGATTGGTAATTAAGAGGTTGAGCATCTCCTGAAGGGCTGCTATTTGATGAATATTGAGATTACTAACCGGTAGCGTCTTCAAGTTGTGTTGAAGAGTCTCCACAAATCCAGCTATATGATCAATTTGGATAATCCGATGGCATTCTGATCGTAGAGCTAGCAGCACATCAATATAGATCTTGCTGGTGCTTGGGTCAATGGGCTTAATCTTCATCTGCAGAAGATCAGAAAGCAAAACATTCATTTCTTGATTTTCGCTGCCATTGCTTGGGAGATACAACCAGGAAATCATTGCTGCGTAGCTGACCACCTCTAAAACATGAGTGAAGAAATCAGTATGTTGACTTTCCGAAACAAAGCATACAAAATTTCTCAGTAACTTCAACTCCTTAAAAACATCGCCGATTTCTTTCTTGGGTTCAGGAACAAATAGTAGTGAACTAGAACAATAAACCTTCAACAAATCACCCAGGTTCACTACAACAGTATCAATCAAATCCATTACAAATTTGGATGTAACATCAACAATACCATCCTTGTTGACTTTTGGAAATAAGTATACAGATCTAATTTCCAACTTAGTCATCTGAATCTTGACTTGCAGTTGATCGGTAACGCGATCAACGTGATCGATCTCGTTGATCAATCTGAGGTCAACAGCAGCATGTCGAAACAGATGTTGAACTTTGTGTGTGACATTTGCCATGTACGATAAATCTGTGAAGCTCTGCAAGCTGAGGAAAAGATCAAGGAATTTGAACTCTCTTTTAAAGAACTTGATTCGATCCTCTGAAGTCTCCGAAATATCTAAACCCCATTCATCTTCAATCTGCTGAAGAGATTCAATGATATGGTAGTTCATC